>CAXHWN010001104.1:303578-515603 GCA_964020975.1 Hermodice carunculata | reverse complement strand
TGCTGATTGGCTGCACCCTTTACCACCCAATTCGAAATTCTCTCTCTCTCTCTCTCTCTCTCTCTCTCTCTCTCTCTCTCTCTCTCTCTCTCTCTCTCTCTCTCTCTCTCTCTCTCTCTCTCTCTCTCTCTCTCTCTCTCTCCTCTCTCTCTCTCTCTCTCTCTCTCTCTCTCTCTCTCTCTCTCTCTCTCTCTCTCTCTCTCTGCTCACCAGCCCAACAGTTCGGACATACTTTCATAGACTCATTCTCGCGTGTTTTAACGGTCAAAATTTTTTTCCCTCCTTTCGCCCCTTCTACACCATTTCAGGATCGTTATCTTGTTTTCTGGGCAGGTTTCCGCCCATCCACTTGCCAAGTTATTTCATTGCAGTCTAGTGTATACAAGTTCGATTCAAGCTTCACCGTGTATTTTCGGATAATTAAACTGTCCGTTGGCATTTTGGAGATTTTGAAAAGATTAGCCTTCGGCCAAAACACCAAACAAAATTCCCTGCTGTAGTGATTATGTTCATCCCTTTGCAACTAGTTACCTCTGGTCACAACCCCCCCCCCCCCCCCCCCCCTTTGGTGTATGGTGCCTGTATGGTCTGCTTGTTAACCCAGAATGGAAGGTGCATAAAAAAGTGATGAACACAAATTGGTTCAAACTGCATTCAAGGCTCCGTTTTTTTTAATATTCTGAGAATTCATTGTTCCTATGGCACTTCAAACGTACTTAATCGTGTTATCTGAATGTTCACAAAGAGCACAATAATATAATTTTAGTGATAAATTTAAAAGTTCTTTATTATTACCAACCTGAACTGCACCCAGAGCTGCCCTTGAGGCAATTAATGCATCAACATGCCATCTGGCGGCAAAAGGCATCACCAGGGTCACTGCAGACGATGTAAAGATTGTAAGACATAATACTTTCTTGGCGCCATACTTTTCAGCAACTAATCCGCCGGGAACTTGAAGTAACACGTATCCGTAGTAAAAGGCACCGATGAGTGTTGTTTGGGTTGTGGTGTCCCACTCGAATTCACCCTCCTAAAGCAGATATAAGAACTTTACATCGCTACGTTTATCAATGGTGTCAGCACGGGAGTATCAGGAGTGAGGTCACTTGAGACAAACGCCGAAATGCGCGAATTCCTGCGGGGCGGGGCATTCATCGAAAAATGATGGAAACTCTGCATTGTGCAACATGTAAAAGGTCAAATTAGACGCATTAAATCCATATCAATTCTCTATCGTAATAGTGTTTTCATACGAACAATGACGTATTTGAGCTCACTTATTCAATCAAGTGATGGGCCCACAAGTTTAGACGGTAGCTTTGCACAAAAAACTTCTGTATCACTGTAAAGAGGAGACTTCTAAAAATGTGCGAAAAAGGGCAATTTATGCGTGATGTTTACGTATGTGCGCGTCAGAGCCTGTACATGTGACTCTCATGCCCTCACGCAAGAAGCGTCAGAGTTGATATGTCAACTCTGTGTGAGAGTTGACATTTCTGCCTTACAGGCAGCCAGAAATTCAACAGGCCTATCTTAATTACTGTTAATTGTTTTCAGTCATCTTACGCTAAAGTTTGGATCAAATCAAGACTGCTGATGGAGAGGCTGGCGGCACTATGGATCGTCCTTTGAGACTACATTTGATATAATTTTATTCCCCTATATTTATTTAGTCATTGGCCCTCAAAGAGTTAAACTACGCGCCAAAATTACTAGTCGGAAACAAACAAGGCGTGTTATTATGTACTATGGGATCTGAGGCGTTACTGTGTTCGATTCCGCAGAAGAGAAAGTGTTATTTCTGGCTGGTTAAGTAACATAGGTGGAAAAAGTGCCCTTATCATGGCGCACGCATATAGTTCGGTTGCGAGGCAACTGAGGGGACTAGGACAGATCTGCAGTTAATATATTTACATATGAATACCTGCTATTAGGTGATCCCTTTGTGATATTGCCGGGGACATTGTAGGGAAAAGTTGGTAATATAATCATATGATCCCTTAGCTTTTGGGTTGCAAGTAAGGAATGAACAAGAATTTATTCAAAGTTCATTTTCTAAGATTTTTTCAGAGGTCTCATTTTAACCAGAGCTACACTGTACGAAGAATGATCAGAAGTCCCAATGTCATATGACTCAGTATGGTACACTTTGCACGACAAAGTTTTAAAAATATAGTTCAATAATAATGTGTCGATTTTAAACCAAACCTTTTTCTTTATTTCAGTACTTATAATACTGTATATATTTTTACGTCTAACGAAATTTTATATGTGATTGCCCATGTGGTATAACAATAAGTAAAATAAGGATACACCAAAGCGTAATATAACTGAACAAGGATATTTGTGCCAAAGCTGGATCTGGCCTTTTTTAATATTCCAACTATTTTGCTTAATTTCTTAGAAATGTATAGAATGTGTTGTTTCCAACTAAAATGTTGGTTAAACCAAATGCCCAGGAATTTAAATGTAGCCACTCTTTGTAATTCAGTACCATTAATTTCCAAAGAAAAGTTATCCATATTAGTCCTCCAATTTCGAGAATGGTACATCATACAGTTGGTCTTTTCTATGTTTACTGATAATTTATTGCTTTGAAACCATTTCATAATTATATTTTGTTGTGTTTCTTTTGCTTAAGTGTATTCATGTCTTTATCAGATAAAAGAATACTTATATCATCTGCAAATAACATACAGAACATTTCAAATGATGAATAACCTAAATCATTAACATATATTAGAAATAACAATGGTCCGAGAAAAGACCCTTGTGGTACACCACATGTAGTAGTTGAAATTTCAGAATTTGTATTTAGATAATTGACATATTACGCCCTGTCAGTCACGTAACTTTGAAACCATTGCAGTGGAATTCCTTGAATTCCATAGAAAGATAATTTATCAAACAGAATATCATGGTTGACTGTGTCGAAAGCTTTGGAGAGATCAAGGAACACACTAAGAGTGCGTTCCTTTCACTCCAGAGCCTCCGATACTTTACATGCTAAATAACTCACAGCATATTCAGTGCTAAAATTTGTCCGAAAACCAAACTGATAATCATAAAGGATATTCAGTCTCTCCAAGTAATTAACAAGTTCTTTGTAAACAACACATTCAAATATTTTCGAAAGAGCACTAAGAACAGATATAGGCCTATAGTTACTAAAAACCTCTGCATTACCTTTCTTTTAAATGTAGTTGAATGGCGTGGGTGGGTTTGAAATTTTATTGACTAAATGCGATGCTAAATTTACAAACGGAGAGACGCACACAGATAGGCAAACAAACTAATAAGGAAATAACATTAAATTAATTCAGTGACTTTTTTATGCTAGCAATGACATAATCAACATTCAGCAAATTTGCAAGGTTTTTTTTTTGCTTTTTTTTTACCTTTGTGTCTGTTTATCAATCAATTATTATTTTCATGAAATTTTCATGTTTTTATTTTTTGTGAAAGGTATGTTCATTAGGAGTACTTTAGTTTCAGAATATAGAGTATAATGTGGTTAATTCGATAAACTGTGTTTATTTTCTATCCTCTTGGTCTGAGACACTCCACGACATGCAATAGACTTCCCAGCACATAGGTGTAAATTGGATACTTTTCCCTGCTTACATGCTACTTTACATAACCCTGTATAAATATTGTAGTATAGAAAACTTTAACAACACGAAAAGCAGACCCAAAAAATAAATTGAAGGGAGACATGAATTTGTTTATAAAACACTCTCACAAAATGAGTTTACAAATTTCTGCTAGAGTCTGCATTTTTTTTTCATTCAATGGCTTACGTCAGTAAGAAATTATAAGGTCAACTATTAACTTTGCTCACCCTTCATTCCCTTAGCTCATTGTAATGGTATAAATAGGAAAACTAGAATAATCCGGGAACGCTGTTCACAAATATCAGGGGCTCACATGAAAACATTCTGTTTACTGATTCTAGACTAGCTGATTACAAAATCAAATTTGAATTGCACTTTTGTTTCCGATCCTGTTATATTCTATAAAGCCGCACTTGCAGATACTTCAGTACGTATTTGTGTTGGGTTTTTTTTGGTTTTTTTTTTTTTTTTTTTTTTTTGTGTCACATTGTCAACTCGGAGGGACCACGCTGCAGTTGCTGAAAACTATTTAAAATCAGCCCAAGATATTTTAGCACATATACGTCAGCAGTATCAGTCGGACCTATTAAAACTGCCATGACTGAGAAATTAGATATTTTTAGCAATACAGACCTTTTTCTGGACAGGTGGCATAGACTGGTTCCAGGCACCTGTGCCAGGACAATCGTCAGATGTGTCGTTTGTAGAACTTGTCGAGGTGTAGTTGCTCATACAGACAACGAGCACGTTGAACATGATCCTGTTGCCAAACGTAATGGCTTCTCCCAGAAATACAAGGAAAAACAGGACATAGCGACTTGGTATACGGCGAAAAAGACCCCCTGTCAAAATAAGATACATGTTAAAGCTACATTCATAGAAATTATGACTGAAATCCTTTAAACAGCCATGCAAACAATTTGACAAAGGGTACAAAATGGAGTGCACTTTGAATAATGAGATTAAATGGTGCTTAAGGAATTGCACTCAATCTTTGCACGTCTGGATATACTGAAAGTGACATGGATTATGTTGTGAACCGGATACTTCTTTCTGTAACATTCACACCTAACTAAAAAACAAAAAAGTCGGTACATTTTTTCTTTCATAAATATTATTCTCGCCATGTCCGCTGTACTAGAAGTCATCATTTTAAAGTGCTGGGACATACTCTTTCTGACAGAGAGATAGGGCGATAATGAAAAAAAGTCGACTCATCTGAAATATTATAGCCTCCATTATCTGGAAGCGATAAGAGCACACAGCAACTATTAAATTTTTGCCATTTCACACAGACACATGCTTGTATGATCCTGATCGAGAAATTCTGCTTTTTGTATATTCAAACACCAGAGTTTCAGATTAAAAAATTAATTTTCACTTTCCAAACCTAAAGGTTCTTTTTAATGAGTTTTAAATGGTGGAATGGCATATATAGATTCATGCTAAACTGGTAAAACGTTATGGGACAAACCACACACTTCTGTGGCGATAGATCTTAAAAATATAACAGGATATTCATGATTGTTTTTGACAAATGTTTGTATCCAATATTAATGTGTGAAATAATTTTTTTGCAAACATTTACAGACAAATTATTGAAAAAGGGTTCCTTTAAAATAGCTGTAAGTGATGATCAGACCCACTTCAAGACAAGTTTTAGCTCCAAACAGGGCCGACCAAAAAGAAATCTTACCACATTGCTTTAATGAATCTTGAGACATACTACTCGGGGTTTAACTATGCATTTAGGTATTCATCACATAACTGTTTGATACTTTGACCCCGGAGGGCGCTTATGATAGTAATGATATTAAGGAAGTAATTGAAAGAAACGATAAAGCTTATTGCCACACAGATTCTCTATCGAAAAGCGCAAATGCAAACACATTATAAAGGTACATATAAGTATGGATTCTAGAGCAGATTTCACTAAAATTCAGCCAGAACTGGAAAACATTTCAAACATTAGGTTTATGGTAAAAGCATTAAATATCAAGAAGCTGTAAATATCTTATCGTTTAACAACATATCATACTGGTAAATATCGATGTGACTTTTGGAAATTACATAAATGGGATTTCATGACCTGCGATTTTTTTTTTGGTCACAACTGTATCTCCAGGATATGACTTTGTAGAAACCATATGAATTTGATAATTTACCACCAGTTCTTGATGTAACTGTCCGGCCATAGTAGATAAGAAGAAGGAAAGAATACAAAGACGTTTCCAGTCTGGTGTCAGGGTCATTATTCGACTAGAACACGATGATGGGGGGGGGGTGATAGTGCTATCGCTCTTATGCCTCATAAAGGCCTATTTGTTTTGGTGTATGTTGATAACAATGACCCGGACTCAGATCAGGTTATACATGTTGTATATATATATGTATGTATGTATGTATGTATGTATGTATGTATGTATGTATGTATGTATGTATGTATGTATGTATGTATGTATATATATATATATATATATATATATATATATATATATATATATATATATATATATAAGCAATCGCTAGTAAATGCCATTCAGAAAATGACATTGAGCTTGAAGAATTTCTTACAGATATGTTTTCCCTTTTAATGAAAGTTCGTGAGTACATTATGCCCAATTTAAACAGGTACCTGCCATGGTCTACGTGATCTATCATTTACAATACATAAATGTGGTAGCATGTATCAAGATTCAGTAGTATTTACATGTAATATGGTATAAAATGTATAAATTAGTGAGTACCCCAAAACATGACATCGGGCAATTGGAAGAGCATGGATTCTTGATACAGAGGAAGAGGGCAATGGTCAACGTAAAGAATAAAGATCATGCGTGCCTTAACTGTGACATAACATCATACTACCGCCCTCTAAATGCCTTTCTTTAGATAATATAACTGGTTATTTTAGACGAAATTCGATAAACTCTATTTACAATTCGTAAGCAGTCAATTCGAAAGCGTGTAATATTGCAGTACAAAGTAAAGTATGAGCATTGCCTCATGCATTAAAAATTCTGAAAAGGGTATGCAAAGACAGGTTTAGGATCTCACATAGCCCCCAATGAATTGTTATAAGATTCCTACTGATGCGATTGTGAACTAGTGTCATCAGATAAATCCGACTGGTCACGAAATGTTAAAGATACATTATGGTAAATTGGTAGTGAAGATATTTGGTATAATAGTAATGATGAATTTGGCGACATCTTTACAAAAAATGATTCAAAATTTACTGAGAGATTTTTTTTTAATTCAGTGGCATAATGATTTTACATTACAATCCAATCCAGACAAATAAATTAAGAACCTTTACAAAATTTAAGTCGGACTTTCAATTGGAAAAATGTTTGATTTTACTTAAAGATGTAAATTTAAGAAAAAATTTCAAGAAATTAAGAATAAGCGCTCCTTATTTAAATATTGAAGTTGGCAGACCCAAAAGACCCCCAGAAAATACCAGAACAAGAACGGTTATGTGATATGTGCAAGAAAAAAAAAGAATTAATATCATTATGTGCCTGAATATGAAAAAAATTAAAAGATTCCAGGGAAAATGTGCTTACAAATATGTCAGACGTTTTTGTGAATTTTCAAATATTAGAACCGGAAGATACATTTATTATGTTAATAACTGCTTAAGATCATGAAACATCCGTAGAAATCGCTAGATATATACAAGAAATTATTTATCTTGAGTTAGGACAATTGTCATTTTTTTTTCTATGTTTCAATTTGTTATTTTCTTGTCAGTTTTCGGTGATGATAATTTCAATTCTATTTGATATTGTAACTTGTGTATACACATAATATGTTGTGTCGTTTAAATTGCAGGTTACCATTATTGTAAATGGTGCACCAAGAAAGTTCATTCACTCATGCATTCATTAACTCATTCATTCATTCATCATCAATATATCATATTTACATTGGCCATAACATCATCAATATCTCATACTTTACATGACATCATATTATCATCAATATGTCACAGTTTACATGGGGGTATCATCAATATATCATACTTTACATGGACCATAACAATATGTCTGGTAGCAGGTGACCTGTATAAATTGTCTCAATACACAGAAAAGGCGAAGAAATTAAATTGGGATTGCATGGACTTACTGTGAAAATAATAGCAATAAACAGGTTCGAAAAAAAGAGAACTGTTTCCATGAATGTCTTTGGGTACAAAGATGGTGCATAACCCCCTTGACCTGTCTATTCAACAGAAAGCCTGAATATAGAAGCATCAACGTAATTAGTGAAATTTTCACCGCGCTGTCTGCACTGAAGAAGTCAATAAAACTGCCTTATCAAACAATTAATGATTACAAGAGAATAACACTACAAGACTGTGTACGTTAGCTGGCCCACGTTTGAATCGGTTGAAAACTGGCACTCCCAAACAAACGGATTACAAACTTTGAATTGATGCAAGCGGCAAACATATAATAAATGTATAATTTGATAGGAATGTTCATGCGAAATCGGGAACTATGAAAAAAATACAATGCAGCAATCTACACCTCGATGTCGTGCGCAAAATAATGACAACAAAATATATTTTGAAGATTTCGGAATTCAACCTTATGCAGAGCTACTTCCCCATATGAAATCGACGAAGGGTCCCTCTATAACAATGGGCAAGGATAATTCATTGACATTTATTTGTAGAAAAAAATTCAAACAATTATAAATACGCCTACATAAATATAATGCCATGAGATGAATTTGGACGTACTAAAGCTTGCATCGGTTCTGTGACATCAAACATGGTGACCGTAAAAGTCTCAAATATTGCATACCTGAGCAGTTTCCAAGACGCCACTGCTAAACTTAACGTGGATTTTTAATTTTCTGAAAATTCCAGACGTGTATCTATCCTCAAGAGCAGAGTCGAATTGGGACACCACCACCCCCCACCCCAAGCTAGTGCTCACCAAATTTGAATTGAAAGTGGCTGATGGTTTTGGAGAAGTAAAAAATGTGAATTAACATCGCAATCCCTATTGACTTATAATGGCTTTGTATGCATTTACTGATAAGCAACAAAACTGAAAAATTCGTTAAAAAGCAAGGATCAGCAGCATCAGTCCCCGGTGAACAAGTTTTTTGATTCTTCCACAAGGCACGTTTGTACCAAATTTCAGCATGGCCGGAGGGACGATTTTATAGAAGTCAAATATAGCAAAAACACACATATTTAATTAAAAAGTAGAAGAATTTCAGCACCACGTTTTGAACAATTTTAAATCTATCCGGTCTGCAGAAGTTTCCCTGTGCAGTATGGAAGCAATTGGCCCAGCAATTTCGGAAAAGAAGTTTTTTTTAAGATTTGGCAAATGAATGAACAAAATTTCTTCAACAAATACAAAAATTCTCTGTAGCATGATCATTTGAAGAAACTTGGCAGATACTCTTCCAACGTATATCCTTGAGGGGAGGAGAATCTGGCGAACGGTTTTGAAGAAGAGACTATGTAAACTAGAAGAGAAAGATTTGATTGAAAGCAAATCTGTGTGTGTGAAAAATTTGCACTATTACAAAAATATGCAGTGTTGCAACACTTACAATTTGAGTCCAACATGAATAAAATTGGATGAAAATTGACCGAGTTATGGCTGGAGGAATATTTCAGAGGTCCGAATGACCTTCACCTTTGACCTTTAGAGGTGACATGTGAATTACAAAAATGTGCAATGTTACAATATCTATAATTTGAGCCCAACATGAATAAAATTGGATGAAAATTGACCGAGTTATGGCTGGATGAATATTTCAGAGGTCCGAATGACCTTCACCTTTGACCTTTAGAGGTGACATGTGATTACAAAAATGTGCAATGTTACAATATCTATAATTTGAGCCCAACATGATTAAAATTGGATTAAAAGTGACTGAGTTATGGCTAGATGAATATTTCAAAGGTCCAAATGACCTTGAGCTTTGACCTCTAGAGGTCACATGTAATTTATAAAAATGTGCAGTGTTACAGTAGCTACAACTTGTGTCCAACATGATCAAAATTGGATGATAATTGACCAATTTATAGCTACTTGAATGTTTCAAATGGCAAAATGACCTTGACCTTTGACCTCTAGAGGTCACATGTAAATTACAAAAATGTGCAGTGTTACAGTAGCTACAATTTGTGTCCAACATGATCAAAATTGGATGGAAATTGACTGAGTTATGGCTGGAGGAATATTTCAAACGTTCAAATGACCTTGACCTTTGACCTTTAAAGGTCACACGTAAATTACAAAAATGTGCCGTGTTACAATATCTACAATTTGGGTCCAACATCATCAAAATCGGATGAATACTTTGGAAGCCAGAAGCAATTGAATTTTTTTAATTGCCCTAATTTGCATAATTTTCAAAATCTTGACTATTCAGAACGATATGCAAAATTTCACTGCAGGTGCTATACCCATGCAAAGTTTGAAGTTTCTAGCTTGCACGGTGTCTGAGTTTGAGACGACACAAAAATCTGGCGGAAAGAAAGAAAGAAAGAAAGAAAGAAAGAAAGAAAGAAAGAAAGAAAGAAAGAAAGAAAGAAAGAAGGAAAGCAAGCAAGCAAGAAAGAAAGAAAGAAAGAAAGAAAGAAAGAAAGAAAGAAAGAAAGAAAGAAAGAAAGAAAGAAAGAAAGAAAGAAAGAAAGAAACAATATTGGGTAAAACAATATGTCTGTGTTCACACACAGACATAATTAGTTAATGGACAGACAACGGACGAAGCACGATGGACAGAGGACCATAGCAAATGCTCAGCTGACTACCAGGTCAGCTGAGCGAAGAAATGATGAATGTACAAACCAGATGAGTGTCCGACACGGTTATTTCTTGGCTGCTGACCAAGTAAAGGCTGCTTGTAGTCACATTGAATGGCATCGTCTTGTCCATCATGCAGCGTTCCTTGATCCATCGAAAATTGTGCAAAGTTGCGGCAGATTCTCCACCGCAATGTTAGGAAGCTGCTGGTTCTCTATCGGTGTCCGTTTTAACCAGGTAAATGCAACGAACATTTAAACAAGTGCACGTTGACGTATGGTGTAAGCTCAAATGTTCGATGAAATTATCCCGAAAAAACATTTTGGAACGTGGTCATGCGCCAGAGCTTTTTGAACCTCTCGAGCTATAATCTATCCTCAGCTTGTCGATGTATCTATATTTTCTTGACATATTTACGCGACATCTATTTGGGTCCTCTTGAAATCAAGAATATGGTGACCTGAAAACACACACGCCAAAATTGTTTCCGTGCTCACACCGCTCAAACACCAGCTACAATTTCAACTTTAGAATGCTTTGTTTCTCGCCAAAAAATCCTGTCAACACATTTTTTTTTCAAAACATTTTGCAGGAAAATCGTACCGGTACATGAAACGTGTCAACAATCTGTGTTTGTTGCCCTCAGAATTCACTTAGGAGGGCCAATGACTCTATTTAGAAAGAGTGTATGCCGCAATTGTGAATCGATTGTTCAAAGACGTTACTTCTCTCACTAAGAGGATAAAAAAAGTACTGAATTTTACCTTTCTGTACTGACTTGTCCTTTTTTTCCTCTTAATATTGGTACTGACTTGTACTGAACCGAAAATGGTCAGTAGAAGTAAGTACTTTCACTTGTACTGAAATGTACTGGAATGAACTAAATCAGTACAAGTAAGAACTTTTCAGACATAATGAGAGCTTGCATGGGCTCATTGTTTCTGTCAGTACAAATCTAGAACAAGTAAGAGCAAGCAGACATACTTCAAAGGCTTGGCTCACAGCAGGGCTCTTTTAATTGACAGGGGGCCCTAAAATATCCTGTCCTGCAGTAAGAACATATTCAGCAGTTGTTGGAGTGAAATCAGCACAAAACAAGAACAAATAGCGTACTTCTTTCTTTCTTTCTTCTTTCTCTCTCTCTTTCTCTCTCTCTCTTTCTCTCTCTCTCTCTCTTTCTTTCTCTCTCTTTCTTTCTCTCTTTTTTCTCTCTCTTTCTCTTTCTTTCTTTCTTTCTTTCTCTCTCTTTCTTTCTCTCTTTCTTTCTTTCTTCTTTCTCCCTCTTTCTTTCTCTCTCTTTCTTTCTCTCTTTCTTTCTTCTTTCTCTTTCTTTCTTTCTCTCTCTTTCTTTCTCTTTTTTCTCTCTCCCTTTCTCTTTCTTTCTTTCTTTCTTTCTTTCTTTCTTTCTCTCTCTCTCTGTCTTTCTTTCTCTCTTTCTTTCTTTCTCTCTCTTTCTTTCTGGCTAGCAAGGTTACATGGCCCTATATAAAGGCATGCATGCACACAAGGCAGCATTCAGTTAATATTGCACCACATAACTGTGCAGTTGAAAGATACCAACTGCATGCACTTCTGGGCATAAGATTATACGTATCCTGGTTATGCTCAACCTGTGGTCAATCATTACTGTAGTCCCCGGGGGGGTACTTCCTATTCCTTGCTATACGGGTAGGCGCCGCGGAAAAGACCCCCTATTTTCGGTACTTGTCGCTCTCTAAGACCCCCCCTTTTTCCTGCTTGTAGCTCTAAAAGACCCCCCTTTTTCGCTTGTCTCACCCAAAGACCCCTGTGTTTTTCAATTCCTCTCTCCAAATTGCCCCAAAATACACCAAATTTTATGTAAAATTTCATTTTTTTTTCAATACAAGCTCCAAAAGACCCCCCATTTTCACATTGGTTCCGCTCCCGTTGGGTCCGGGTTTTGTACCCTCGGTGGAGCCTACCCACCAAAAATTCCGGGGAGTACCCCCCCCCCCCCGGGCTGTAGTCTCTGATGAGTGCAGTGAAGGACCAAAAACACCGGGTTTATTTGGCAAACTGCATGTGTATCTGTTCTAATCAAACACTTTCCTAGTCTTCTTATCACTATAGTGTAATTAACCTTTATAAACACCACATTCAAACAAGCAGTAATTCTATGATTTAGTCATATTGAAGCTCTAGAAAAATTATGTAAATCATGATTTTAAAAAAATGTAATAGATGTACTGAAAGAGTGATGATCGACAGATATCCTCACTCATCAAGTACGTCTAAGAACTCTGAGAGGGAGTTTGAATGGACACATTGTAAGGTTTCTTAGTGCATGCATAGAGGTAGTCACATAGAGGTAGTCGTGCATATGCAGGCAGCTTTTCAGAGGCAGAGTTGCATACCACTTTGGGGGGTGGGGGTGGTGAGGGTATTTCCTTACTAGGACACTGGGGTAATGTTTTTCCCATAGTAGGGAACTGGAGGCCCTCTCCTTTCTGTATTTCTGATCATAAATGTTCATACTGGGCATTATTTTGGAATATTCTTATTTTCTGTACTCTGTTATAGCAAAATTATTTCCTGCACTGGTGTACTGGGACATCCCCCCCACCCCGTCCTGCCCTTCACTATACAGGCTATCCAGTATATATCTGAGTCCCACTTGTGATCTTTTACTGCAAGTTCGGCCACTGTGTAAACAGACCAACCACTGTTAATTGCATGGAGGTGTAAATGGTAAATTGGGTCAGGGGCTATTGTGGTGTTGACTGGGCTTGTCAAAAACTGCTTCAACTCTTGGAGGAATCGATCATCAACGTTGATGATTTCTCCAAGCTCAACTTCAGGTGATGGTGGGCCAATTAATACAGCTAGTAGGGGCATGGATTTTGTATGATACCTCCATGGTAGGGGGTGGTATATTGTGCATGGTCAACTAAAATGAAAACCATGTGATATGAGCTAGGTGTGGATGGAGTCATGAAACCAACCTTATGTAAATCACTGTCTCAATTATCAGCACTTATGTTGTAACTGACTGCAACGCATACATCAAATACATCCTGGTCAGAGACCCAAGATTTCAAGATTTTCAACATTTTATTGACACAAAATCCAAAACCACATATTTTTCTGGTTTGTGCACTTGAATGTATTGCTTTTAAACAGACTCTTATTAAGACTGGTATCCCATGGAGTTCAAAATAAACCGGCACTCGGCACACTTTACTCTCTGCTTCCAGGGCAGTGCTGGCTACTCAGCCTTGTACTCAATACAAGGTGCAATGCGATGATTTATATTGCTCACCTGGGTTAAATTTTGGGTGCCCACAACTGTCAACTTTGTAGCTAGTGCCATGCACTTTAAAACATTTAGAACACCCTGTGAACCCTCTCTCTCAAATTAAATTGAGATCAAGACTGTGCAAGTCCTGATCTAAGGGATACAGAACTTCAACTTAAGACCACTGTTGTGAGAGACCACGTGACTTGTGACATTTCTGATAGCACAACAGTCTAAATTCTTTTTCTAAATTTACCTGCAATTTAAGACCACCTGTTATATGTGACCACTTTTGGCTGGCTGAAGGGTGGTCTTCAATGGCAGGTACTATGTACTGTTACATTATTCAGCAGGTAACTTTTTATATGGTTGCCTGCTTAGCTGATATTTCCTGTACTGGTGTACTGGTGTACTGGGACACCCACCCAACCCCCAGCCCACCTGCCCTTCGCTATACTGTCTATCCAGAATGTATCTGAGTCCCAATTGTGATTTTTTACTACAAGTTGGGCCACTGTGTAAACAAGTCAACCATTGTAAATTGCATGGAGGTGTAAATGGTAAACTGGGTCATTGGTTGTGTTGTTGTAGTGTTGGTGTTGATACAGCTAGTAAAAAGCTGCCTCAACCTGGTGATGGGGCCAATTCAGTTAGTGGGGGCAGGGAAGTGTTGTAGCGCTTCCCTGTTAGGGGGTAGTTCACTGTGCATGGTCAATTAAATGAAAACCATGTGGTATGAGGTGTGGATGGAGTCATGATACCAACCTTGTGCAAATCACGGTCTCAATTATCAGCACTTATGTTGCAACTGACTGCAATGCATACATCAAATACATCCTGGTCAGAGACCAAGATTTCAAGATTTTCAACATTTTATTGACATAAAAATCTAAGACCACACATTTTTATGGTTTGATGTACATGCTGCTCATGCATGCGTTGCTCCTAAATAGACTAACAGTATATTTAAGAATTGCAAGTTAAACACATTTACAAGTACATGTATGATTTCATCGTTTAGCTTGTATTTATGTAGGATATATATATATATATATATATATATATATATATATATATATATATATATATATACATATATGTATATGTATATGTATATATATATATATGTATGTATATATATATACGAAGGGGGGTTTCAGCACGCTGGTACAGGTAATTATTTTGCTAGAGTACGTAGTACGGAAAATAAAAATCTTTCAAAATTTTGGATAATATGAAGTACTTAAAATAAAAGGGCTTCTAGTACGCCAGTACGGTAAATAAAAAGCCCCAGTACGCCAGTACGGGAAACCACTTTCCCATCCTCATATATATGTGCGTGTGTGTATCTGTGCTGGAAACCTCATAATTTTACCTGGTGGGAGCACTTTCTCAGAAAGAAAGAAAGAAAGAAAGAAAGAAAGAAAGAAAGAAAGAAAGATAGAGAGAGAGAAAGAAAGAAAGAAAGAAAGAAAGAAAGAAAGAAAGAAAGAAAGAAAGAAAGAAAGAAGCTAGTTTTAACACAAGTAAATTTTATGTTCTTCCTTTGTGCTGATTTCACGAGAGAGAGAGAGGAAGAAGAAAGAAAAGAAGAAAGAAAGAAAGAAAGAAAGAAAGAAAGAAAGAAAGAAAGAAAGAAAGAAAGAAAGAAAGAAAGAAAGAAAGAAAGAAGCTAGTTTTTACACAAGTAAATTTTTTGTTCTTGCTTTGTGCTGATTTCACTCAATAAAGAGAGAGAAAGAAAGAAAGAGAGAGAGAAAGAAAGAAAGAAAGAAAGAAAGAAAGAAAGAAAGAAAGAAAGAAAGAAAGAAAGAAAGAAAGAAAGAAAGAAAGAAAGAAAGAAAGAAAGAAAGAAAGAAAGAAAGAATGTTCTTGCTTTGTGCTGATTTCACTCCAACAACTGCTGAATATGTTCTTACTGCAGGACAGGGTATTTTAGGGCCCCCTGTCAATTAAAGAGCCCTGCTGTGAGCCAAGCCTTTGAAGTATGTCTGCTTGTTCTTACTTGTTCTAGATTTGTACTGACAGAAACAATGAGCCCATGCAAGCTCTCATTATGTCTGAAAAGTTCTTACTGGTACTGATTCAGTACATTCCAGTACATTTCAGTACAAGTGAAAGTACTTACTTCTACTGACCATTGTTGGTTCAGTACAAATCAGTAGAATTAAAAGGAAAAAAGGACAAGTCAGCACAGAAAGGTAAAATTTAGTACTTTTTTGTCCTCTTAGTGTCTTGCTGACAATGACAGACAGATAAATGCATACACCATATAGGGCCGACGGCCCTATGTGCTGCACAAATTTTACAATCCACGCTGTTTCAGTTCGCAAGAAAGGTGGGAGAAAATATTCTCAAAAGACTTAAATTTGAAAAAATATCATATAATGTAGGTCGTTATATTTGGTGCAGAGTGCAATGTATTCAGGTATATACATATATATATATATATATACACATATATATACATATATATATGTATATATATAAATAATAATAATAATAATAATAATAATAATAATAATAATAATAATAATAATAATAATAATAATAATAATAATAATAATAATAATAATAATAATGGCATTGATCAATTACCTATAGCTCTTGAAGCACTATCATTTCGAGATATAACCAGAATCAATAGATATTTGCGTCTTCCTTCTTCTGAAACATATTTCTACAAAATTTTTGTGAAGTTGTGTATGCTTATACATCAGCGATTCAGAAACCAGATTCTAAAAGAAAATAAAAAGGATCAAACGTTTTCCAGCATCCCCTTCAATCACAAAATTATTAATTCACTGAACATTCAGTCTTTTTCGAATTGATATTTGTTCGTAACATGATTCCCAAGGAACGGAAAATAAAAGATCTCCGTGTTATTTCCTACAAATATGGCAATAATATTGAACAAAGTATCATAAATTACAAGAAATTTCTGGCTTCAATTTTTTCTCTTCAGGATATGGAAGCTAATCAAAATTGTGACTTTATGTCTAACAATAAATATTTCAATTTTGTTGATACATACCGGAAACAAATTTACAGGTAGAATTTCAGAAATTTTAAGGATGGTTATCAAACTTGGAAACAGTCTTGAAATATTGAAATAATATAGAAATATTGATGCTTTGGCAAGTCTGGAATCTCTTTGCTGCCATTGTTGGGTTTGGAATTTATGAATATGGATCATGTTTTACTGTACTATTTGAAAAATACTTCATTGGCTATGTTGTGCTGTGGGCTTTGTTCTCCGACTCATAGTTATAGTGGAGGTAGAGTGTGTTTCTGATGTTCCAGATTCATAAATATCACAAAAAGGATGTAAGCCTACTTTACTCTTTTGCTGTAAACTTAGCTGACTGACAAGTGGGGAGAAACTAAAAGGTGATAGGCCTACCAGGTCTCTTTTTATTTTTGGCAGAAGTAATGAAATTGGTGTTTTGGGTGGTTAGGCCTATACATTTTGGAAAAGAACTAGTGTCTTCAGTTAATGAATAATATTTCTAAGGTTGAGAGGGCCGGTTTAAAACCACCATTTGCCTTTTATGGGTGACTGCCTGTCTCAAGTCAGGAGTGAAATTTGTTTTTCACATTGATATTGGAAGATAAATATTGATGCTTTGGCAAGTCTGGAATCTCTTTGCTGCCATTGTTGGGTTTGGAATTAATGAATATGGATCATGTTTTACTGTACTATTTAGAAAAAGAATTGATCGTTAAGAAACCCCACATTAAGAATATCAGTATGTTAAATGTAAAGCAGCTTAAGGTTTCAAAACCAGTCAGAGAACTACAAGAAAGATTTGTAATCACTAACATTGATAAGGCAGATAACAATTTTGGGATCATCTGCAAAAAATATATTATCTTGATGTTTTGAAAAATAAACTTGGCATAAACAATATTTCAGACATAAGAAGAAATGACGCATATAAATTACATAAACAATCCTTTGAAAATTTGATAGACACACATAACGATGAGATGAAAAGAAATGTTAATATCAAAAGAGGACCCCTCTATTCCACTTTTGACCTGGATACCCAACTTACAAAAATAAATAAATAAATAAATAAATAAATAAATAAATAAATAAATAAATAAATAAATAAATAAATAAATAAATAAATAAATAAATAAATAAATAAATAAATAAATAAATAAATAAATAAATAAATAAATAAATAACGTTTTACATCAAGATTCATAGCTGGTGCTTCAAAATAGAAACTGTAAAATAAATTGTTTTGAAGTAATAACAACTCTTCCGAGTTTGTATCTAAAATCAAAGATTTAAAAGCAATAAAGTTCAAATGTTTTGATTTTCCTACACTGTACACAAATCTACCCACAGAGAACGTCAAAAATTCTCTATCAAAATTAATCAGCAAAATATTTGAACATAATGGCAAACGATACATAATATTAATTCATATTCAAAGAAAGCATATTGGTCTTATAATAATATTAATAAAGTAACATTTAATCTTACACTGTAGTAACTTTGATAGATGCTATAAAATTTCTTTTGGATAATACTTTTGTTCAATTTGGATCGTTTTTCAACAAATAAAAGGCATTCCAATAGGTAGCAACTGCTCTCCGTTATTTGCTGATTTATATTAAAACCTGGCTTGAATCCAATTACATGGATGAATGATGAAAAAAATCATTTGGCTACAAAATTATCAAACAATGCAAGCTTTATTGATGGCATTCCTTGTGTAAATGTTCAATTTGTAATGAAAGTACTTAAGAAATTCACCCAAAAGATATCCCTCTTGAAGGCAACAATACAGATTATTTTAGAGATGTGTTCCTGGATTTGGATATTCTGGTCTCGAATGACAGGTTTAGCATTACAATCGGTCACAAAATTGATGAGCTTAACTTTGAAGTATTCAATAATCATTTCCCTGACATTAAGTAATATTTCATAAACTATTGGATATAATACTTTTTGTCGCAAATTTTGAGATTTGGTCGTATCTGTTTTAAAATTCAGGACTTTGCATCCAGAGCTAAATTTATTTACAACAAACCTATGTCAAGAGTATACAAGCATTTATTTTCGATCAAATACTTCTACAAATTTTGCTGTAAATACCCAGAGATATCCAAAACATGTTTCAGAGCCTGTACCCGTACATGTGTTTCTGCGTAGCGGCCCCTTGCCTACGCTAAATATCCAGCAAAGACAACCCACATAATAATGAATACATAAGGATGTGTCAATAAGATAAGAATGATTTGACCTACCCTTGAACTAGTATGTACCCTTTCTAGCGGGATAGCTAGCCTTAGTTTAACCACCTGTCAGTGTATAACTGAAGTAGATATAAAAGCTTGGGCATTATAGTTAGTCCCTTTGATAAAAACTAAACAGTTACAGCAAGGCTACCTGTATAAATCTAGGGAATTCCTAACAAGTACGATATCAATGAACATCCTGCACCAGAAATGTAAGAAAAAAAACCATGATGACACTTACTCCTCATTTGAAAGTCTCCAACCAATAAAACACTATTTTACTGCCAACCCTGAGTTAATGTTTCGACAGAACGAGTCAAGTTTGTGACATCTGAGTCACAACTGTCAATTTTGAGTAATTTTGGACATTGAGTAAATGTGCACATAGACATGTCAGAAAAGAATGAAAGTCATAAACATTTAAGTCAAGAAAATGTAATCAAAATATATTTTTCTTGACCCGACTTTAAGTACAATTATGCATCTTTTTGTAAAATGATTATCATTAAATGCATATCATGAAATTTTGTGTCATATATTTAAATCGATCTTGTTTTAAAATCATTAAATGCGTTTGATCACATGTCACAAACCATTGGACCACTTGATGGCGAAAGCATCCAGCCGTTGCCCAGCAACTGAGGGGACCAGTGCAGGTCTGCAGTTAATATGATAATATATATACTTCCTATATGGTGTGTGGGATGGGGGAGGGGGCGCACACCAAAGTTGGCTCACTCTGGCCTTGGATATGACCTTTGCAGAGGCTCTAACTCTCCCGCTGCCGGCGGTAGATCTCCCGACTGACTGTGAAGTGTTTCCACCCGGGTCCTGGCCGGCTTGAAAGGGCCTTGAAAGTGGCTGGCACCATTGAAAAAAAGGGATAATTGCTTATGCTTGTTGAAAACAACCGGCAGCAGATGAGAACACATCCCAGCTAATTGGAAATGGTTGGAAGGATTGTGATCATAACTTCATGATTTTTGTGTCGGGGTTTTGTGTGTGTGTGTGTGTGTGTGTGTGTGTGTGTGTGTGTGTGTGTGTGTGTATTTTGGGGGGGTTTTAGGGGGTTGGTGGTGGGGTTGTATTTTTTTTTTTTTTGGTTTTATTTGTTTTTTGTTTTTTTTTTTTGTTTTTTGTTTTGTTTTTGGTTGTTTTTTTGTTGTTGTTTTTTTTTGTTTGTTTTTGTTTTTGTTTTTTTTTTAAGTTGGGATCATATCCAGCTATTACTCAGCCAAGTATTCCCAGCAAGTTCCATTCGGTTCCCAGAGTTGGATGGGAAAGGTGTGGCAACTTGATGGGAATCTGTAGTCCTCTTGGTAAAGTAGGGCTGGTCGCAATAACCCATACAAGCACAATGGTGACTGGGAACAGACTAGTTGCGATCGCTCATGCCTGTGCAAAATGATGACCGGGAACTGACTGCGAAGTGCCCCCAAAAGTTCTTAGTTGGCTAGGAAATGACTGGCACCGTAAAGAATACTCGTAATTGCCCACGAACGCTTGGCTGGCTGGGAACGGCCGGTGGGGACTAACACTTCCTATAGCCAGTTCCCAACCAGCAGGTAACAGGTTGATAGGCCTACGTTTGTCTGTTTGTTTGATTGTTTGTTTGTTCGTTTGAATAATAATTTTAAGAGTTCAAAATTCCTATTCCAAGGGAGAACAGGGGTAAATAATCATGAGAAGCGGAAGCAGAAATGGACAGACGGAAGAGTGATGGGAAGTGCCAAATACGTAAGTGGAGGAGACTATGGGTCATTTGCTTTTGTGGTGTTCAGAATTCCATGACTTCAGAGAGAGGCTGCTGGAAGGTTCGAATATTATATGCCACAGAATATTACTAATATTGGGACATAATCCATTCGATTGACTGGGATACACACGCTGGAAAGAATTTCCATTTGGATTTTCATATCTCAGGTAGTCTCTTTATTTGCTACGGTGTCTGAATCTTGTGGAAGAGTATATAATGCTGTGTGACAGACATGGGTTCTTCCGTCTGTAATCTCACATTTTTGTGTTATGTCCCATTGTACCCTGCACCATCCTTCTGAATAAATTTGCATATATCTGAACAACAATGTGATTATTGTGGAAACAAATCAATCAGGTTCACTTGAGAGTGCATCCAAATGTCTTAACTCGAAAAACACAGAAACAAACAAACAACGTGTTCGTGTAGGCATCCCAACAATGTAGCCGATAGAGTACTTCCTGATCCATTGATAGACGAAGTCATAAAAGAACAATCCTCTATTTTGCAGGAAAAAATCAATTGTCCTGCTTCCTGATCCATTGATAGACGAAATCATAAAAGAACAATCCTCTAGTTTGCAGGAAAAAATTCAATGTTCCCCGCGTCTCACTGTACAGAAGTCGGTCGTGTGTTAGTCACTGGAGTCAATATCACTCAACTGAGCAAGTCCCGTACATGGGTCCTATGTCTCTCCAAAAAAATCGATAATCACTTTGCGCGAAAAAAGGTGGAAAATGAAAAGAAAACAGGAACTGGGACGCATGAACGCAATTATCCGATAACCAGTAGAGGTATACTGCCACCGAATTTTAGTCGCAGACAGTCAAAAAGAGTTTACGCTTTACCAGACGAGATGAAAACATACCATGAAGGAAATCAAATCCAAAGCTTATCACTGTCTTGTCTGGGGAGTATGTGTACATCAGGCCTGTGTATGGTGATATGCACATCAGAATAACAAGGCTGAGTCCGATGCATTTAACTCTTTCAGAGCCAATCACGTCTTTAGTGGATCTATTAAAGTCAAGCTTGTCTAAATTATCATTAGGATGTCAGATTCGTATTCCTCGTAAAAAGACCTTTCATTCAAGTACGAGCATGCCTGTAGTTCCGGAAAAATATCTGAATTCAACAAACAGCTTTTCTCGGCGCGCATTGAGCGCAATACGCTTTATGCGCGCCGAGAAAAACGTGTTAAGTTTGGCGTTTAAAGAGTTAGAAATTTCAGTATTTACCGAGTGTACAATATACAAAAATGATCCTATGGATCAGGACGTTTTTCAGAGTTACTATGACGTCCATGGGTGTACCACTTAGTTGCCATGATAACCATTAACATTGAGGTGTTTTAAAGCTTCAAAGCAAAACTACATCCCTACGCCATTAAACTGATTAATTTTTTGCTCTCTTGGAGTTTAACTTGGCGTTTCCTTGGACTTAAAAGTTGAACTTTATAGCATAATACACATTATATACATGATCGCCATAGCAACATACATGTAACTGTCATCCTGAGAACTACAAGGCAGTTTTCGCTGAAATATTGCCCGGTGGGTATTTTCAGTGTTTTTGTTTTTGTTTTTGTTTTCGTTTTTGTTTTTATGTTTGTTTGTTTTAACTGTTGGGAGGGTGTTGTGCTGTTGCAACTGTTTGTGTAAGTTGATTTTATGTGATGATTTGGACCAAAATAGCAAAACTAGGAATGTGACTCAATTGTGTATTTTTTTTATTATATTCGGAACAATCCATGCTAATATGGACATGACCGGTGGAAAATGAAAGTACTGGACAGCATATGCACTGTTTTCTGAAGCCAATCTGTAATTATTTTTATTCACCTTTTTTATTTTTGGACTGTTTCCAGATTTAAAGCTAATATTAACATTTTACAAAAAAAACCCAAAAAAAAATCCATGTGGACGGAACATTGTAAAACTCATTAATTTTGGCAGATTTATACAATGGAAACTGATCGTATTCTCTTTCTATGTCTCGCTCTTTTTTTTTCCCTCTCTTAGCATGTTTGCCGTCCTTCCCTCATATATTTGTTCAACACTCTCCCTCCCTCTTTCCCTTTCTTTCATCTTCTCTTCCTCTCTTCTTGCTCAATGTCTAAGTCCCATTGAACACACATAGCGCGAGCCAGAAACTTCGAAGTTTGAACCTTATTGTCAGCTTTTGTATATCGTTAAAAAATAATCAAAGTATTGTAAACAATGCAAGTACGGACCAATAAAATATTTCAATCGCATCCAAATGTGTGTCCGTATGACTGTTCTCTGGCTGCATTCTGATAAACAGCAACCAAACGGTGTAGTATTTCAATTTACAATGCCTATACATAAATTCAAAATCTGAAAGATGAATGAACGGATAAAGATTATGGGAAAGAAGTTCCATTTCAACTTTATAATGTTTGTGCCACAGATACCTGTAGGCTCACCCTTCATTTCTATCAAAATGTACAACACAGATTTGTCTGGAATCAAATCTTTGTTTTCTAGTTATAAATGTATTTTTAATGGATTGGTTAAAAATACAACAGAGCTAATCCGGGGGTTACAGCAGTACTAATCTGGAAGTCACAACAGTACACTCACCCAAAGTTTTGAGGCTCTCTATAAAAATAAAAATAAAAGAGGTTGGAGAGGGGGAGGGAGTCGTGACAAGCTGACCGAATGGTATGTACTCAATGCAAAGTAAGTCAAAAATCTTTCATCAACTGCACTTGAGCCAAGAAAGGCAGACCAAGGCAAAGTCCTTCTACACCTAGTCCTCGAGTTATCAAGTGAAAAGTAACTGTCACTCTTGGCACTTGATATTTATGACAGTAGGACCTGCGTATGCGCCAAGCACCTGTCTTTGCTAAGGGACCACCTGGGCTAAGATACAAAAACACCCCCCCCCCAAAAAAAAAAAAAAAAACAAACAAACAAACAAACAAACAAACAAAAACAAACCAAAAAAAACAACAACAAAAAACCAGCTTCAACACTGCACATTAGCAAATTTTACACATTGCAGAATTTTTATACTTGATGATGTCACAAACGACCGACCGCCGGAAGCACAGATGGGAAATAGTATGCTAAACAGAGAAATGCGTATATGCTGAATATACAATATACTTAGGATGAAAAAGTACATATGCATCTCTTTGGTTGTTTCCCGCTCTCCAATACAATGGGCTTTATCCGTTCTTTTTAAGAAAATTTTGTTTACCTCATTTCTGTGAGTTTGACATGTAACACGTGACACGAAATATTTATGTTACATACATAGGATGCTCTGGATGGCATTAAGTGCATTTTCACATGTCTTGATTGCGTTCCATTTATTATGTCTGGGTGCCAACCCAGACATTTTGTTTTTCCAAGAATTCTTTCTTTCTATTCTTTACGACCTGATTTGTACTGAGTTTTTCTCTAACCCTACTATTCCGATAAACACTAAACTTGCCATGGTAAATGACCTACCAGTGCAATTAGGCACCTGACTTGGAATAGTCATGATGATTAAAATTGTGCAAATGAAGGGCAATTAAAATTTGAAAAGCTCAATATGTTCTAAACTATTGGATATAGGCACAAAGTTCTGACTTGCATATATAGGTTTGAGACAACTGGCAAATCCAATAGCATACAATCAAGACTTGGGAAATAATAATGTATGCTAAATTCACCAAATTTCTGCCCAATTAACATACAGGCCTTTAACTGCTTGCTGTATGACGTACTATTGCTTGACCTCTATGGTGCCAGGCAACCATTTTGCTTTCATAATTAATTAGCTTGAACCTGTCTCACAAGCAGATTTTTATCCATGCTCGCTAGGTGTATGCTTTGGAAGGTTTGGGACTCCCAACAACTGTGTAATGAGGCTGTCAATAAAATACAGAGTATCTCTTGCTATTCATGCAGGAACAGATTGACTCCATGCTGCCATATGTACAAGGAAGGCTATAGTTTCCACTAGTGTAGAACAGACCTGTCAATGCATCATACTGAAACTGGTCTCCTAGCTGGCCTATTTTTGCCAGAGGCAATGCTGAGCTTATCAGTCCCAAAGGAACACATGATCCAGACTTCTAGGCAGAACAAGCCTGAGTGTAACCTCTGTTAAAAATAGACATCATACAGAGCTGAGTCAGCCAGACCAAGGAGGGTAGAATTTGTGTCATCTCAGTGGACACTTGCATGTCTTGGTTTTCTTGTAACCAGTGAGATGAAGCCTGTTCTTCATAGCCAATACTGAGACAGCATGGTTTGGTCTTGGTTCACAGGTACATCTTTATGTAGTTTTTTGACAGCTTCTGTTAAAATTTGTTTAATTTTAATTTGAGACCTTTCAATGACCTCTAGTTTCACACCTTTTTGTTTTGTTTTGGTCTTTTGGACGTTTTAGTAAACAGTTCCATGGGGCTTTCTTTTTTAAAGGTACAGTATCAAGTTTGGGGCAGTAACACGTAACTAAAGGGGACAGTGTCCAAAATTGACCTGTGCGACTTTGACATATTTGCAAGAAATTTCAGGTTTTAGTGAGGTCAGCTAATTATGAGATTATAGTGCATTATTTTAAGAAGTTGTACATGTAAAAAAAACTGGTTTTTATTGGCGAAGAGAAGGGTGTGTTTTGGAGGTACAACAAAAAGGGAGACCCATCACTAAATGGGAAGACTTTTTATCTGAGTGGGACTTTCACAAATTGTGGTCAATGCACCGCGTATTTTGTCTATATGTAGCTAGACAAATTGATAAATAAAATCATGGAACTGTTGATCTTTTCTATGGAATGGGTCATGGACTCTGGTACTCTAATCCCCAGGCTGATGGGCCACATACGTAACATGGTGCGAAAATCTCCACCCAGGTATTAGGAATGAGACATTTGAACAAAGTAAGCAGGACCATTTTAGCATTGGTGCCTACATGGAGTGATCAGTTGACATTGGGCGAGAGGGGAGTCGGTCAAGCCAAGGACCAGACTGGACTGTCGGCAGGTGTGTGTCTGTGAGGATTTGCTTCAAAGGAGCATGTGTGGTCTCTTCTGCCTTCTCATCTTTCACTGCAGCATTTGGCTTTAGCTCTTTAGGGCATGGAGGTTGTAGTGTATTAGAAACCCGAGTCAGGAGGTTCATGGTCATCTTCCATGACTGCTTTGACCGGTTGCCTCTGGCCACAATGTTACAGAGAAAGACCCACCTAAATTTTGCAGAGTGGAGGGAGTTGTGTTACTCTTCTCATTTCTATTGTAAAGGTCTCTTTCCTAATTATGAAGCTGATCTTTTATTGCAGTGGCAGTAAGGCAAATTTATGTCTTGGTCCAGGTGTTAGAAGTCAGTTATTCCATATGAAAAGTGTGGATCTAACAGACCTGTTCGCTACCACTCGGAGGCTTATTAGCCCACACTTTTCTATAATCTAACTATTACTTTTACCTATCTGTAATTACAATCCAGATAAGGGGTTGCCTGTGACCAAACATTGCTAGAGTCACCCAGGAGTACTGCTCAGCAAGCAACAATGTCAATATCTGAATGAGGTTCCAACTAGCAATACTAGCACAGGTCAGGGCATTGCTAAATTTATGTATTTGCCAATTGTTTGTGGGACCCTAAATGTAGGAGCCCTGTTAGATTAAGGTGGAACAGAAATCTTGTGTTAAAAGATTTGCTTCAGAAGTTTAATTCCGAATACAAAAGTCAATAAATCATGATACACCTATAAATCAATTAATCGTGGTTAATGGCCAGGAGGCTAGCATTCTAGGGAAAGCAGAGATTTACAGGTCATCTTCATTTGACAGAAAATTGAAGACAAATGAAAATAGATTCTTGTTACCACAATCAGAGGTCACTTTTACCGTTGGTGTTTTCAAAACAGTACCTATATTGAGGTGATAGGTTTGTGTCGGGCAGAGAAATGCCTGTTGAGTGGACAGGTTTGGGTCTCGAAATGTCTGGCTACAATAAATCTGGACCACAAAATTCCAACTAAAGTGTTGGACATCATGAAGAATGAGGCAACATTGTACAAGTATGCCACTGTGCAATTTTCCAAGCATTTGATAACTGTTATGATGTGGTGTCTATTTTGCCTGAGTGTATAAATGAAACAGAAGTGCATTGTCAGGGCAGCAAACCAGAACAGAACCCCCATTTAGTTTGGAGACTGTACGTCTGTGCTGTCTGGTAACATGAACATATTGGGAGTAAATATGTACAAGTTCTCTGAGCTCTTACATAACAGGTCAATTTAATCACTGTGGTGTCCATAGACACTATGGCCAACCTTTACTGGTGAAATGTTTATTGCCCTCACTATGATACACTTCATTCCGCCAAATTGTCATGCACTTAATTCTTGCCTGGCAGATTGCGAGACGTGATAAAGCCCGCTATATAAAGGACAGTCCAAGTCTTGCCAGTCAGTTTGTAGAGTTCTGCCATGACAGAAAGAGCAGAAAGTAAGAGGTCACATCTGAACCTGGATTTTACACTGATGCACTGTACATAGGAATCCCCCACCCCCACCCCCAGCCATCATATTAGATTTGCCTGCACATAGTGTATATGCCTATCCCAAATAAAATATTGGAGCTGCCAATGTGCAGCTTCTGCTATTTCGATTTATCAATCACAGTGAAAATGTGTGTGCTACAAAATAGTACCAAGTTGTGTCAAAGTGGTGTCCAGTGCAACGCAAATACAAGAGTGTTTGGGCGTTTTTATATGTAGTGGCCAAATTGCTCAAAATGTCACACATCTGAACCTCTCCAGTCAGCTCTTGAGTGTGGCCAGACTGGAACCCACAATGTTTCTCAACACTGAAGTGGTCACATCTTGTGAGGCAGACACTGAAAGCTCTGATGACGAGGGTTAATACACATATTTAGAGTTTAAGAGAATAAATTATTCTATGTTTGAGGGTGAATGATCATTTTCTAGAGTGAAATTCAATGGTAGTAACTCACTGTAGATCACATGACATTGTTACAAGTTAATTGTGACGCGCCTGAATCAGTGACGTGATGTACTGATATTTAGACAAAATCAAATGTGCATGAGTGACGTTTGATTATTCGTCACGCGTGACATACAATAACTGCGACAAACGTAAACAAACATGGCACGTCAGGTCGGTGTTGGAAGTAGGTCTAGGGCATATTTTTTGTCATGAATATCCAAGTAAACGTGGAAACAAAATCTTACATTGCTGGAGAGTGAGTTACTATTTTTTTTTCACTCGGTATCGTTGTTGGTGTGGAAAATCACGAGTGACCGCAGATCACGAGTTATTGAACTCACTCTCCGACATGTAAGATTCTCTCTTTCTAAAATTGATAAGAAGTTATTAAATGAAACTGTTCATTTTGATGCCCAGGTCTGACAGAGTGGTACTAATGGGGTCAAACATGTAAATGTGTATGAGCAGACGGACACAGATTATTTTACAGGGTGAGGAGAAATAAAGGTCCACTCCCACAGCCACCCACGAGTTAAAGATAGAATATGTGCCAATGGGCAAGGTCCAGGCTCAGCTGGCCTTGGCTGAGGAGCTATTCAGGCAAATTCAAGATGTACCAATATAAAAAGATTTTGACTTTAGCAGGGAAAAGATAGCCCGTCTCCAAATGGATACCCGTTTTTTTCCTAATTAAAACTTATTTTGCTAAAAGGATTTGCCTAACTCCCAAAAGAAAGCTAGCCGCATAATTATGCTATCTGCACATTATGTGCTCCTTGACAACTTATTGTTTCACAGTGAGAAAGCTAGGTCAGAAAGAGCCAAAAATATGGACGACTTATCAGTTGGCTTTACCTGAAGCATTGATTAAGATTATTCTACAGCACTATCATGATGGACCATTAGCTGGGCATGGGGATATTCATGACACCCTTTATAGGGGTAAAAGTCATTATTATTTCCATTTTTTACCTCAGACCATCACCAATCATGTCAAATCATGTCCTGCTTGTCAAAGCAGGACGGAGTCAACTGCACACACCATTTCAAACATGATTGATTTTCCGTTCCCATCTGCAAACTTGTTAGTATGGCAGTATGATTTGTTTGGTCCTATTTCACCTAAAGCTCTAGATGGAAGTCGCTTCATTTTTACTGCAGCTGACTTGTATTCAAAATGTTGAATTGCTAACTACGTGGCAATGATGCTTCAACGATTGGAGAGGTGATATTTTCTAAATTGAAATGTCTGTTTAATAGGTGTGATACATGCATGGTTAAGTGACTATCCTGCTAAAAATATTTCGAGCATGACGTGAAGTTTGTCGACTGTTGGAAATACCTCAGGAGTTTACACCACCATTTGTTCATAAATGCTTGGGTGGTGTACTAAGAAGTCTCCTAACTCTAGCTCTAAAGCTCGCCCCATATGAAGAAGGACTCTTTATTGACATGAATCTCAGGTCCAAGATACAGTCAGACTAGTGTGGAAAAAGGAGGAAAAAGCACAGCACATTCCCAACACGTACATAAAGTTGTTCATCTATACACAAGTGCACCATATGTGCAACCAAATGGCAGGGGTTGGCTGCAGTGGACGAATGACCAGCAGTTGTAACTATTATAAACAATGCTTTGAACTCTAGCACTTGGTATTTGCCATATGAAACTGTATGGGAGAAGGCCCAAGTTTCCATTGTCATCACTAAAACGTGACACTATTTCCGTATACGTAATATCCCTGATAACATGAACGTATTTGTGAAACTGCAAATTATAAAACTGCATGTGTGATCAGACAACAGGTAATTAAAGGCCAACGTGACCAAAGCTAGAGATAAAGTAGTAATACGTGTCAACTAGAAAAGTAATCCTTGGAATGCAAACGTCGGAGATTAAGTTTATCTTTTAAGAGAGTCGTCTAAGATTGATCACAAGCCACAAAACAAATATGATAATCCTTACGTGATCGATTCTATTGAGTCCCTGCATATGGTAGTACTGTAGAATCCCGTGACTGGCAAGAAACTGGACAGGGCTGCTCATTTACATTGACTCAAGTTTGCATGTATGACAGTGCAAGGCGGCCAAATCGTGTGCCCTATTTACTGGACACAGTAGTGGCTACTAAAATTCTACCATAGTGACCCATATTGGAATGGAATTTTACTGGTGTAAAACTTAATATACCAACACTTTTTCATCTCTGATAAATACATTAACATTCCATTGACAGCACCAGATAAGATAAAGCAGTAGGTGGCTGTATCCCGGTTTATGACAATTTTATCATACCAGAGTAGAACATTTCATATCAAGAGAAAAAAAATGGAAAATTGTGAATGAAAAACGTTATCCTGTATCATCACTGAATCATTGTGTTCTCTAAAACTCCTTTTGGGTCATGTCATCCATGTTGCCTTACCTCCTTGATTTTCAAGAATGAAAGAGACGGGATGTTGAGACAGGTAGCAGTGCCATGCTGTTTTATTAGCTCATTTCCTCATCATTAGCGTGTCATAATTTCTTTAATCCATGTGGTGGAAGTCCAAAATGTTGGTTATCGGAATTCCTTGGTAAACCTCGAAATTGCCATATCCAACATGTTTCAGGGATAAAAGCCAACCTATGGTGATGCTATGGGCCCAGCTGGTGAGAAGGTTGAGACAGGTCAAAGGTATCTGTTAATTGGGAGCAGACAGTGGCAAAGACAATGAAACCCCGATCATAAGGTCTACGAGGAGAATAACAGTTCCCGATAGATAAGGGTTAGGCATGCATCCTGACACGGTATTTCCTTCTAGCCCTGTACGTGTCATCTGAACACAGGGGTACGTGCCATAAAATTAAATGAGAATTTTAGTGAGCGCAAGACATTAGAAGAGACAGCTGAATATTTGGTACAAACAAGGGCTGCGCTTCCCCAGAGAGCACTATGGGTCCCTGTGTCAAGTTTAGATAAGGAGAATAAAGCAAGGGTCCATGAAAAACCACCACTCTGCCATTCAGAGATAATTATACCATTTAATTTTGATATTTATACATGTGTTCATTCATGATAGAGTATAGTTCATGCCGGTCATTGGTAAGAGAGTTTTTCTCATCACATATTTACGAAAGTTATGTTCATTTTATTATGTCTAGACTCAAAGTATGTCTGGCAAGAGACCCCAAGAGTTAAAATTTGAGATGTTGGTGTCTATATTAGCCATAGTCATGATATGGTTCTTGGCCGCACCGCTTTTTTTACTTTATGGTTTGCACTGCACAACAGCGCTACCATAAAGATGGATGCTATGATTTACATATTTTTTATCATAAGACATTTGTCAATGTTGAAATGTGTATTTCATTTGTTATAGAGACTTCGTGGAATATTTGAATCAGTGAACGCATGTAAAAACAAAATGTAAATTTCGTGTACTTCAGTTTTATTAGTTTAAGTTAATTGTGTATTCATATATTTTGTGTATCACGTGCATTGGTTTAAGCCCCGACACAGTGTCGTCATGACACTTTGATAACCTTTACACCTGTAAATTCAAGACCCTGGTGCTGACGACTGGAAGCAAAAGATGAACTTCGAGAGGCTCTCCTTATTTTAATCTTTAGGTTATGACTACCAAATTATATCTGTGTCATGAAGCAATTATTTGACCATGGGAATGTATTCATTGGTAGTTTATGATGATTCAATGTGGCATATGTACTTGTATTATAAATGTAATGTTCTAGTGTGTTCTTTGTATCATAGGAACTTTTCGTATATCTATCTGATGAATTAATCATGGCAATACCAGATGTTTAATTCTTTTTACACAATATATGAAATGGTGGGTTGAATATAGGTGACACGCTTGTGTTTAATCATTGTTAAACTTATAAAGAGGTCTGGCCATCGTGAAAAGTAATTACCGCCATGGAATGCTTGTAACCTGGGGATAGCGTTTGCTTTTGGCAAGGACATGTTTCGATAAACATGTGCTTTTATCGTCGCTACGTAACTACGGATCACTTTGGTTAATTGTCCACCAAGAATTACTCATGTAAGTTTACATCTGTCAGGTGCCACTCATCACCAATGGTCCAAGTTAAGGGTAAGGCAGAAACCAAAGTGTTCATGTGTTTCAGTTACTTCATTTCAATGATGTTGCTGATGATGTTAGCAAAGATTATCTTTTGTAAAAGATCGGTAACTCCCCTTGGTAACGTTGATGTATGGGTAAAAGAGCAGTGAAAATCTTTAGACTTCTTTGACAACATAATATGAGCATGGCTTACCAAGGAACGTAGTAAATTACTGAGTCTCTGATACACATTCCGAACTTTCAAAAAGACCAAACATTGATCTACTTTTGTAAGGAGTATAGTGAATGTCAATTTTGCACGATTTATAGCAACTAGTACCTAATCATAACATATGTCATATGTATTGAGATGTTAAGGAAATCTGATTAGCTACTTGACATGGAGTAATTTTATTGATCCGTAATAAATTACTCAAGGTATTTTTCTCTGCGGAGAGGCATGTGTTGCACATGCGTTTGCGTCACTAAAGTGCCTAGTGTTATTTTTCATATTAACATCTTGCCACAGTAAAATCTTTCCATATAGTCCTTATCATCGTGGCAAAATAATAAGTAACATCAGAAATGTTGTCAAGTTATTTGTGTTCTTTTTTATTAAATAAATATAAGCTGTTACAATATGCTGCGAGTTGCAAGCAAACTCTAATTGCACAGATAAGATGTATTGGTATATACAGTTCACCTTAAATTTAAGATTCAATTAACTTCGAAACTCATAATACACACAAGACAGGGGTTCTGTCTTACTTTTTGTGTGTTAAGAAACCTTTAAGAGACCGTGATCAAAACACTGAACATTCTCAAAGTTGAAGACTTATTCAAACTTAAAGCTCTGAAATTTTATTTTCTATACCTTCAGAACAATTTGCCTGCATACGTCAATGATATTTTTGCAAAGATTATTCATCTGAGTGGGACGTGCACAAATTGTGGTTAATATACCACCCTAGCCCCCCCCCCCCCTTATGTAAATGTATACATGAGTGTAAATGGACAAATTGATGTGTAAGTCATGGAACTGTATATCTTGGACTTTCCCCTGGAATGGATCATGGATTCTGAGCCAACTCCCAACACGACCGGTGGCAATATGCGTGACACTGTGAGGTCAAGGTCTCTGCATTAAATTTTACCTATGTCTCACATTCGTGTATAAGAGTGTGAAAGTTGGGAGTCCTATAATTCCAAAATGCAAAGGAATGCGGTTGGGCGGACGTGACAGACGGAATGACGTATGAACATACAGATGGAACCTGACCAATATAAAATCTCTGAATCTAAGCTTGCCCTTACAGGGGAATATATAATCCTGTGCAAATCCTAGCGAAAAATGTTCTCAAGGTACCATACGGAAACCAAATTCTTTAAGTTGGCTCGATCTGTGACTTTGGGAATTGAGTCAAGATCATAAAAGTAACTATAGCCCTAATAAAATTATCTTGTGCAGCATGAAATTCTTAGGTCAAAAAGGGCAGAAAAGTTGTGACTAGGCGGAAGGACGGACGGACACTGATTGCTATTTGCCTCCTCCTCCTGCGGAGGGTTGTGTGTGTGTTCACAATCATAATACATTTGCTATAACATTTATTACTTAACTGACACTTTTGTAATAAAGAAATAAGAAGCTAGATACACAAAAGCACTGATATAAAATAAACATTAATCTTTGACTTCACGCTAAATAGACACATTTATATCAAAAGGGCAGTGTGGATCTGAGATCTGACCAAAAAAAAGTTGCTAAACGGGGCACCACAAAACCTATGCACTACAGTGGCATGTACTTTTTTCCCCGATTTTTGATTCTCACAGTTAAAACGCAGATGCAACCACACATACGCCACTCAAGGCCACTCAACTGCAACTGTACCAGTGCTGCTGAAACGGAAACGAGATTTTATGTATGTCACACAGTCTTATGCCCTGGTCAGCATTTCTCGCGCTGATGACGAATAAGTCAGAGATGACCTTTCTTCACGTCAGTAAAACCATTACTTACTGAAAGTTGAAACAGTCACAGTAAGTAGTATGTGGGTCATATCCACCAATTAATCAATCTCTCCACGCTCCCTGGCCAATCCAGTCCCTGCCTTTGTCCAATTTACCATTTTCACTTTCAATGCAAAAAAAATGTATATTTTCATTCGCCAGACCTCATCCGAATAGCCCTTGGGCTAATGTAGATTTTTATTGAATTGGTAGTATTACAACACATGTTTATATATATATATATATATATATATATATATCAGGGCCGTGCTATCTCGATTGCAGGTCCCTGTATGCATGTATGTATGTATGTATGTATGTATGTATGTTTTTTATTTTTTATTTATTTATTTATTTATTTATTTATTTATTTATATACGCCGTTGCTCCTTTAATTCAGTATTTGAACATATTATTAAATGTTTGATGATAGCATTAAATGGAATTCATGTTATTATTAAATGCAGTTATTGTTATGTTGGAATGTTCTTTTTGTGGGGGGGGGGGGGGGGGGAATTATACCCCCACAAGCGTTATGGCATAGCTGAAGTTATGTTCATGAGGTAGCTGGATATAGACTGACGTCAACACCAGGGCTCCTATGGGGGTGTCATGTTCGCCCTTTTTTGCTCCTCCCTCCCCCGCACCCTGTCATCATATGGTACCCTAACCCATAATACCAAGCGGTAATTTATTTGGGCGCTAGGATATCTGGGCACCAGACTACGCTATCACAGCATGCCGTCTGCTAACTACGTGACTGTGCTCTGGGCCCGCAGTTGCATGACCCCCTGACCATTTGCTGAACCGAACTCCTAAGCAACATTTGTGTTGACATTTGTATGTAGATATCTCAAAAGCTACAAAAAATTATGTGGTCTTTATGTCATTGACTCATCAAACACATGGAATACTCAAGTTACCATTCCACGAATCATTTTGTGTATTGTAATGGTGCTGTAATGTAGTAGGGTTTTTTTGTTTGTTTGTTTGTTTGCTTGTTTGTTTTTGTTGATTGTTTGGTTTTGGGGTTTTTAACTATAAGTGTGTTATTATTGACTGCAGGGGTTTTGTGGGGGGTCTTTTTATTCTTTTCTTTTTTCTTTCTTTTTTTTTTTTCTTTTTTTGTTCTTTTTTGTTTTGTTTTTTGTTTTTGTTTTTTGGGGGGTTCTGTATTGTGTTTTTTTTCTGGTTTTTTTTTGTTTTTGTTATTTTGATTGTTTGGTTTTTGTTTTTGTTTTTTTGTTTTTTGTTTGTTTGTTTTTTTTTTTTTTTTTGTTTTTTTTTTTTTGTTTTTTTGTGTTTTTTTAATGTAAATGTGTGCTAAACTATAAGTGTGTTATTATTGACTGCAGGGGTTTAGTGGGGGGGGGTCTTTTTTTTTTTTTTTTTTTTGTTTTGTTTTTGGTTTTGTTTTTTGTTTTTGTTTTTGTTTTTTGGGGGGTTCTGTATTGTGCTTTTTTCTGTTTTGTTTTTGTTTTTGTTATTTTGTTTAATTTTTTCGGGGGGGTGGTTTTTTGTTTTTTGTTTTTTGTTTTTTGTTGAAGTAAGTATGTACTAAACTTTAAATGTGTCATTATCGACTGTAGGGGTTTTCGATTTTTCTTCTTCTTCTTCTTCTTCTTCTTCTTCTTCTTCTTCTTCTTCTTCTTCTTCTTCTTCTTCTTCTTCTTCTTCTTCTTCTTCTTCTTCTTCTTCTTCTTCTTCTTCTTCTTCATCTTCTGCCTCTTCTCAAAGGGTGCTTATTTCTTGTACTGCCTTAGTCCCTTGTGGACATTTTGTGCAATGCAGTTTTACTACTACCCGATGACAGCATCATTCCTACTATGGTCCCTGAATAATTAGGCCAAACACATACTAGATGAATCTAGTTAGTCGCATCAGGGACGTGTTATAACACGTCCCTGGTCGCATTTAGCATTGAAAGAGTTAAGCCACTGCCATCCCCCACATTGAATTCTTTTTTTAAGGAAGTCGACTTGTTTTAATCATATCACTTAATGCATTTAGTGTTATCATCAATTGCATTTAATGATATCATAAAAACGATTCCATGATGTCTTAATGGGAAATTATTTAGACATTAATAAAATTCTATTTGATGATAAAAGTAAAATCGATTTATTGTTATGAATAAATACACGTTATTTTGTCTTATGTTAAAATTCACTTGGTGCTATGATTATTGCAATTTAAACATATCATTAATTACTGCTGAAACAAGAAAAATGTACCCTCCATTTTTGTTCTGAATTATACATAACACCAAAATTAAACATATTTTCAAATACATTTCATGATAAGATTAAATCGAATTAATACTATCTTTAACTAATTACTGTTATTATCAAATATTTAATGATAACATTGAATAGAATGTATAATATTATTAGATATTTGATGACGTATTCAAATAATGTCAATAAAGGGAGAAATGCCGTTCCATATATATATATAAATATATATATATATATATATATATATATATATATATATATATATATATATATATATATATATATATATATATATATATATATACATGCTGCTTATTTTTCATGTGCATTTTCTAAACACATATCGTACAACGTTCGTGGGCTTACAAACTTAGATACAAATCTATTTAGACTACAATAACACATGCTGGCAAATGTAAGATAACCTGCACTGTATATTTCGTGTCCTCCAGTCAAAGTCGCCGAGCGCACAGTCACAACAATCAAAATGAGTACGATCAACCAGGCCAGCAGCCCCTTATCTCAAACGGCATGCGTCCTGACCCTTCTAACGATAAATAAACAACAACACACAAAATTAAATTATTTTCTATGCGATATTAGATGTGTGTTGAGAAATTATTACCCTGCTAATGCTATGAAAAGACATTAAGAGTTGTCTTCTTTATACTAACCTTTCATTGAAGCAAGCAATTAAGGTACATGTAATGTAAAGCGGCATGTGCTTGTGTGCCTCTGTGATATTATTATGTCTGGGAGCCAACCCAGACATTTTGTTTTTCCAAGAATTCTTCTTTACGACCAGATTTGTCCGGAATTTTTCTCGCACCCTACTATTCCGAAAACCACCAAACTTGCCATGGATATATGATCTACCACTGAAACCTGTCTTGGAATAGTCATGATGATTAAAATTATGCAAATGAGGGGCAATTAAAATTTACATGTTCTAAACCATTGGAGGTAGACACAAAGTTCTAACTTACACTTATAGGTTTGAGACATCTGGCAAATCCCATAGCATATAAAAACTTGGGGAATTTTAATGTATGCTAAATTCACCAAATTTCTCCCCAATCCACACACAAGCCTTTAACTGCTTGCTGTATGACTATTGCTTGACCTCCATGGTGCCAGGCAACCATTTCTCATTCATAACTTACTTGAACCTGTCTCAAAGCTTTCTGTCCATACATGCTAAATGTACGGTTTGGAAGGTTTGGGTCTTGTAGCAAATTGGGGGGGGGGGACTCCCAACAACTGTGTAATGAGACTCTCAATAAAATACAGAGTAACTCTTTCTGTTCATACAGGAACAGATTGACTCCATGGTGCCATATGTACCAGGCATGCTTTTGTTTCCACTGGTGTCTTAGCTAGCTGGCTTGTTTTGCCTGAGGCAATGTCAGTCTGCTGAGCTTATCAGTCCCAATGAAACTCAGACTTTAGACTTCGAGGCAGAATAAGTCTGAATGTACCCTCTGTTTTAATTTATAAACATTAAGCTAAAACACGAAATTTAGATTATGTTGAACAATGGCAAAGTGTATCATTTCAAACTGTTCTCATTTTCAGGGCACCCAGACAGATTTGCTGGGTATCAAATCTTCTTTTCAGGTTTTATTTATTTTTTTATTGATACATATTTCAATCTATTTTGTATATTTTACAACTTTTAGGTTTACAAAGTAGTCTTCATGGTCTGGTGTACAATGCAATAAGTATGATTTCTATTGTTTTTGTTTTTTTTAAGCTAGGAGTCAAATATTTCTATTAATTTTGTATATTTTACTACTTCCAAATTTATAAAGTAGTCTGCATCACCTGGTGTACTATGCAATATGTATGAGATCTATTGGCAGTCATGCAAATATCCAGTCATTTTGTATTTTAGTATTTCCATGTTCACAATATACTGCTTTACATTTTTTCAACTAGCAAAGGCATGCTTGAAAGATACACATTAAGATGAGATGAAAAGGAATTTTAATATCAAATTTCTGAAGAGGACTCTTCTATTTCACTTTTGTTCTGGATACCCAAAAATTACATAAAAAGCCTTTTAAATCTAGATTCATAGCTGGTGCTTCAAAATGTACAACAAAACAGTTATCAAAAGAAGTTATATTGTGATTGACTGCAATTAGGAATCATTTCCGTAAATAATGTAATGCTATTTCTAGAAACTGTGAAATAATTTGTTTTTTGGAGTATTAGCAATTCTTCCTAGTTAGTATCTAAAATCAAAGATGTAAAAGCAAAAAATATCATATGCTTTGATTTCTCTACACTCTACACAAATCTACCCATAGAGGAAGTCAAAAGTTCTTTCAGAATAAATAAGCAAAATGTTGAAACATAATGGTACACCACACATAAATATCAATTCATATACAAAGAAAGCATATTGGTCACACAATAAATATGCAAAAAAAGTAACGTTAAATATTACACTGTTGAAACTTTGATAGGTGCAATAAAATTTCTTTTGGATTATTCTTTTGTTCAATGCGGACCATTGGTTTTTCAACAAAAAAAAAGCATTCCAATGGGTAGCAACTGCTCCCCGATACTGGCAGATTTATATTTAACCTGGCTTGAATTTAAGTATATGGATAAACTGATGAAACAGGACTTTCAAATGGCTACAAAATTATCAAACAACGCAAGATATATTGATGACACTGCTTGTGTAAATGTACAAACTTTCAGTGAAATTGCTAAAGAAATTTACCCAAAAGATATCCCTTTGGAGGGTAACAATTCAAATGGTTTCAGAGACGTGTTTCTGGACTTGGATATATTTGGGTCACTAATGACAGGTTTTGTATTAAAGTCTATCACAAAATAGATGCATTTAACTTTGAAGTAGTTAACTATCCTTTCCGGGACAGTAATATTTCGGAAACTATTGGATATAATGCCTTTTTGTCACTTATTTTGAGATTTGGTCGTATTTGTTCTAAATTTCAGGACTTTGCATCTAGAACCACATGTATTTACAATAAACTTAAGTCAAGAGGATTCAAAGATGTACTTTTGATCAAATATTTCTACAAATTTTGCTGTACATATCCGGAGATGGTTAGAAAGTTTAGGTTCAATAATTTTAGAGATTTTAGACTTGCCTGTTTTGCCACTTAATTTTATCTTTTGGCATCATTCTGTTTAATGGTCACCTTTCAGACATTTTAGGCCAGCTTGTTTTTTGTTAGGTTAAACCCCCAGGGGCTATCGGTAGCAACTAGCGGCCTACGACAGTTACAAGCCTGTCTAATTGTACTTGCAATTGATATCTGGTTAAGAAACATAATATTTTCATTGCATACTCTTGACTTAAATACAAATGACTTTCATTCTTTTCTGTCTTGCCCTATAAATTTTGCTGTTAATATCCAAAGATTATTAGAAAGTTTGGCTACAATAATGTTAGAGTTTTCAGACTTGTCTGTTTTGCTACTCAATATAACTTTTGGCATCGTTCTGTTTTAATGTTCACTTTCAGACATTTTAGGCTTACATGTTTTCTGTCAGGTTAAACCCCGCTGGGGCTATCGGTAGTAAGCAGCGGCCTACGACAGTTGTAAGTTTGCCTAGTTGTACTTAAAATCGTATTAAGCAAAAATTGTTTTTATAACATGTTTTTGGCATAAATGCTAATGACTTTCATTCTTTTCTGACAAACCTAAATGCACATTTACTCAATATTTAAAAATTACTCAAAATTGACAGTATTTTCTCACACGTCACAAACCTGACACATGACGTTGAAGCATTGACTCAGGGTTGGCAGTGGAATAGAACTTAACTGTTTGGAGACTTTCAAAGTGAGGAGTAGGTGTCATCATGGGGTTTGTTTTACATTTCTAGTGCAGGATGTCCATTGTTGCAGTCCTTGTTAGGATTTTCCTTAGTTTGTACAGATGATATGTATATAAGTTAGACAGGGAAAGGTTAGCTCATGGAGAGTAAAGAGTTCGGACTGCGGAATAGGGTAATGACTACTGATCACTACTAGGAAGTGGTTTTGGCAAAAAGACACAAATACAATGCAGAGTGGCATTTGCTTGTGTATCACTGTGGTATTATCTGACATAACCCTACAGAATAAATCAAGGATGCAATGATCAGGTGCTGAATTACATAACAAAGCTGATTCTTAAGGTGAACCGTCCCATATGATGTGTATTTTGTGTATATAATCATTTTCATTTACATAAACTAGTCTGCATGATCTATTGTGGTGCCCATTTCAATCACCCCCAGTCATGCGAGTCTTAACTGTCTTCATGTGTTTACAACATGGTAGGACATACTCCTTAAAAGCAAAGTCTCGCAGAACACTTGGTATTTGTTTAAAAGTGCGTCACTGTGGTATAATTTAACGCGCACTTACAGAGTCAAATATTCAATGATCAGGTGCTGAATGACATAACACAATCCGATTCTTCCGTCCAATATAATGTGTATTTTGTGTATATAAGTTATGTGAGAGTTATAACATGAAAGGAGACGATTATGGCTTATAACTGTCGAGTGGCGAAGCCACGAGACAGTTGTAATAGCCATAATCGTCTCCTTTCATGTTACAACACATTTGTCATTGGCTGGTAGGAATGGTCATTTGCGTTTAGGTCGGATCAGTGATTTCATGATTGAAAGCGTATTATCTGTCAGTTAATCAAATTCTTACACACACGTGTGACAGTGTCATTTCACTTCTGAGTCACTTCATTCGTGATTTCGCTCAGGCGTTCAGGTAGTTCGTGAATCTGCTAGCTGCCACAAAATGGAAAATGACGTGCCTCTAATTGAACTTGATAATATTGCAACTCAGCAATTATTTTTCCAAAGAAATGACGGCACCGGCAGTACTGGGAGGTATGTTGGTTTCTATTTGTAGTGTTTTTACAATTTCACAATCAAAGTTTGCTTTGCGTTCATAATATGCTACTGCATCAAGACTACTGACTCGGAGAAGTTTTGTGGCTGATGGTATAATGCGTGCTGGTACATGAATGGAAAGTTTTTATCATGGAAATTCAGGTAAATGATTTCAAATTTTATTGTTAGACATTGTAATTCGGAAAGAGTGAGTTATAGGTTTTACTTAATTCACTCTTTTTGCGGGCCCTTTTTGCGATTATTGAGGGTGAAGGTCAGCCGAAAAAAGATGCATTAACAAGTTTCATAATACATTCTTTTTCATAATCAATGGTTATGGGATATAATCAACACTTCTTGAGCCTTATGATTGGCTAATTCCTACCAGCCATATGACAAAAACATTTATATGTTCATAAATCTAGTCTCTTGTGTGGTGCTTATTTTAATTAAACAGTCATGCAAGTCTGAAGTTGTTTTCTTTTTCAGTGTCATGCTCAAAACATGGTAAAGCATACTGCTGTCCTGCAAAGTAGTATTTGCTTGTTAAAGATAAACTCACAGATCAAAATTAAATGATCAATTATAGAATGACACGGGAAATGATCTGAATTAACTTAAGTTTTTTCTTTCTCTCTGTTTAAACTGACTCCAAGAGGATACACTTTGTACTTTGGGTTTTGATTATGTGTGAATACACATATTTAAAAAAAGTTGTCTTTTACATTCTTAGTTTGTTTACTCCTGATTATTTTGTCCGTGTTTACCAGAGAATTTATTACAAGGGCCAAATAATAATGAATTTAAGATGACAAGGTGCCAAACATTGCACTTATATATGTGATCCAGCTTGAAAAGTTTCCAGAATGGATATTTTTTAAATTCAATCTCCATTTGATAATTATCTAAAACTTTGCATTCTTACCCCATGCTTAAAAATCAAGTAAATGCCATTTAAACTTCTGTAAAAGACGTTTTAGGGTCCAGAAACCTTTGAAATAGGTGGTGTTTTCGGGGGCGCTGCCCCTTGGGCCACTGCCAGGGGCTGAGCCCCTGGACCCCAGCAGGGCCCTACGCGGCCCCCACACCCCCGGCCATTTTGGCCTGACCAATTTTAACTTTGAGGCTACAGTCCTCTTCAGTATCTTTTTTATTTTAGTTTAAAATATTAGTGTGTGTGTGGGGGGGGTGTCTGGGTGTGTCATTTCTGGACCCATGTTATTCAGCCAGGTAACATAAAAAGCCAGATGTGGTTGAGGAATTTTATATGCTTGAAACATTGACAGGGATCTGAGGAAAAATCCAGCGTTGGCTATACTGTTAGATGTATCCCTAAGTGTTTGTTTATGCTAATGTATATGATAAGGCGGGTAATTAGCCCCGGGTGTGCTTGCTGATACTTTGATTTTAACTTAAAGAGAAAGTTTCCTTTGCTGTCACCATGGGAGGGACTTTTTTTATCGATCAGTGTTTACAAATATGAGATAACAGGTTCACAAAAGGAACCTTCACCTCGCTGGACAGTGCTTCAAGGTAGCTGTTTTCAGCATGTGGATATGATAAGAAAATAATTTTCATATCAGTTACTTCACAACTCACATGATCCCTCTTTCATTAGACACTGGATTTGTACTTGTCATTTGCCTATTACTTTTAAAATAACACTTGTCGATCTATCGACATACATGTCCTTTTGTGTAAATCCATATCGGTAGTTTCAAACATTCCATCGATCGTCATTGTTACATTGTCCCCTCCAAGTTAAACTGACCGTACCATTTACTTCCGATAATTTCAATTTTCCACATATGCATTGTTAAAGAACAAAAGTTTACATGAGTACAAAATCGTGTTATATAAATAAATAAATGAATAAATAAATAAATAAATAAATAAATAAATAAATAAATAAATAAATAATATTTATTATTATTATTATTATTATTATTATTATTATTATTATTATTATTATTATTATTATTATTATTATTATTATTATTATTATTATTTTTATTGTCGTCGTCGTCGTCGTCGTCGTCGTCGTCGTCATCATCATCATCATCATTCCGGGGTGTATATGCACACACGTTTTCATGATAATGTTTTTAATTAACAGTAATAAGAAGCATGCACCTCTTTTGATATTCCATGTACTGTGCCTACAAAGGGAAAGTCTCAGCTTGCACTTTCCAAAACTATAAAACAATTTTAAATTACTTAAAATGTGGTCGCTTATCACTTGCTTGTCACGTTGTGAACACGTCACTTGCACTGAACATGCAGTCAGATGCATGTTGCTTTTGCATTCAGTCATAATTTACTGGTAGATACAATTTTTGTGGTCCTGGCATTTATGTCTATTGATTCATCGTTATATGTTCCAATATTGTGATCATTTACAACCTTTCTCGTGACTTGACAGTTCACTCTCCATTTGTCACATGCTTACTCTACTTAGATTTGAATGCGTATCTGTGCCGAGATTTTATGTCTGGGTAAGACCCAAACATTTTGTTTTTCCAAGAATTCTTTCTTTCTTTCTTCAGGACAAAATTTGTTCGGAGTTTTTCTGGGACACTATTATTCCGAAAACCACAAATCTTGCTATTGTGACTGACCTACCAGTGAAATTTTGCATATTGTATGGAATTGTCATGACGATTAAAATTATGCAAATAAGGGGCAATTAAAATGTTAAAAGCTCCATATCTTCCAAAATGTGCAAGCATAGTTTTGTGACACGTGCCAATATAATGAACAGTGAATCAAAGTTGCAGAATTTTTAATTGTGCTAATTCGGGTCATTGAAAATCTAAAACTTAAAAATCTCCTAAATAATTATAGATAGAGGTGACATTCCAACTTCCAATTTCTGTCTTGATGGGAATCAGACTTGAGCAATGCAGAGTACCGTTTGGATTACGTTCAGGTGGAGGCATTTTTTACGCTCAACACCTACAACATTTGAAAATTAAATAACAGTGTGTCTTTGCCAGATGGCATTTTTAACTTTGTCCCTGAATGTATTCCTGAGTCTCCGTCATAACATTTTAAGTCGGAATGAATTTTCTCTAGCACTCAATGCGTAGGGATAGCCCACGAGAGCTGAAATGACTTATTACTTGTGGGGCCCCGCCTGACGACAAAAACCTGCTGCCGCCACTATTAAACGCAGCTGCTCCAGAAGACAAACAACGAGGTAACTTGTATATGCATTACCCATAGGTAGGTCAACACATACCACGGCCTTTGCTGAACCAGTCATGGGTCGCTTTAACAACTGAGAGCCAGAGACAAATCTCTCGGATCGATATGGGTTTGAACCCACGACCCCTACTCCCATGAAGTAGGTGTCGCACTCATTACGCCACAGATCTTATCTCATGTAAATTCAATAAAGAGCAGCCACTAATGTCTGGCCCCAAATCTGGCGCTGCTAATACGTATATTAATCCTCGAAGAATGTTCTCAAAGTTTATTTGTCATTCAAATGTCAGCCAAGAGTGCTGGCAACTAAAAGAGATTCAATTGATAGGTGGATCTGAAAACTTCAAGGTGATTACCATTTCCGAAATTTCGCAAGATCCCAACTACCCGGATCCTGGTTTGCTTATTGATGACGTTCAGCCTCCCGTCAGGCAAGACCAACAGAGTGTTAGAGAAGATAAAGCTTTATCATAAGGTTCACTCACCATTGCGTTGCACTGGGCATGCAGACCTGAAAAAGTTAATTTCGCAAATGTATTTGGATAGAGATTTCTACACAATCTGAGACTCTATAGAATGGACACTACTGTCACACATCCAGTCAGCCTGCAAAGACTCGTGCTGCTTTCTTCGAATCTCTTGCTACTTCTATCAACACAGCACTTGGAAGCAACCAACATATTTTGATAATGTCTCGGTACTTCTATGATAGATGTGCTGGCTAGACCTCGGCTCACTTGCAATGGGGTCTTGTCTGGGACTTTGACAAACTTAAAAACTTGAAAGGCTACTGTTTAATATTCTATATGAATATTTGACATGAAGTGTTCTCCTTTCCTGTAAGAACTCCGGCTTCAAGGCTGATGCTCCACCTTCAACAAACTTGTTTACAGTGTCTACAATGGCTTAAACTTTCCAAAACACAAGGGCTGTGTGAACAGCCGGTCCTCGGCTGACCATGACATTCGACCTGCAACGCGTCCCAGCCGGGTCTAGGGTGGGATATCATCTGTTTTACAGGTTGAAAAATCAGCTGGGATTCAAAAAAAAAACACAGAGTGGTCTACTTAGACGTATCTAAGGCCTTTGGTAAGGCCTGGTTCTCAGGGTTTTTTTTCAGTTCTGCGTGCAGTCATTCAGGGTCAAACATCTTAGCTACTTGTTCGAGCTGGGATATGCCATGGATCCATTCTAGGCCCGCTGCCCTTTATAGTTTATGTTAATGCCCATGTCGATAACCGTGTTAGAAAAAAAGGAGGAAACAATATCAATCACACAACAGTTGAAACACTGAAATACTGTGGATGCAGAAAAAAATTGCGCCAACCTCAACATTTGCGAAATACAGTATAGCTCAATGAAAAGATAGGTGGACAACAGGTTTCAAAGACAACGATGAGAAACTATATTCCATTTCAACTATGCAAGATCATGTGTCGTATTCAAATGGGCATACATTCCAGTGTTCACCATCAAAAAGATCCATGATCAACAATTATTGAAAAAGCAATCAGCCTTGAGGCAAAGACACAGTAAGCAGGATGTATTGGGATATCACCGGTGACGTGTGGATTATTCAGTACATCAACACCGTGTCATCATTTGCTTTTCCTTGAGACGCAGGTGATAATGAAGAAAACGATCATTTAGCGATGAGGCAGTAATGCCGCACTGATGTCACACCAGGCATGCTTTCTCTTTTGCGGTATAAACAAAATTAAACTTACCTGGTTTAATTTTTTCACATTCGTTTCTATTCAGCTATCGTTAACTTCCGTTATCCCTTTGAATCTGCATCTACGATACCAGAGTATTTTAAAGCAATTGCGTCAAATAGTAACCCAACAAGAGTACATGTAAATATATTCAAACTTCGGAAAACACATGTTAATAATCTAAAACGATCAATCCTGCAAGAGACCTGGTCTAGCACTTGGGGATCAGAGAGATCTAGAAACATTTTTTACACGTTCCTTGCCACAGCTATATATAAAAATTACGATTCATACAGCAAAGAATTTTCTGAGGGAAGCATTTACGTATGTGCCCACAAAGAACCGCAGATGATAATAGTCTCAAATCCTCATGCTGGAAACAAAGACTTGAACGTTTACACCGTTAATGCATAACTGAATGATTTACACCTTAAAAAGTCATTTAACAATTTTTAAAAATTCTAATTAGTGAAAAGTCTCTTTGATTTCCCTAGTGTATCAAATTTCAGTGAGTTCCCGCCAATCCATCTACGAGGTGCTGAATTGGAATCGGAGACACGAACAGCTCACCCAAAACACAATGCCTCCTGACAGAAAATGGTCATCTAGCGATGAAGGGGTTTGCCGCACCCACGTCACAAAAAGACGTGTTTCCTTCAATCTGGTACAATTAAAACCAACTTAAACTCACCTGGTTGCATTTTTTTCACATTCTTTTCTGTTCAGCTGTGCTTTACTGTCGTCACCGCTTGGAATCTGCGTCTGAAATATCAAAGTAATATCTTTCAAAACAATTGAGTCAAACAGTAACCCAACCAGAGTAAATATTTAGACCTTCAGAAAATACATGTTGATATTCTAAAACGTTTCAATCAAGCACGATACTTGGAGTGGCGCTAGGGAAATCAAAGATATTTGAAAACAATTTATTTTACGTGTTTTCTGCTGTAGCCTCCATATAAAATACGATTCATCCAGCGAAGTATTTTCTGAAAAAGAAAACATTTAAGTGTGTACCATTTCACACAAATCCAGTCCCAAATGCTCCAAGCTGGAAACAGGTATTTCAAAGTTTACATCGTTGATGCGTAACTAAATGACTTTCACCTTAAAATGTCTCTACCCTCCTTGGATAAACCAAAACCAAAACACAATGCCTTCTAACAGATTTTTAAAAACAACTCTAACTTTATGTGATAGCTTTGCAAAATCTGGTCAATACCTGGATGGATTTTCCAAATATTTTCATTGGCTTCTCTTTATAAATGATTGACAAAATTATCATCCAGCAATAATGCTTTACTGATGTCACTATAAGGTGTGCTATCTTTGATGTGGCATAATTCAAACAAAAACATACCCGCTCGCACTTTTTTACGTACGTTACTTTTAGCTGCCTGTGCCTTCATGATTAACTTTCGCCATCCCATGAAATCTGCTTTTGCAATAAAAAAAAAAGTATTATAATTTAATGTGATTCAGTAAAACAATAAGCAAACGACATTAAATATATCAAACATTCAAAAAATATGTATTGATATTGTAATATCTCTTGTGCACTGCGTACAAAACAGCTACTGCAGCCTAGAAATCACGCCTGAATCATGTTAATGGATAATTTACCCATAAAACATACTGACAACAACAAGGCGTGCTATCTGATGTTATTAAAAAAATTTACCCAATTGCAGTTCTTCATATTCGTTACTTGTGGATTTGGCTGCCAGTACCGCCGTGATTAACTTTCGTCATCAAGTGGAATCTGCGTCTGCAATACCAAAACAAATATACCTCAAAGTAATTCAGTCATACCAATCCGACAAGAGACCTGATATTGCATTTGCTATAGCTTTCATAGAAATGACGATTCATACGACAAAGTATTTTTGACAGTAACAACGAAAGCTCTAGCAGGTTTGTGTTTTGTGACCACGGAACGGATGGTCTGCATACAAACTGTTAACCTTTGTTTTGATTTAAAGTTTTTGAAACTTACATATAATTGAAAACTAATCCTACTTCCTAAAAAGCCTTCCAAAATGCAATGCCAAAGTAATATACTTAATGTAATTTAGTCTTATAGTATGCAAACCACAGTAAATATATCAGGTATTCAAAAAATATATATGCTGATCCATCTCCCCTGTGCACTTCACGACCAGAACCAAATGAAGAAAACTGTTTGAAGGATGTATATCCTCCTCAGATTGTTTTTTTTTTTTAATATGTCCCCACCTGTCGTCTTGTGGTCTTTTGGCCGGCATAGGCAAATACATCTAGAATGCTTTAAAACTGAGTGAATAACTGTTCTTAAGTTTTGTGCTTTCTCAAGTTGTTACTTTTATCATAGCTCATTAAGCCCTGCATTATACATGGGTCAGCTTTCCCTCCTTTCAAGATCCTTGCTGCAGCTTGAATGGCAGCATAGGATCCCAGTTAGTATGAATGCCTCTTATCGAAATATGATTGACTATACTCTGGTCACAACTAAATTCAGTCAATTCATCGTTCAGCTTAACGGGCAATAACTCTTCCTTCTGAATGTCATATTCACAAAAAGACAAAAATCCAACCAACCAAACAAAAAACAACCAAAAAATATAAAAAAAGAGCCTGTATAGATCTAAAATAACATGCCTGAAAACCACGTCGAAATAATGATAATCCATTGGGGAATGATGAACCCATTGGAAACGAAGAATCCGTTTGGTCAGAGTAACAACACATTTGTCCACCTTATCCTTTACCTTCAAAATATAAATGCAAGAATACATTGAAATATCTGGGGAAAAAGAAAGCTCTGCTTAGTGAAACAATTAGAGAGGTGTGGTAAAAATATGATCACTGTGGGTCTAGGTCTACATACAGACTGTTATAACTTGGTAAGCAATGAAGGTTGGCCCAATGTTAGCCTATTTTTACGTTAAATTAGCCCAACATTAGACCAAACTGAATTGCTGCTGGGAATGTTGTTTTATTTAGAGATTTTGACGCTTATCGATTCTCTAAAATTTCTTGCACTTTACTTCAAAGTCCTCCAAAATCCAAAATGCAAAGAAAAACTGGTCCATATCAATACATTTGTTGATTTACATCTGATTAAGATAATCCTTTGGAAACGTAGATTGATCTTTCTCCACACAGAAAAGTCCACACTTCATATCAAACTGCCCAACATTTGGTCAGCGTGATATAGCAGATGTTGCCATTCATCTAAAAATAAAAGAACAACATTTTAAAATAACAGGGAACAAAGAAAGTTCTGATCAACAAAACAATTAGAAAATTAACTCCAAGGTCAGTCTTGTCAATTCATTAGACAATAATGAATACTAAGTGCACATAAAAATATACAGGTATAATCTAAAACCTGGTCACTCCCAAAACCCAACACAGACTAACATCATTTGTTTCCTTAAATCATTTATACAAATTGTCATAACAAGGAAAATCCTGACAGCTGAAACTTTTCAGCATTTAAAACATCTTGAAAGCAAATAAAAGTATAAAACCTCCTTTATTTCCAAATTGGCACAAAGATATGATAAACTTAAAGAATGAAAAGATTCCAAATGTGTGACACATTAAAATTATTTAAAGCTATGTGTAGATTAAATCCAGTATGGACTGTAAAATAGCACCTTAAATACATAAAAGTGTTAAAATCCTCAACAAGATAAAACTTAATTCATTTACTACTACATACACAAGTAAATCCTTTCGGCGGCAGGTTGTGGCAGTCGGTGGCGGCATCTGGCGGCAGCCAACGGCATTCGGTGGCACTGCCGCCAAAGATAAGTGCCATTTTAAAGAGAGCAATTTCCTTGATTTAAAATCGATGATACTTTAAATTCACATGATGTCGCTGTATTTTTGTTTTCATTAATGTTGCTGAAGGCACGAAACCGTAAAAATAAAAACGAAATGAAATATTATTTTGACATAGGTTTAATAGGAACTAATGTATTATCTAGTGAAAGTATGTTTACAGTAGTGTATCTGCACATAAATTTAAGTTGAGACCCGGTTTGCTAGTGATAATGTTGCAAATGTTTGAACCTGAAACGTTGTGATCCGTCAAGATCCAAAGATATTATATAGTCGCTTCAGGAGCAGTTTCTTCGTTTTGTGATTTTATTTTAAAAGCAGTCTCTTCTTTCAGTTTCCTGTGGTGTTTGATCCAAATAGTATGAACCTTGTGTTGCCCAGTTGCATTGAAAGCCTGTAGTCTACCAACCATTTGTTGCAGTTTGGGAATTCAGATCCGAGTATTGAAATAATTAATGTTGCACAGGTCTTTTTCCTACAACAGCGTAGTCACATGCATATCGCTATATGTTGCAGGATAGACATTGTTTACGTCTCACAGGTACAACAAAGGTTGGGTCCTCCCGCGTCCATGGCTTTCAGTTTTTGACACATGATCCACCTAGTCAAATTTCTCAAGAGCTTTTTGGACATCCGTAAGTACCATGCCTGTGTAGTTATGTCTGTGTGCCAACACAGACATATTGTTTTTCTAGGAATTTTTTTTTCTTTCTTTCTTTCTTTTTTTACAGGTAAATTTGTCCGACATTTCATTTGAAAAGTATCAAACGTAGAAACTCTAAACTTTGCACAATTATACTTACATAGATGAAGTCTCGCCTTTTTATAATGAGGGGTCATGCTTTCCAAAATTATGCAAATGAGGGCTACTTAAAGTTTTAAATCTTCAATATCATATATACTATAGTAGATGTGGTACCAAGTGTAAAGGAGTTCGATCATAGCAAGGCAAAAGTCGTCTCACATGTCAAGGTCATGTCAAGGTCAAAGGTCAATTTTAGGCCAAAATGTCATTTTTGAAGTCAAGGTTCACTTCAGGTAGAGGTCATTTCAAAGCCAAAGGTCATTTCAAGGTCAAAGACCACTTTCGATGGTAGCTTTCTTCTAGCCATAACTTGGTCAATTTTCATCCAATTTTGATCATCTTGAGCTCAAATTGTAGCTATTGTAACACTACACATTTTCAAAACTTACATGTGACCTCTAAAGGTAAAAGGTCATGGTCATTTGGACCTTTGAAAGTTTCATCCAGTTATAGCTTGGCTAATTTCCATCCCATTCTAATCATGCTGGACTCAAATTGTAGGTATTGCAACACTGCATATTTTTATAAGAACTTGTAACCTGAGAATGGCAAAGGTCAAGGTCATTTGTCCGTTTGAAAGTTTCATCTTGCCATAACTCAATTTTCATCCGATTTGGTTCAAGTTGGGCTTAAATTGTGGGTTTTGTAACACTGTACATTTTTGCCACTTACATGTGACCTGTAAAGGTCTAAGGTCAAGGTCATTTTGACTTTGAAATTTGCACCAGCCATAAGCTTAACGCAATGTGAAGTACCAAAGGATAAAAGTTGTAGCTTTTAATATTTACAACTTTTGAAGGCACACAGACAGATTTGCTTTCAATCAAATCTTCTTTTTTACTTTCCATGTGCTTCCCTAAACAGGTCAGAAAAACAAAGCGAAGAAACGCCATTTTTGTACAGGTAGAAAAATATCTGATATTCTGTGACAACTGCACGCATAATATTTATAGGTCTCACATCTTTTATTGCTTTCAAGATAAAAACATCACATTGAATTTACATGCTAATTCCATCCCATTCTAATCATGCTGGACTCAAATTGTAGGTATTGCCGACTTGGCCCGACTAAAAATTGTTTATTTTAAAAATAGTTGGATAAGGGATTACATGTATGTACGAAATACTCTTTTATATAATCCCATATGGTGAACATAAGAGATTTCTTGAAGAAGGTGATCAGCTGAACAACATTTTGCAAATGATTTATATGTTATGTGCCAGCTGGCATTGTTACCAGAGAGGTCAGCCTTGGTGTATTTGAAGGACGGGACCAGAATAATGCTAAAAGACACAAACGAGCACCGAAAGCACGAAATTGTGCTATGAACGGGCGGGGAAGGGCAGGTCTGAGGGCATCTGCCAGCCAGAAACTTTTTTTAATTAGTATGAAAAATCGTGCATTCGATTGCATTGCAATGCCCCATTTAAGCCACAATGGACTATACCCCGTAGTCCTTAACTGAACTGAACTTTTATTAACTGTATCATGTACATGTATAATATACATAAATCGTGATATTTTGCTTAAGAAAAATAACATATATATAAATACAGGCGACACGTATTCCACTAACGCGATACAAGAAAAAAACAAATATATTTAGTGTTACAACAGCACAATGATAGGCCTATGTGATATATGAATGATAATACGTGTCGAGAAAAAAATTACTGTTTACAATGAACCTCTGTATCAGAGAGATCCCCTCTTCCGTATATCTGTAAAAAAAATTCTTTACTATATCAATCGTGTCACTGTCGTCTGACTTGATGATGGATAAAAAAAATCGGAATCATTAATATTGTCAAATATCGGGAAAATATCGGTCAGCGCATCGTTAGGTAGGCGTTTTCATACATACGTAGCACATCGAACTTTTTTAACTCACCGTTTCAATCCAGTCATTGTAAACGTAGGTTCCTTTATACAAAAGTTCAATTTCCTGGGTGCTGTAGACAGGGCTTATGAGATATGTCAAAAAAGGTGACTTTTGCCTGACATTTATGTAAGTAGGCACGAGAGCCTGAGGCAGTGCTCATGCACGTGACTTTTGACGCAGGATGTGTGACAGGTGACAGATCTCTGTCTGCAACTCGGCAGATTATCCTACTCACTCAGTAATTATGTGACGCGATGAATTCAGCAAATGGCCCTTACCATACACATGTCAAGGCGTGAAATAGGTGTGGGTGTTCGTCAATTTGTAATTAAGTACTGATTTGTTTCTCTTCAAATTATGCCTGTTAGACTGTATAAAAGAAAAGAGTCTATTTGAATTTTACGTTCTTGGACACTTACCACGTGGTGACAGTGTCCTGGAACATAAAATTCAATACCAGAGCCTTGTTGCCTTCTTTGAAACATCTCAACTCGAAACGTTACGTTTTACTATTTCAGTGCAATTTGACCAGGACAGACTAACACATTACAGCAAACACAGCATTTTATTTCAACTTGTTTGGAGGGTTAACTTGAGCCAGGGAATCAAAATAGCTGCATACACACGGTTATTTGGTAAAACAGCTTACATTTAGCCAAGGTTTTTGGTGATCGCTATCGTAATATTTCGCTAGGTTCCAGGTGTTCGTTCTCCGAGTCACCAGAGCAAACGGTCGTTAAAGTACCTTTACAACATGACGCTCGGTTGTGTCTGAAGCAGTTAATATCGTTAGTTACAAATCCAAATGCGATAAGATACCTTCAGCCAGCACGTTGGTGAGCGCCATTTTGAACATGGTGCAATGCATTCCGGGACAGTCACACAAAAATACATTTGATTTGGATATCAAAGTGAATCGCAGCCACAGCATACAACATATCATTATTGATGCTCTGAAATATTTGCCAAATATATACTTTGGGTTTCATATATAACAAACCCCCAAAGATCGTCCCAATACTATCCTCAATGATTTCAAAAATTGGGCGTGGAATCCAGAATTTTTCAAAAGGGCAGCCAAGTTCGGGGGGTTAGTCTCAATTGGACATTTTGTTTGAAGAGGTAGTGTCCAAAATATATGTGTGATTAGTGTTAATGGAAGATTATTTTGTCGAATGAATCGAATGTAAAATGTATAATGGGACTTTTCCAGTGTGACCATTAGCCAAATATGTAAATATAATGCCTCGAAATTACCAGTTCGTGGCAGCAGTGGGCCCCAGAATACGAATATTGTATCAGACACTGAAGTCGCTCTCACGCTATGAAACAAATACCAGAACTGGGCACAGCAGCCAAGAGCCCCCACCGAGTCAAAGATGGAGCTTAATGGAGAAGGTTGCCCCGATAAAGGATACAGATCCAAAAGTGCCACGGGTTTTTATGTAGTTAGTAAAGAACATAGCTCTCATCGAGAAGAAAAAAAAACGTTGACTGAGGTGATATAAGAAACAATTTTTAGTTTCACCTGATGAAGAACGATTAGAAATGAAAATATTAAAGATTCACCAAGGGTCAAAAGTAAGAACACCACCAAAGAGGCCCCATATATATGTACATGTATGTAGTTTTCTACTGATGTTCAATTGTATGTATACCCTTGTCAGCCAGAGAAGGTCTTACACACCTTAGATGTGCGTGATTTTTTTAATGAATGATAAAATCTATGTAAATTCATACACATCAGATAAGACGAATTAAGTGTGGGAACATTTGTTAGTGTACAAATATATTTAACCTTTTATACAGTGTTGCAGGGATGGATGGACATACCTGCAGTAATTGCAAAGTTTGAACCAGAAACACAAGGTACTCATAGCCCATGTATGAAGATTACATGATGGATGTTGCTGTGACCAAAATATTTGAGCTAGTGACCTATTTTTCTAAACAAAAGAATCCAATTTAAGTAACTTAAGACCTACCAAGAGTCCATTCCTACCAAGTTTGAAGCAAATGCACAAGGTTTGATAGTTGTTGTTATTGTCACTTAGTTTTATTTCATGGATCACATTTTTGTCTTCATACGTGGCTAAGCGAATTTTGGTAAAACCAAGTCAAACATGAAAAATGTTACAACCTAGTGGCATACAGTACATGATTTTATCACTTTGACCCTGATAACTTAGTGACCTAGTTTTTTGTTTTTGTTTTTTTTTTTAATGAAACACTCTAAACTGAGACTTACCTGCAGTCCATTCCACCCAAGTCTGAAGCAGATCTGGCCAATGTTTAGAATACTATATCACCATGCACACAGAGATCATTTTCAAACAAAACGCTTTACAGATTATAAAGCACTTCTTTATTAAATAATCAAAAATCCGGAAAATTGAGCAGCACCAAGGCCATGCAATATGCGCACCAGTAACAGTGCTCGGCGGCGTTTGGCACATTTTGGCGGTGGCCAGCGCCAATGAGCGGCGGGCAGTGGGGGTGGGCGACAATCGGCGCCCACTGCCGCCAATACCTTCTCTTTCAGTTTGCCAAGGCGACGGTCTGCGGTGAGGCCAATCATCGCCGCTAAATGCCGCCGAACGCCAACTAGCGCTGCAGACTAGACTGTAAAGTTCCGCAACAAAGATTGGGGAGCATCTGTTGAGGTTCCACAACCTACATTTAATCATACAGGACTATACTTGTGACTTTAACATGTGCTGAAAGTCTTTCAAGGCGACAGAACACTATTTTAATCATACTGTGCAGCTTTGGCATTGGGAGTCTTTCAAGGCTGCAGCACAATCGATAAATTAAATTTAATAGTGTTACATTGACATCTAAGAGACAATCACTGTTAAAGGCCTGTGTTCAGGGGACAGTAGCTACCGATATAAAACACCTTGGCCGGGCTGTTGATACAGTAGTCCCACGTTTGGGAGACCACCCTATGGCGCTGATGATGCACCATCCAAAAAGTGGTCACATACAGCAGGAGGTCTCTCAAAAGAGGCATAAATATCAGGTAAAAATACTACAGAGAGACCTGACGAATGTTGCCTCTTTAACTAAGGCCTATGTGGTCTCCCGAAGGAGTAGTCTTGCAATGGAGGGACTACTGTACACCTGTACATATGAATGCACTGAACCAAGTTATTAATATTGTTGAATGAACTTCTGAGTTCACACCATTGCTGGCTTCTGGTTGGGACAGAACCATACAGCACCAAAACTGTGGGCGGTCATAGGGTCAGGTATCTACTGCATATTAAGTGTTTGCTTGCATGTGAACATGACAGTAAATAATTTGGGGTTTGATATGGGAGGACAAATCAGATTTGTGTATTTATGTTTGTACTATACATGTACATGTACAAGAAATACATGTATTATTGAATAGGTGCTGCCATGGTTCTCAACGTGCAAGTAAACTCGAATAAGACCAGATGTACACTTACCTCCTAATAAGACCAAGCTCCATGTTATCACTACTGAGCCCAGTGGCTTGGTCCGCTTTGGAGGCAAGATATACACAACATGTTTACTGAATGTTTGCATTATTATCTGACACGCACATTTGGGGGGGGGGGGGGGTGCATATGAAAGAACTAGTTTGTTAATATATGTACCAAGCAATATAGTGAAAAGCTGGAGCTTGAGCAACAAAAGTGAGGTGCTGCTACATCTTATATGTAAGGTTATGTCATAATATTTTACAGTGTGATGGAGATTGGAAAAAGAAATATTTGTGTTGCTCATCGTTATAAGTTAGTCTTTAACAGTTCATTCACTCCCTGTAAGAGTGTAAAAAATATTCAAAGTGTCAGGGACTATACATGTGTGTAAAGGTGCAGCTGCATGGTAACAGTTAATCATGTTTTCAATTCATGAAGATTCTTCTGTCTAACTATGATTCAATGTGGTGTGCTGCAGCTTTGAAAGACTCCCAACATATGCCAAAGCTGAACAAGTATAGTCCTGTATGATTAAATGTATGTTGTAGAACTTCAACATATGCTCCCCAATGATCTATGTTGAGATACTTTGCAGTCTAGTCTGCGGCGCTAGGTGGTGTTCGGCGGCGCTGGGTGGTGTTCGGCGGCGCTAGGTGCTGTTCGGCGGCGCTGGGTGGTTTTCAGCGGTGTTTAGCTGTAATAATTGGCCTCGCCCCCAACTGCCGCTGATCACTACAGACCGCTGCCTTGGCAAACTGGAAGAGAAAGTATTGGCAGTGGGGGGGGGGGGCAATCGGCGGCGCTGCTGCCGTCCACTGCCCACCACCCATTACCACTGGCCGCCGAGCACTGTTGCTTGTAAATATTGATCCTCATAAAGCCCATTAACCATGAATGATTTGAAATGAAGCTGACCAAAGATGCAAGACTACTAGTAGTTGCAGACACAAGTTCAGGTATGAGTGCTCAAGTGGACACTTCATTTGCAGAGCATGATGGAATTTAAAAATTTAAAAATCAGTTGCAATTAGGCAATGAGAACATGTACAGTAGCACTGCTAACTGACTGGTTATGTCAAATTGTGGATTTCGAGCAAATGGTATTCTGAGAATGTAGAATTTGATGGTTCATAATTTAAAGTTATATCTTTTCAACTTTACTACTTAAAGTTACTTGTAGTTTTTCTGCATTCGAGCAAATTTTAATATGTATTTAGATGATGACGCATGTCTCGCAATATATATTAAATGCAGGTACTCCATATTGATAATGAAAAAAAAAATGTTCCCTGGACTCTAAATACAAACTAGAGGCCTGTGTCAATAGCCTGTGCTTAGCTGACATAACCTTGTTCGCAAAATCAAAGTTGCAACTGAATAGACCTGCATTAAGCTTTACCTTAGGGGATATGGCATTAAGAAGTATTTCAAAGATTTGCCTAAAGAAAAATTAGTTAAAAATATAAATTTTACAAGAGCATGAGAAATTGAGGAATATTTAAAGAGAACTTTAAAAGAAACATTGCTACTTGGTGGAGAAAATACGTGATATTGAGCATTTGAATGCCCATTGACTTACAAAGTAATCAATAGGAAAGGTGCATTTACTGGTAAATACCTGAGTTGAAAAAATCATTACAAATCAGGAATCCAGAGGAGTGCCACCTCATGAACACCTATGCTTTTTTACCCTTCCGCAAGGAACATATCCACCAAGTTTCAGCTTAATCTGAGTAACAGTTCTGGAGAAGTCAAAAATAGCAAAAACATACATACACACACAAAAAAAACCCCGATGTAATCAGCACCACCTGGTGAACAAATTAAGAAACTAGGAGTCCCTAGGAAAATTCCTGCGTGATATCAAAGCAATTGGGTGAGCGGTTTCAGAGAAAAAGATTTTTCAAAATTTACCCCCCCTCCCCCCCCCCCCCCAAAAAGAACAAAAAAAAAAAATCATAAAAATTCCAAAATTACTAGAGCATGACAATTTGAATAATTTTGGTACAGACCCTCCCAAGGTTCATCCCCACCAAGTTTGAAGTAAATCTGGCTGACGGTTTTGGAGAAGTTGAAAATGTGAATTGTGGACCGACGACTGACGAATGTCTCTAGTATGTTACACTTATGTACTAGCAATTATTGTGAAGTGAGTGTTTAAGGGATGGTTCAACATTTTCATCACTTTTGAATTAGTACTTACAGTATGCAGGGGGGAGAGGGTTAAATGGGTCTGTACACTTTCTCAGAATATAGAAAATGATGGTCAATTTTTGGCCTGTTTTGTGCAAATTTTGCCAAGTTTTTTTTTTTTTTTTTGAAAATCATCATTTTTTAAGTACTAATTTGGGGGGATTGAGGGAGGGGCATGAAATTTAGTACCCTAAGTACTAATTCTAAAAAAAACTGATAATATTGAACCATCTCTAAGGTAATTGAATCTGGTCACCTCTACACCCAAGTGATGAAATACGAGGAGCCAACAAGGAATGATGGTTGCTGACTGTAGACAGACTAGACAAAATCTGTAGATGGGTTTAAGTTAACGTTGCAGTATACCAACCATCACCTTACCACCACTTCTATGTTAGCCCTACATAAATCTATAGACTAATATAATCTATAAGTGTCTTGGGACAGACGGATGATGGACTGAGCCTCCTAAAGGCTCTGCTGACTGACAAGTCAGCTGAGCCAAAAAATCCAAAAATCAATGGTGCGTGACCATTTGTACAAACTTTGGCAGAGACTCACTAAAGGTACATTGCCACCAAGCTTGAAGTCAATATGACTGACAGTTTTGGAGAAGTCCAAATTGTGAATTGTGGATGCACGACAGACGGATGACAATGCCATCAAGTTTGAAGTCAATCTAACAGACAATTTCTTCAGAGAAGTTAAAAATGTGAATTAGCATTAGAATGCCCAATGACTTGCATATTAATCAATAGAAAAGGTGCATTTACCAATAATTACCCTAATTGAATAAATCGTTAAAAATGAGGAATCCACAGCAATCCTACCCAGTATACAATCTTGTTTTACTTTTCCCCAAGGAACATATCCACCAAGTTCCAGCTTAAGTGGAGTGACCATTCTGCAGAAGTCGAAAATAGCAAAGAAAAACAAAAAAATCATAAAAAAATCGAAAAAATTCTAGCACCACCTAGTGAACATATTAAGAACTAGGATTCCTAAGAGATGTTCCGGTGTAATACCAAAGCAATTGGGAGAGCAGTTTTGGAGAATCTGGGGGTTTTTTTAGGTTTGCTAAAAAAAAAAAAAAAAAGAAAAGAAAAAAGAAACACTAAAAATAAAAAAATCACTGGAGTGTGACCATTTGGACACACTTGGTACATTGCCACCAAGTTTGAAGTCAATCATTGCCACCAAGTTTGAAGTTGGAGAAAATGACAATTAACATATTAACATTAGAATGGCCATTGACTTACATAGTAATCAACAGAAAAGGTGCATTTACTGACAAGTACCTGAATTGCAAAAAATGTTAACAAGAGCGCTGTGTGAACAGCCCATGCTCAGCTGACCAAGACATTCATCACATTTGCCACTCTGTGCACTTGGGATAGGATGAAGGTGACCCATGTACAGAGTAAGTCTGACGTTTATAGAAGAACACTAACATGTGCAACATAAAGGTCCCAGTTCAAGTAGTGCTCAAGTTATAGTAAAGGGTAAAATTCATGTATGTTGCACTGTGACTCCAGAAACGAGGTCAAGGTCAATCATGTACTGTCTAAGCATGACCTTCATAGAGAAACATTAACATGTGCAACATCAAGGTCCTAGCTCAAAACAGATCTCAAGTTATCAAGTGACGTGTAAATTTCATGTCAGTAGTCCTCTGATCTTGGGAATGAAGTCAAGGTCCAAACATCACTGGAGCATGACCATTTGCACAAAATAGGTAGACACTCAGAAACGGTACATCCCTACCAAGTTTGGCACATATCTGGCCAAAATTATATTTATAAGTTATAACCATAACAAGAAATTTCCATGATAAACTTTCTTCTTAGACCTTTTGAAAAGATTTTCAAAAAAATCTAAAAATCACTGGAGCATGACCATTTGAACAAACTTGGTAGAGACCCACCAAAGGTATATTGCCACCATGTTTGAAGTAAATCTGAAGGACAGTTTCTTCAGAGAAGTCCAAAATATGAATTACCATTAGAATGCCCATTGACTTGCATAATAAGCAATAGAGAAGGTGCATTTACCAATAAGTACCCCAATTGAAAAAGATTGTTAACAATCAGGTATCCACAGCAGTGCTACCTAGTGGATATCTTTGCTTGACCCTTTGACAAGGAACATATCCACAAAGTTTCAACTTAATCTGAGAGGCGGTTCTGCATAAAAGTGACAAGTAATGAAAACACACAAAAATTCATAAAATAGTTGGAAAAAATTGCAGCACCACCTGGTGAAAAAATTGGAACTAGGAGTCCCCAGCAGTGCTCTTATGTAATATTAAAGCAATTTCGTCAGCGGTTGTGGAGAAGAAGATTTTGTAAGATTTGTCCAAAAAAGGAACAAAAAATCACTTAAAATCCAAAAATCACTAGAACATGACCATTTGAACAAATCTGGTAGAAAGCCCTACAAGGTACATTGCCACCAAGTTTGAAGTCAATCTGGATGACAGTTTTGGAGAAGTAAATAATGTGAATCAGCATTAAAATGCCCATTGACTTACCTGGTAATCAATTGGGAAGCTGCGTTGACCGATAAGTACCTGAATTTCAAAAATCATTAGAAATCAGGAATCCACAGCAGTGCCACCTAGGGAACAACTTTGTTTGACCCTTCCGCAAGGAAAATATTCACCAAGTTTCAGCTTAAGCAGAATGACAGTTCTGGAGAAAAAGTCAATAATAACAAAAAATTCATAAAAAATTAGGAAAAAATAGCAGCCCCACCTGGTGAACAAATCAGAACTAGGAGTCCCTGGGAATGTCCCTGTGGAATATCAAAGCAATCGGGTGAGTGATTTCGAAAAGAAAATTTTTTAAGATTTGCTGAAAAAGGAACAAAAAAATTCATAAAAAATCCAAAACTCACTGAAGCATGACCATTTGAAGAAACTTGGTAGAGACCAATCCACGGCACATCCACACCAAGTTTAGAGTGAATCTGGCTAACATTTTTGAGATGAGGTCAAAAATGTGAATTACCACTGCAATTCCCATTGACTTACATAGTAAACAATAGGAATGTATGCATTGACCAACAAGTACTCTAATTGAAAAATTTGTTAAAAATCAGGGATCCACTGCAACGCCACCTGGTGAACAGCGTTGTGTGACCTTTCCACAAAGAACATATCTACCAAGTTTCAGCACAATCTGAAAGATGGTTTTGGAGAATTCGAAAATAGCAACAACGCATAAAAATTCATAAATAAATAGAAAAAATTCGCAGCCCCACCTGTTGAACAAGTTAAGGTCTGGGGGTCCCCAGAAGTGTCCCTATACAAATTTCAAAGTGATTGGCCAAGCAGTTTCTGAGAAGAAGATTTTTTAACATTTTCCCCCAAATTGAACAAAAAAATTCATTTAAAATCTAAAATTCACTGTACCGTGACCATTTCAACAAACTTGGTAGAGACCCACCCAAGGCACATCCCCACCAAGTTTGAAGTGGATCTGGCCAGCCGTTTTGGAGAAGTAAATAATGTGAATTGTGGACGGACGACGGACAACGAAGGACGGATGCCTCACCCTCCTAAAAGCTCAGCTGAATTATCAGCGGAGCTAAAAATTAGAAAAATTGCAGTGCCACCTGGTGAAGAAATTAAGAACTAGGAGTGTTCCTGTGTGATATCAAAGCATTGGGTGAGCAGTTTCAGAGATTTTTTAAGATTGGTCCCAAAAAGAACAAAAAAATCCATTAAAAAATCAAGGGCGAGTGACCATTTGAACAAACTTTTGGTAGAGATCCCACCCAAGGTACATTGCCACCAAGTATGAAGTAAATCGGGCTGACAGTTTTGGAGAAAAGGTCAAAAATGTGAACTGTGGACAGAAGACGGGTGAATTACAATGGCTAACACTCCTTAAAGCTCAGCTGACTTATCAGCTGAGCTGATATGTCAGCTAATCAAAAAATCACTGGAGCATGACCATTTGAACAAATTTGGTAGAGACCCACCCAAGGTACATTGCAACCAAGTTTGAAGTGAATCTGGTTGATAGTTTTGGAGAAGTTGGAAGTGTGAATTGTAAATGAACAAGGGACAACAGAGCACTGATCACAGACAAAGAGGGATAGGATAAGCTCTGCTGAATGAAAAGCCAGCTCAGCTAAAAAGCATAACAAAGAACACTAAATAGTATGTAAACAATGTTTATTAAGTCAAATGATATACAAACTGGACTTAGTAATTGACATACATGTAAAGTGGAAACAACTACAGTACAAGGAGCAAGACTAGATCACATCGAAAAAAGAATAGATCAAACCAAAGTGCAAGCAGACTAAAACCTTCAGAATAAAGAGACAATCTGTTACAAAGATGCCATAGCATTTGAGTCCAATGGAGCATTTTGCATGTAAGATGCACTACAGGTAACTCCCTCTGGTGTCCACTTTTTGCAGGGGGAGACACCTGGTGGATAACAACAAATGCACTTCATACATGTCATGGGACATAGTAAGCAGGTGCTGCCACCATGTGAAATAATGTGTCATACATACCTCACTTGTAATTGAAATGTATAAAGCATTAACCCTTAAAGTGTTAATCACTGCTATAGTTGCTTTCTCATTGCGATTAAACATATAATGGTTAAAAGAGTCAAATTCCTCATGAAGATACCTTTCATTCAAATACCAGCAAGCCTTGCCTGAAGCAAAAAGTAGTCTTAGTCAACAGTTTTCCTCGGGACACTTTGCACACAATGAGTGCAAAGTGTCCCGAGGAAAGCTGTAAACTCAATCTTAAATCAGTACTTTAAGGGTTAAAACTTTGCTTCCCCCAGTTGTGAAAACCACGGTGCAAACACTAAGTTGGGTGACATGACACCTGACTTTAATAACCATTCCCAGCGTAGTCTATCAAAAGTTTTTTTTTTTTTTTTTTAACACAGAAGGTATGATAACATGAAAAGTACAAAGTATTCTTAAAATGCTGATACCCTCTTAAGGCATGATCTCTCAGGAATGATCACACCAGCACTACAAGAAGACCAAATGAACACAACACCACAGTCCCAAATTCAAGCTATAAAATATACTGCATTCTCCGACACATGTCAATGTCCTCGCAACAGTGGGACGTGCTGAAAGAGCAACAATGTTACAAGGAAGTACAGTGATGGGAGCGGTGCAGGAATGTAGGGAGGCTGGTGCTGTCTCCTTTTTGAAGTAGATATACACATTGTTAATGTGCATTAATTTTACTCTTCAGATTTAAAAAGTACACTGCTTCCTAGTTCTCTGAAATTGGGCCTCAAGTGGTTTAAAATAAACAACTTGAATGATTTCTTTTTTTTTTCATGGTAGGAAATTTGGAAACTGTAAGGATCTGTGAAACAACCATATGCACGGGACACCACATACATGTACCAGCTTTGTCAACTGTTTATTTCAGGAAAAACATACACCTAGGTCAGCATTTTGTCTATGAAAGCCTGCCAATGCTTTTGTGAAGCCCCGAAGTTATTTTGGTCAAAATATGGAGAGTTTTAATTCTCTGAATGCAAGTATGACAGCTGATGTGCTTGAAAAAATAATGACAAGTGTTAAGGGATAAAGTGGGACCTGTCCTTGATCTGCTTAACTTCATGTATATGCAGACAAACGATCCCCTGAAAATTCAGATTTTAGCATTTTAAAACAGAAAATAGAGCACAATACATGACCCACCACTGTGTACTTTAGCAGATCAATTTCAAGGTGGACTAAATATAGCCGGTGTTATGGGCATCAGTTCTAACTGTGCATGCAATTAGTTGCAAAATTTCCTACTGAAACTATGTAGATCATAGAGAAGTGGAAGAGCCATGACAGACAGTACACTCAGTGTTGCCAAGCCTCCCGGATTCCTCGGGAGACTCCCGGGATTTTATGCTGAAAATACTTGAAAAAGTGTGGATTTTTGACAATTTTGAGTCACCTACCGAAATTTCATTAATATTTCCCTTCTATATTTCATATTAATTTATCAACCTCCCGTAATTTTACTTTTTATCTCCCGCATTTTAAGTTTGGCAGGTTGGCAACACTGTACACTGCAACAGACTGACAATAAACATGATGAATCAATGTTTCAATTCTGGCCCTTGCGTCATGAAGTTACATGGGCAAAATTAGCACTTTAAATGAAAATGCACAATACATCAGTTCTACGTTGTATGCATTGTCATCATTGCCAATGTATGAACCCCCTTTGATTACACTGCTCTGTATATTTACAGCACGAACCACTCAATTTTCATTATGCCTAGTGTCAAAGAAATAAAATGACCAGCATTATGTTGTATATGTACAGCTTACTATCACAGTATGCATTTTTGCGGCTGCATTGTTTGAAAGATCAATCTAGCATACAAACCACACAAAAATTGTATTTGAGCATCAGAGCTGTTGCGTATCTGCACACAGGTGAAGACAAACAGGGATGTACATGAGCCATCTGTATATGTATCAATTAAAGACTAATATCTTCTGTATCTGTATGACTTTGACACTGCTACAGGACACTCAAGTTACTGATATTCCTTGTGTGAAAACATTGGCATTGTCTCAAGGACCCTTCCAATTAAAACACATTCTCTATCCCCAGATCACTCTGACATGTTACATGTACATCTGGCTACATGTGAATTCACTATACATGAAATTGTCCCTTGCACACCTGTCAGGTATTAATAACTTGTACCTAAGTTGCCACGCCTACATGTAAGTTACCTTGACAGGTTAATCATAAGTGTTAGTCACAGTGTTCTGTATTCAGATGTACATGCATGTTTTCAGTATCCTCTTCTTTATCACTCTTTTTGATATGTTTATACCATGCAGGTGAAGAACTCATAACGTCATTCCTTTATTTATCGGGCATACTTGCCTATTGAACCACTGGTAGTGTATTTCCCATTAAAATTCTATTCCTGTGAGAAACAAACATCCCACATGCATATACCAGATATGCATTTCTACCACAGCACCCTCTGATGGCCATCCCAGGTACCATGTATTGGAGTACATGTACAGTGCTTTATATTACCTGTAATCCTCAGTTCTCTCCCATGCACACTCACTAGTAGGGCAGTTGTGTGACATGAGATGGTTGGCATGGCTTCCATGTGGTTTCATCAATAATCGTGGGGAGTTACAGAATAAATTACTTGCATATATTTCAGAAAAAATGTTCCTGCTGAAGCTACAGTAGGTGACATACCAACAGACTGGTTGATCTTTTCCATGAATGGTGGAGGAATACAGGGGCAACAATATTTTCACGTCACAGCCAAGTCTGACCAATGGGAAGCTTAAACAAGGACAGGTTGCTTGCAACCTGCTGACTCTCAACCTTACAGTCTGTCGTCAGTTGGACACCTGCCGCGCAAACAAGTTACTGGCCTATCAACCGTTGTAGTCTTTCACGGAGACAAGGTTAATTGTATCTTGATTTTTACAACTCGAAATACCTAATTTTTTTTTTCATAAGCTTTTTTGCAGTGTGCAAAAATGGCTCTATTACACAAATCACACTTGTACATAAGCCAAAAACTGATTCTCTACATGAAACAAATATACAGTAACCCTTGTAGTAGTTGTGCCTCACTTTGTCGAGGATATTACTTTATCAACTCTTATTGTTAGACAATGGTAACACACTCCATATCCACTCATTAAGTTTCATTCCTGCATAGATCAGAGTTTTCCAGGTGCTAATTACATCACTAACTCACAAACATTAACATACATATAATATCACTATCTGCCAAATTATTTTTCAGTGTGTGCAGTACAAATAGAAACCAAGACCTCTTGATACCAGTGCCCTGCTGAAGTCCAAGATCATCTACGAGCTAAGTCCTTAGCCCCATAAAAGGTGGGCTTGGCTTTTGAGGCAATTATATACATGTGGTAAATTTTATAATGAAGTAAATATCTGTTTCTACTGCAACAGATACATAACCATTTTGTGAATGGTTAGGTTCCAGAATAGTTGTGGCCACAGGCCTTGTTTTACAGCTCTTTTTTTTTTTTTTTTTTTTTTAAGAACCAAAACCCACAAAATACAAAGGAGTAAAATCGGCCACATAAACGCGCACAACGGCCGTACACACAGTTAAGGTTCCGATAAAATTAACATAGTATGGCAAATCAGAAGTTTACTCCACTGACCAGTCACAATAGTTGTACTTGTCTTTCATCTGTACTGTAATGCCCTTAGGCCTCTTTTTATTCCATTGACATGCAAGATCTTCCTTTGCTCTTTTAATCAACTTGCAGGCACAATCTTCTATACTACAGCTTTGTACAATATGGCCTTAGGCCAATTGTGCAACATAAAAATTTTAAAATCTATGTGTGCAGTTATGAGACTGGACATAAATGTACAGTGTAATACAAACTTTAAAATCTATTTTTACAGTTACAAGACTGGACAAAAATGTACAGTGTATTAAAAAAAAATTCAATACCAGAGGAACATGACTGCAGACTGATACATTATATTTTCAGCGAGCATCTTATATGAGAGCCCGTATGGTGATGTTACATTGCGCATGGATATTTAGGTCTTTAATATCATCACAATAAATCTGAGGTGTACACAACTGTCTCTGCAGGATGTGAAGTGCACAGGTACCTGGCGGATTCACGTTCAGTAAGGCTGCTCTGTGGCTTTCCAAATGAGGTGAAAGTAGCTCAATTGTAATCTTAACAGAGCCTTAATAAAGGACCATCATTAATACAATACCCCAGTCTTTGTCTGATCCTGTAAAGTTATAACCTAGAAATGAAATTCTTTACCTGACCAATCACCTCAACAATTAGAATAACATCACCAAAGTGTAATGTAAACCTGGCTTCTATACAGGGCTGCAATAACATGTGGTATCAATGCCCTAGGTAACAGAGTTCTCAGATAACCACTTAAAGAAAGAAACTTAGAGTTAAATTTATACATTACTTGTAAAAAAAGAAGCATGGAATGCAAAAAAGATTGTTAAAAGTGCTGCCATAAAAACATGGAAATTCAAAATTACTGAAGCAGAACTTCTTGAACAAACTTAGTACTACATGTACATGTATATTATTTATTGTGTAGCACTGAATACTATTTGAATGTTTCATACATGTATTCAACTTCATGTAAAACTAGTGACTGGAGGGATCAGTCAGCTACTGTGACCCAGATAAGTCAACAAGTGACCTGCAGAGGCTCCAAGTCTGCCAAAAATTGGGAGCTCTCCTGATTTTTCCTGGCATTTTTTGCAGTCTCCCACTCTCCCAGATTTTCTTTCTTTTTTTTTTTTTTGAAGTTTAAGAAATAAAAAAAACCAGCGTTGTGACGATTGTGATGAAAGCGTACTGTCTTCTGCAGGTTGCATCAATACTCCAACGTGCAGCTGACTCGCTTAATAGCAGAGCCGTATTTCACTAGATCTGTTATACAACAAAGGGGACAAAGGACCTCCTGTGTGCTGGCAAGACAGCACCTGACAGTTACTGCAGAGCTTGCCGGGAAGCTAGGGGGCTGAGAGAACTCGAGGGAACTGTGAAAATATATGTGGCATATTCCAGATGGGGAAAAAAAAGCATGAAACAATTGATCAATAATAAAGTTGACAGATTCCCTACTTCAACACTGAAAGGGTGCCCACCAGAAAGAATCTTAATTATTTATGTAATGAATTGCGTGAAGTGGACTTGTCTGTATTCATTTATTGTTCAATGCATGTATCAGTGATTTACAGAACATTTTGGGGAGAAAAGACTCATGATGCTTTATTTATTGGATTTGCATGCAGCAGTGACTTACAGAACATTTTTAATAATGTCTTATTTATTGAATTTATTTCAGTGCAATGTACTGATGAACACATTCACGACTTACAAAAGTGTGTCATCCAGAAAGAATCTTAGATTTTTAAGATGAAATGTGTGGTGGTGAAGGAAAAGACTTGCATCCAGAAAGACTCTTGCATTTTTCTGACAAAATGTGAAGTGATAAACACACCGGGGGGGAAGACTTACAAAAATTGTGCTGTTCAGAATATTTCTTTGATTTTTGTGATAACATGTACGGAGAAAACTTTAGTGCTTTATTTATTGTCTTCATTAGATTTTTGTTCAGCTGAGTCTGTAGCTATAAGTTGTGAGTGACTGTGTTAAGTGATTTTTGCAGATATGATTCAAGCCAAATGCCAAAGAAATGACTCAGAATACAGCAAATAAAGTCAAGATTTCAAAAAATTTCTGCATGGGGGTGGAGGGCATGCCCCAGGACCCCAAAACTAAATGTAATTTAGAGACAATGGATACTGGCTTTCTCTTGTTCTTTCCCTCAATACAAGTCAGTATACATGTAAATGTAGTGAAAAAAATCTGAGAGTCAGTAAAAAAGGTCAGATTCAGTACTTTTTTTTTTGGGGGGGGGGGTGTATGGTCCAACAAAAGGAAGAAATCCTTGAATTTCCCAGATGAACCATTTCATATAGAAATACATATCAATACATTACTATTTTATATCTATAACATTGGTGTAAGTCTTGTCAACAAACTGTAAGCAGCTAGGTTGCACCTAAAATCAATGTTGGAAGTTAATTTTTATAATTTGGGAAATTTCTGCACCTATATTTTTATAGTCAAAACTGGTTATGACACATATATGTATACATCATAATTATTTAAAACAGAACATAAAACATGTACACGGATGTAAATTTTGTAAAATATACAAGGTAGGACGGATGTATCAATATTTATATAACTCAATTAATTTTACTTACATATAACTTAAATACAAAAAAAAAAAAAAAAGAAAAAGAAATTAACAAGAGCAAGGACACAATGGACCATTTTGTTGCTCATGATACACATGTACATGTATGTCAGTACATTTAATTTGCAAACCTTCTTGTTACAAAGTGTCCTCGTGTTCACTGCCAGATTCTGTATTGGCGGCTGATGGAATGGTCACAGAGACAGTGAGTTGTCCAGATCTAGAGTTTCCACTTCCTCTATCAGATGCATTACTGTATTGGCCACTCTGCCTCATCTCCTGTGAACTGTCCAGTGTGGGGCCACCAAACTCCCGACTTCTTCCAATGCCTCCGCCAGAACTGGCAGTATAACTAAGCCTTGCCAGTTCCTCATCAAAGTCCGAAGAGCCGAAACCTTCCTCGAAAGTGACAGACCTTTCTGATCTACCAGTGCTCCCAACATTGTAGCTGATGGTCCCAGACTGGAAAGAGCTGCCGAGTGTTTCAGACTGACCCCACTCTGTAGAGCTACCCATAGTGCCCGATTGTCTCAGCTCTCGAGAGTTACGCAATATGCCGGACTGACCAAACTCTCTAGAACCTCGTAATGTACCGGTTTCGCCAAATTCTCTGGAACCACGCATGGTTCCAGTTTGACCAAATTCTCTGGAACCACGCATGGTTCCAGTTTGACCAAATTCCCCGGAACCACGTAGGGTTCCAGTTTGGGCAAATTCTCCGGAACCACGCATGCTTCCAGTCTGACCAAATTCTCTGGAATCACGCATTGTTGCAGTTTGATCAAATTCTCTGGAACCACGCATGGGTCCAGTTTGACCAAATTCTCCGGAACCACGTAGGGTTCCAGTTTGGCCAAATTCTCCCGAGGCACCTGCACTGTTTGACCTGCCAAGATCTGCTGAGCGCCGAAGATTGCCAGTCACCTGACCAGACTTGTTGGTAGAATCTGAACCCTCCAGAGTGTAGGTCAAGCGTTGTGACTGCCTCAGTTCTCCTGTGTTTCTAGCATCATCCATGCTGCCAAGTGTTTGTGTCAGATGCCCCGATTGGTTGAACTGTCCTGTTTGACCACCTTCTGATTGGCTACTGAAGGTCTGGCTGAGGTAATTGCCAGATTGCAGGAGGGCATCCACATTCATCTGATCAGGCGTCATATTCCTGGTTCCCCCATCACTCATTGTCCTGGTACCTTGCATGTCTGATTAACAGAAAATAAAATCGTGGACTCCTGCATGCATAACCCACGGCAGCTACATTAAGCCTTCTGGGACTTGGCATTTGCCAGCGTTATCCAGTGGTCACCAGCATAAGGCAACATTTCCCAGCATTTGATACACTTTTACTGCTGGGTACTATTAGCTGATGCTGAAAATGCTGGCTTGAGTGCCCTTTACTAGCAAACAAATTGGAATAAATATAAAATCTTAAGTCTGTTGAACTGGAATGAAACGGGTCCAAGCAAATCTATCATACACTTAATTTTGATCTTGTACAGGGTATTAAAAATACTAAATTTTAGAAATAATGGCTGCTGTGAAGTACAGATAATAAAGGAGCTTCCCGTATGCTAATATGGGAAATAAATATGCCCAGTATGATGTACAGAAGATCCCTTTACCACTCATCAGGGATGAGAATGCTTTTTTGCAGAAAAACTGTGAAATGAGCCGAAAACACTAACATTTACGTGTCTAACAAAGAAAAGTATTAGCATGTTTACACAAAAGAACTTTGAAAATCTGCTGATCACCTAACAATTCCCACCCCTGCTTATACAATGTACATGTAGACGGCTCCCTTTTTTTTATTACCTGGCTCACTGTCCATAGTTCCTCGCAAGTCCGGTTCTTCCTGGGAGGACTCCACCACCTGGATGACGCGACCTCCACCACTGCGTAGCTCCGGACTCTCACTTCGCATTGGTGAGGTCATCTGTCCCCGAACACCTGCGGAGTACAAATAATGCATGTACAGACAGCGTGAACCAACCTTTTGCTTTGAGAATACAACAGAAATGCCCTTGTGACATCATGGAACGGCATTTGATACGAAAGGAACTTCTAAAAAATGAGAAGCATTTGTTAAGTGTACATAATATGTCAGATGCAGAAACAAATTAAGCACTTGGTGCAATTTTTTGCTCTTGCCATGCACAAATATCTAATTTTTGTCCAAGGTTTCTATTTTAGAACATAAACTGTATGCATTTCCTAAATGAAAACAATAGACACAGCATATTTTGGCACTGAATTTGAAATTACATCATTGCCATTAATATTATTGCATGTTAATCAATATTTTGCCTACAAATTAAATACCATTTTCAAAATAATAAAGACAAACATTTGTGTAACAGATCTGATGGAAGAAAAAAATACATGGGTGCCAAAACAAAACTTTTTCCTTTCTGTATACATGTAGTTTTAATCTTATAGCTAATTAAACCCTTTTTTCACAAAAAAAAATTGATATCAACATTAAAACCTTGTAAATTTTAACAGAGCTCTATACAAAATAAGGTAAAATGCAGTTTAGCTGCCAGAAATACACTGTTTTATTTTTCATATGTCCAATGCCCTGCTGTCACCAGTTATATGCATGATCAAACTCATCGCGTGGCCCAATAATATTAATTGAATACAGATTCATACACATCAATCACTCCTTTCATTTCATGGCAATAGTAACCTTGCAGAAGTAGGTCAAGGTCATACTATATTATGTTTGATGTTAATCCACAGCATGATACATAATTCCCATAATTATAGTTACAAAGCCTCGCTCAATTATTTCTGAATTTCAATGTTCTCTTCCCACTTTGTGAATGAAATTCACATATTTTACAATTTTGGGCATAAAATTTATGTGAAACAAATAATTTTTTTTTTTAGATTGTGTACAACACATTTGATTTTGTGATTTTCTCTTCCAAAGAATTGTACCAGTGTTCCAGGTTTTGTGAGGGAACTGTTCATTTGCAATTTAGTCTTCGAATTTTGTGGACCATGATTCTGTGCACAAAATCAATAAAATCCTTACAATTCTGTGCATGTAATCAAGGATGTTAAATTATCACTCCATATGTAACACCTGCACATGTACAGTATTTGGACATAAGCATATGCACAGTAATATTTCAGCATTTGAACATAGTACTTTCAAAGTACCAGGTAGCTCAAAATACTTGTACACAACATTTACAATGGTTCAGTGTTGTTATTGATATCTTTTACGTATTGTGGAACCATTTTGGCATTTGATGCCACATGTACATGGAGATACCACAATTCAAGGCTGGAAGCTACACGTAATGAAATGGGTGATGTATCAACCATTAAAAGAATATACCGAGGAAGATATAAAAATTAAGAGTGCTTGTGGGCGTGACCATCCAAAGGAAAGGATGTGAACAAGTCCATCCATTAAAGGCTTAGTTCCTCAAAATGTTTACAAGATGCGGATTTACTGAAACAGAATGGGCAGACTTTTGTTTGAATATTTAGCTTCAAATGCCGAGTCATATTACCTTGCATTGGCACCTGATCGTGCAGTAATCCAGTATCTGAACGTGGTCTCTGGCATTTGTAACTACAGTAAAATGGTGCGGATTAGCTAGCGCATTATACCCATACACTTACAAAAGTGTCCACACTGACATGATCCCATCATGATACTACAAAAGACAAACAAATCCAACCACCAAACATCACTAATGCACGTTCCCATATGATGATTTTCTCGGGCTTTGCATCTTTCCTGTAATTTCCGCTGTTGCCCCCTTGAGTGACAGGCTTATGAGACTGTCCCTACCAGTGGCAGTGCATATACCCTTCACACATGGTACATGTACATGTTTATCATGGACAATATCCATAATTAACATCAACTTGTACAGCACGGGCATGTTGACTAACTAGAGCTGCGCGACACCCATGCAGGAACAGACCATCCATCAGTGATAACAGCAACTTGCTGCTGTTCAGATTGAACTACTGATCACAAGAAAGGTAATACACCTGTTGATGCGAGAAAAGTGACATACGACTGTTGGTCGACTGGGATATGGAAGCTAGAGGGGAGACCAGTAGAGCGGAGCATTCTTCATTCACCCTAAGAACCACCAGTCAGCGAAGTTAGTACACAAAGAGAACAATCACGTATAGAAATGGACAGAGAAACACACTGGTTGTAATGCAAAGGGACAGATAAAACGTGACCTTCTCAACTGAACTGTCTGTAAGTATGGCCTTTTATTGTTCAGTTTTCACTTGGAAGGTGCTTTCAAATGTCACTTTCTGCAGTGAATCACAACATTGTACACTGTGCATTTGAGCAGAAACTTCTCTCAAACAATTTCTACCATAAACTGATATTCAATATTTTCCTTGCACAATTTTTTTGACATCTTTGAATTTCCTAAATTGTTACCAAATTAAATTAAACCAGGATTTGGGGCACCACACATACCCTGAAACATGCCACCAACGTTGTCCAAATAAACAAGTAACGATGGGACTTAGAGAAGCTGACAATCTCGCAGATATCCCTGTCAAATCTAGACTATATCCATCTCCTGGCAATCACCCCACGTTGCAAGAAGCAACATCCGTGTGACACAGCTTAATGCAGATATTGCAATAAATTGTATTACTGTTCTAATATGAGCACAATTGCTGGGCATTCTTACAACACATCAAATGGTGGGATGTGCATACACACTGATCTGGTCTGTTTATCGACACATATGGCATTTGCCACGGACAATATGCTGGTCCAACATATAAACCACTTATGAATATACAGAGATTTTTTTTTTTTAAAACTATATTAACAAAGCACACATGAACCAACCTCTTGGCACACATTTTGCCAAAATGGATTCAATACCCGGACCTGAATATCAAGGTTCAGTTGCTCTCATAATTACCACTACACCCAGGCAGAACAAAGGGGAAAAAAGAAGAAAAAAAAGAAGAAAAAAAAGAAAAAAAACCATAAACAAATCACTCAGATGACAGGCAGAACATTTTTGGATCCATCAACTTCGTATCATTGAACTGTTCAGTTTAAATGCCATGAGAAAGTAAGCATATTTGCTCTGACCTATGTTAACTTTGTGCATTTCCGCGCTTACTTCCTGTGACATTGTGTGTTCCCGGCATAAAGCAACAATAACAGTTTTTGTGGTGATTGCTGATTAAGAAATACAGACTGATTTCACTTTATTTCTCACTCATGACACATTTCTTGTGCCATCACACTCAATAAACATTTGTATAAACCAAACACACGACACGGTAAACTGAAGACAATACTCCACAGTCAGGAAGCTTCTCCTCGTCAAAACAGGCATGCAGGCGAGTTCCATACTCTCCTAGCAACCAAAGTTTACTCCAGCATCATGTGTAAATCACCCGTGTACCCCCAAAAAAACAAAGTGACACATTCAAACTGCACCAAGTGCCACCTTCAATGTTACATCTTGCATGTTATGCCCATGATGACACTGGCCGACGGGCACAAAAGGCAAGGCAATAATCCATGCATGGTTCTTTATACACTTTAATTGTGAGCTGGGCCGGTGAATGATCGGACAATTCCATACCCAGTCACTTGCCCCGTCTTCTTATATGCAAATTTTATCATGGCAAGGTGCCTGCTATTTAGGTGTACATTTTGTAAATTATATACGTAAGTTTTTGCATGACTTGTGAGGTTATCAATTTTTTTACATCAAAATGGATGTGATTTAAATGTAGACACACTTTGGTATTTAAAAGGAATTTTAATGAATTATTTGAAAGTATATTAGTATGTACATGTACATAAATACATGTGTACACACACACACACACAATATATATATATATATATATATATATATATATATATATATATGTGTGTGTGTGTTCATTATGCACTTCTCTCATCTTACTTATTGTTGCATTTATATGTTTTCATCAACATACATATAACTATCTGCAAAATCTGTGGATGTGACTACAATATCTACTTTCTGTCCATGTTCTCTGTCCAAGACCTTAGAAGTGTGATATTTTCTAATAAATATCAGACCAAGTGTGATTATGGCACTGAATTTAGAAATTGGTTGTCATCATTGATATTATTGGATTTACATTGAAAATTCTTGAATTTTGCATAAATTTTTAAATCAATTTTGAAAAATGAAGACAGAATTTTGTTTGTAAAAAAATATACAAAACTGTCCAAAACCATACATGTATTTGACACGCTGAGCAACGACTCTGTCCTTTTTTGATGTGTTAAAAACAGGTGGCTGGATTGTTTTAGGACTTGGTGGGCCTGTATAACTGGAAGAATCTCCACCATCTGTTTTCAAACTGCCGCACTCACTCCCTTCCATTTTTGTTTTTGTTTTTTTGTTTTGTTTTGTTTTGTTTTTGTTTTTGTTTTTTTGTTTTTTTGTTTTTCTTTTTGTTTTTTTGTATTTTGTATTTTTGAAAAACGATATTATAGAAAAGAATCAAGGCCAGTGTCTCACTGCTGCAAATTAAGTCAGACCTGTGAGGGGCTTTAATAAGCTTTGTGCAAGGAGCACCTTACCTTTATGCTATCATGATGGGAGGTCTTTAAGGTATGCCTGAGACAGTGATTAATCACTCTGTTTCTTCACTGCTTCTTTGATCCATGCATGTTACTCTTATTGCAAAGACCTCAAATGAGGAATAAAAGAAAAGAGAGAACAAAAAAAAAAGTTTTGTGTATCTCCTTATGAAACAAACTTGCTTTTTTTGCTTTTAATAAATTTTGGCAAACAGGCAAATCTGAATACAGTTTGTTTCTTCTGCCATGAGAAAATTAATTACAAGAGGACTGTGGCAGTCTTGTGCCCAGCTGTCCTTACATACAAATGCCATTGGCTACCAGAAATGCAAAAGGCTTACATGTAATGCTGTACTGACATGTAAACAGAGGACCATCATAAAATATTCATTTTCATGAAATGCAATTTCTGTGACCTTGTAAAAGTAGGTCAATGTCATTTACATTATGCAATTTGATGATACACATTTATGGTACATGTAGCATCATTAGCCTTATTCTTTTTCGACATATTAAATTTAAAATCCTTTGCCAAAGTGTTTAATGATCTTGAAAAATTGGTCAAGTTCATCCAAATTAAACAAAATTTGAGCATTGCCCTGACCATATTTAGTGTACATTTTGTAGTTCCATCTCAATTTACTATCACAATAATGAACTTAACCTGTCTTTGATAAATATCACCTTAGTTCCAATTAATGCCACCAGGGGTGCCAACATGACTCCACTTGTCATAAGACTTTTGTTCTGTATAATGTTCCTGTAATGGTACATACAGAATGTATGTATGTAAGCTAAGGATGTGATGACCATCACAAAAAAAAGTCTTTTCCTGAAAAACATTCTTAGAGTGACCTTGGGAAAATAGGTCAAGGTTATCTACATAATGCATTATCTTGTTTTGGTAACCATAAGAAGCAGTATCATGTGACTGTATTCCCTATAGTGACTATGCTTATATGTACTCTTACGGATCAGCTGTTAAGGTGTATTGGAAAATTTGAAAAAAAAAACAAACAAACAAAAAAACCCCAGGAAATCAAAGCAGTGTCACATATAAAACAACCTTGATGGTGACCAAGTCAAGGTATATTCCTAGAAAGGTTATAAAGAATCCAGTTTGCAGTACGGAGGAGGTCAAAAATTTCAACTTAACACACAAAAATTCATAAAAAAAACACTAGTAAATTTTTTCGGCGGCGAAAGCAGCATTTGGGTGGCAGACAGCGATGAACAGCGACAGGCAGCGGCAGAGAGCAGCAGCTAGCGGCAGAGAGGGGCATACAGCGGCAGACCCGCTGATCGCCCCTGTCTGCCGCTGAAATCCAATTGAGACTTCTGGGGCTCAGCGGTAGACAGCGGCGGTCGGCGGCAGACAGCGGCAGAAAGCCTTTCGCCGCTGTATGCCGCTGTCTGCTGCCCACCACCGCTATCTGAAGCTGGCTGCCTCTCTGTACTAACAACTGCATTGTATAAAATGTAAAATATGAATCCAGGTGAATAGAAAGGAAAGGAAACTGCTTACTTATGGTACATAACACTTCAGTTTAGCTCCATTTACTTATGTTGGTCAGTTCATTCACTTACATGTACACATCAGTTAGCTTTATTTTCAGTCACCCATGCCTGTCAGTTAAATTGCAATGAAATAAATCCAGCATTTAAACAGAATTTAGAGGCAAACAATTCTGTTTTCACATATGTATAGCTTTTATCACATACATATATATCACATCATAACAGAGCTCTGTGCACATGCATTCACTGAATAAAAGTAAAGTATACATAATCTGTCATCATCAGAAGAACAGACATTGGCTACATCATGTACATGGAGAGGTATATACATACTTAATGGAAATAAATGAAATTATTTACTTTTGCTTTGTACTTCAAAGGTAAAACAATAAAACAAAATTTGCCAAAGTGATAAATATCAAGAAAAGTTGAAAATTTCTGATTCTCTCCATTAAGTACCAATTTATTTGACACTTTTTTAATGAGTGTCACTGTATGAATCATAAAAACAACTTTAAAATTAATCCAAATATTATTATAGATGGACTGTGCATTGCTACAAACACATAGATCATCCATCAGCTGAGGTAAAAATTCAAGGAGTTGCATCTAATTTACCACAGGTAATTATGTAATTATTGCAATGTATGATGTGCACTGCTTCATACTTAATTAAAAGTATTAGTAAATAGTGTTACTTGTTACATTTGGTATTTCAGACTGGCCCTGCTGGCAGCAAAGTGATCTCATATGGTAGGTGGTCTTTGCAGTACAGGTAAATCAACCAGAGAAATAGACTCTGGTGTTAAAAAAAAAAAAAAAAAAAAAAAAAAGGTGGTCCAACAGCTGAAGATTTCCTCCTCCTCCTCCTCCTCCTCCTCCTCCTCCTCCTCCTCCTCCTCCTCCTCATCATCATCATCATCATCATCATCATCATCATCATCATCATCATCATCATCATCATCATCATGGAATACTTTTGGGGGCCTTATATATGTGTAGACATACATATAATTTATGTCAAAAAGAATATAAAAAGTTGATCAAGGGTTTAAGGGGTGGAACTTTGGTGTTTATGCAGGACAATTATTCACCTAAACAGGAAAGTAGGAGATTTTATTTTTCTAATTACCCCTAAAGCATGAGATCCTCCCCCCAAAACAAGACGGTTGGACCCTTTGACAATACCTCACACACAGCAACCGGCCCACCATGTTATCGCACAGGTTGAGCGTACAATCAGCTGAAGACAATTGTACACTGGACAGAGGGACGTCTCTTCTTTGTTAATACAATGTATTCTTAAAGTTATGTACAGATGTCGTGCAGCTATTTTCATCCTGACTCTGGCAAAAAAGGGCCAGCTCTGGTCCGGAGCAGGTCTTGTTGTGTAAGCGTAAGTCCAAATCGTGTAACACGATAGGCACTTTGTCTTGAGAAGTGGTCTGTGGAGATTAGTATTACCGTTTTCATGCCCAATAATCTCTAGCTTATCATGTGGGTTGTCATGCTTACATACTAACCGGAGACAGGAACATGTCATCCAAGATACACACTGAGGTATTCCGGTCTCCAAAACATGTTTATGTTTTAATCTAATGCCACTTTTTTTTCTGTTAAAAAGATGTGTTTTTTTGGTATTAATGAAACTCTTTAACATGTCAATGGTATATCATTTGCATGTTAGAAACAGGCAGTGATGGGAATGGACAAAAGGGAAGCTTTCAAGCATCACAAAATAAAACCTAAAACTCAGCTACCAGGTTTCTGGTATTGATGATATAGATGTGTTGCAAGATGTTTGACCTGGTAATACCCCCATGCCGTGTTGTACAGTTGATACAAAATACATGTATTTCGTTCGTCAAAAATACATGTAATGTGGTCTATTATGGTGATGTAAACAATATCCTTTGACTGAAATTGTTCAGTGGGGCATTCAAGAAAGCTGTACTTGAACACTGATGAGCTATGGTTGCTGGATTTTATTATCAGTGACAAAAATGTTCTAGGAAGCACAAATAGCCTGAATATGCTATGTTTAAAAGTCCAGACAAACTCCTCGGGGGAAGCCAGCGGAGAGATTAAAAAGACAATGGAAATTTTGTTGATTTGAACAGATGTTACTTTTCGAACACCACATTTACACGATCACACTCCATGTGACCAGGAAGCTTTCATGAATCATGAAATAAAATAATTGGTGTTGGCTGCGATAATCATATCTGTATCTACAATGATTGACATGGTCCCACCTGAGTTAATGTTACTTTGAATGAAACAAAGTGCTTGTTGTGCACATGTTACATGAACATTGAACTCCCCCCACCCACCCATCCCCCGCACACACACACACAATAAGGCTCTCATGTTCTCATTTTTGGGAACAAAATATGCACATTGTTTGCTATCTATTTGTGTTCAGGTAGAAAGAAAACACTGAAACAAAGAGCTAATTTTATTTGTAATTTCTGTAACACAAATCGTCTTGTCACCAAAAAATAAAATGTTTTGTGGTGCAGATTTTACTGTGGATATAAAGTGTGCCATGTAATACATGTAGATATAAGCTAATATGTTAATTGACCTTTTAAGGCCACTGAAGGCTTACATACTTACATACATGTCCTGGAAGCCCTTTTAATTTCTGTACTAATTGTAATTCAGGGTTACAATCAACAGCACCTAAAGAACCCTTACTGGCACATGTACTCTCATAATAATGTCTAATACTAACCATGGGTCTAGGAGTAACCATTATACCAAGATATGAGGCAATATGTCTACCTGATATATTGTAGTTTTTAATAAATGTATCATCATGACCCAGATACTTGACCCAGTAACCCAGTATTGTTGTATGACGTGCCCTCGTGTCCTGACACACGTGCGTGTAAAGTTTCATGAATGTAAATCAACGGATAATCGAGTTATAACTTGGATATAAATGTAGCATGGACAGACACACACACAGATGCACAGATGGAAACAGCATTTACTGTACACCCCTCCTCCAGCAGGACATGCACAAAGACATTACAATGTCCATTTGTGAGTTCATTTCTGGCTTCATTGGCACTGCCATTGCTAATCCATTTACTGCGTTGAGAACCTTTTTCTCCTGTAAACATGCCCCCCACAGGCAGCTGTGACACCAACATACATGTACATGTACATGTACTAATTTGCTGCCAATTAAGTGCCAGAAAGATATATCATGCAAAAGGGCCATGCTTTGTTTGCCGTGCTTTGTCCAAGTGAAAGTTGATCAAAAGCATGCCAATCTCATCACATACTCTCACCAATGATTGAAGATGATAGTTCTATTATCATTATTATAGCCTGACAGTCCTCCTGGCCACATTGACACAGGACACAGCTGAGCTCTAAAGGGGCATTTTGTAAAAGCATTTTGTGGGCAGAACACCATTTCAGTACAACTTCTGGAGAAAAAAAAAAAAAAAAGAGTAGATTAGCTTTAATGGGTATACAATTACAAACCGGAACCCAGGAATTCATTAATTTTTTTTGCACCTTTAAAAGTATTAAAAAGTACCTTCAGTCAAAATTTGAGACGAGAATTACAATCGTTCATTGTACTTGGTGTCCTCTAACATGCCAGGCCGTCAACTCAAGCGATTCAGGACAATGAGCTTAAACAATGGGCACAAAGGATGATATAGACTTTCACTTCTTTCCACTAAATTCAATCTATTCATTTGATTCATAAATGTGAAACGCTGGTACATTTGTAAAATATTGGGAGTCTAGGTTCAATAACTTCCTTTACTTATCAACCTGTCCTCGAGAAGAAAAATAAAAAAATAAAGTATTTGGCTTCAGCTTGTATTCTCTTTTTCTCCCATACATGCTCATGTGGGGGTTAACAACTACAAATAGCACGCATGTGCATCTACTGTGGTCCCCCTTTTATAAGGCTACCCCAAAGGCACCAGAAAAGTGGCCTTATAAGAGGGGTGGCCTCTCTTGAAGGGTCAAATACAATGAAAATGCCATACAAGCTGCATGGAGAAGTGGCCTTTGTAGAGGGAGTGGCCTCTCTTCATGGGGGCTTATAAGAGGGGGACCACTGCTCATTGTTCATATGTAAGTCAGTGGGTCAAGCAAAGACATGTACATGAGCAGAATACGTTGCTAGGTATCCTATGGTTTTTCATGTCATAACACCTCACTCCACACACGCTTCAAACATTTTACCATTTTTGCTGTTGATCGTTCACGGGCACAACGCATCCACTCATACTTGCAGGCCCAGAAGCCGATGCCTCATGTCACAGCAGCATTACGTTTTATACGAAACACCATCAATGGCCCATATACTTCTAATTACTGTTCCATCATGTGCATTTCATTCAAAATCATAAGTCTACATGTTCTTTCACTGAGAGACTGGAATGCCTTATTGGCAAGTTGCATGTTAAGAAAGAGCAGCACACACCTTTACAACCTGTGCAGCAGATATATTTCATGTGCAGCATACACATTGAAAGGGGGGAGGGGGGGTAAGGGTTTTTTTTTTTTTCCATGCTGGCCTCCTAGGCATTTCTATTTGCCGTATTCACGGTGCATACTGGAAGCCTTTTGAACTTCTGTACATGTACTTCATACCAACCATTATTTGTACATTTTCTTATTTTATCATACCTTGTACTAGAGCAGAATTACTACTTGTACCAGCATATACTAGAGGCGCCTCCCCCCCCCCCCCAATTGAAGTAATTCCCTCTGAGTACACGGACTAATTCGTGTTTCTTTTCCAGAGGAAGGAAATGGTGTGCAATATTAAGCATGACAGTTTGCAACAAACCCACGCAACTGGTGGTAAAATGAACTTTTATTCCGTGCTCAACTGGCAAAATAATATGCTGTGACATTGTAACATGCCCTTCAAACTTGCAACACGAACTGTGTACAGTGGTTGCTATATCTACACAGTGGTTGCTATATCTTTGGAGGCCATTCCAACGAGAGTCCATCTGCCCTGAAGGAAAACTTGTGCTTGGTACATGTACGTGTACTTTTCATGTGATTTATACCTCCTTTGAGAGTCCTGTCTTGAGAAACTACAACCTGGCCATCCCTTGGGGGGGCAAGCTTTAAAGGCAAGTTCTACTGTATGTTACATAAAATATTCAATTCCCCATGGGCCCCTCTTACTAATGAGACACATAATGACTCGAATCTGACAGAACAATGCATTTTGATCATTTACCACAGATCCAGTATCACAGTCACCAAAAGGCCCCCAACAGGGAAAATGACTTCCCCTAATAGATTAATTAGCAAAATCAAGTAAACACATTTGAATGGAACAAAGATGTCAGCTACACTCTAATTGGCCTTTGAAGTACTTGAGACAAGACTTATACACTCTTCAGCATGCTATACCCACATTTAGGCCTCTTTGTCGACGGCAGGCAACTGGGCAAAGTTGACCCTGTTCTATTCAGTTAGCAGTGCCACAAGCGTCACACATGGATCTAAAACAAAGTACTGTTGTCTGGTAAGGGCAGATGTCAACCATCACAATGAAAATACACAAATATTTGTATTGAATTTTTTTTTTCTTCTTTACAAAGGAGCAATGTCTGTCACCTTTAATTTCTATAGCTTCACATAATGACTCGAGGCTCCAAAAACATGTTCTGAGTAGTTCCCAGCTGACCACCTTTCAATTTATTTGGGCTAATACAGCCTTTCTCAAAAATTCTACAGAACAGGGCCAGAATTTTGCAAAAATTTGCGAGAATCTATTTGGATTTTTGTCAATTATATTAACAAGTTTAGGAGAATCTTTACAAGAATGGATTCTCGGATTTTCACCGAAATTCTGGCCCTGCAGAATAGGGTAATTACTACTAGGAAGTGGTTCTGGACAAAAAGACACAAATATATTAAACCATTTTCCACATAAATGGGTTTCATTGGGTCAATAATAAACAAGCAAATCCAGGCCCACACCCATGTAGTTGGAAGACTGGGAAGACGATGTAAATGTGGTTGAGGTGGATGGAAGATGTTTCCTATTACACTCTTATCAAAGAGTAGCAGAGGTAACCAGGTGTGAGGTAAGTATACACAGGCAAAATTTTGACATGCACTTAAATATGTAACATAAGAATGATGTAACTGAAAATGATACTAATTAAAAAAAATAATAACCACGAAACCTGGGTGGGTATGTGTTCTCAATTTTTGTGGGATACTGTGGTTCTAGAAATTTTAGTGCTCGACTTAATTTAACGATATTAGTGCACTCACTCAATGATCTGAGTCAAAGTGTGCTAAAATATCTATGTAAAATAGTGCATACACAGTAGAACCAGAAGATTTTGTCGGAGTTTAAGAGTTGTATGGAGAACTTTGCAGGCCTCCAAGTCAGCACTTTGCAAGGCTGTCGTACAATAATGGTATATTTTTGCGTCTTAAACATACGCTGGTTGAGGGCTGAATGACAGCAGGGTAAATCTCCTCGACAAGCATCTCCGCCAAGGCAGGAACGGGGCGGAAATTTCCATTCAAGGTGATGAGAGTTCAGATTCAATTATTTGTAATTGTGAGGTGTGCCACACTGCAGGATCACAGGCACTTCTTAGGGGAGTCACTTTAATTAGTGCATTTTAATTGAGTGCAGCTATCAATATGCACCAAATTAAAATGCACTAAAATTTCTATTTTTAGGCAAAAACTGCATTTACATTAAATAAAGTGTGCACTAAAATTTCTAGTACTGCAGCATGAGAACTTTATTACAGATGTTTCTGGTAAGAGGCAGAAATCCAGCACCTTCTTGAACTCCTTGCATTAATATCTGATTATAACCTGACTTCAGACTGCCGTCAACACAAGATGTTTCCCTGTGTTCTGTGGAATGTATGCATTATCCAATAAGTGCCTGAATCGAAAAATTGGCTAAAAATCAGGGACCCAGGGCAACATCACCTGGTGAATAGTTTTATTTGACACCCTATAGGGAGCATTTCCGCCAAGTTTGAGCATGCTAAGTTGTATTTGTGTCTTTTTTTCCAGAACCACTTCCTAGTAGTCATTACCATATTCTGCAGTCTGAACTCTTTACTCTCCATAAGCTAGCCTGTCACAGTCTAACCTATATATAAATATGGAAGTACTACTGTCCATATTACACAAGTTCTTCTGTAGAATTTTGACATAGGCCGTATTAGCCCAAATAAGTTAAAAGGGTCTTCAGCCGGTAACTACTCAGAACATGTTTCGGAGCCTATACCTGTACACAAAAGTTCATAAGGCATGGGCCTAATACTCTGCTGACATGGTATCAGAGGACCATCACAAAAACAATCAATTACTGTAATGCAAACCCTCTGTAACCTTAAGAAAGTGGTTAAACGTCATCCATATTGCTCGTGCAATTTCAAACTTGCACAAGATACACATTTGTAGTACATGTAGATTTAATATCATTACTAACTTTATTCTATTATATTATTGTATAATGACCTTGAAAAACTGGTCAAGGTCACCAAAAAATTTACACAATTTGCCCAATTGCCTGACACATATTTGGTGAAAATTTTGTAGATCCAACATTATCACCATAATGAACTGAATTTAATGTGTTTTATACCTACAATATTACTTCCAATTAACACCACCAGTGGCACTACTGTGAATGTACACACCATAGACTTTTATCTGTGTATTAATGTTCCTCTGATGGTATATGGATATATGGGCACAAATTATAATGATGAAATGACCATCACAAAAAAAAAAAAAAGTAAATAAATTTCCTGAAATGCATTCCCTATGTGATCTTAATAAAAATAGGTCATGGTCATCCATAGAGTGCAATATGGAACTCCATGAAGTCCATGTCTTTTTTATACCTGGGGCATAAGGTGATTCATTGATGCAACGTCAAACTTTCACACATGATACACATTTGTTGTACGTTGGTATCATAAGCCATATTCTTTCTCAACATATTGTATTTAATACCCCTAACTACATGCTTAATGACCTTGAAAAACGGGCTGAGGTCACCCAAAATTTGACTATTGGCCTAACACATACTTAGCATAAATTTTGTACTTCCATCTCAATTTATTATCGCAATAACCAATTCAATATGTTTATTATAACACGCATGATATTAATTCCTGTATACCAGTGGTGCCACCCTATGAATCCACATGTCACAGACCTTTGTTCTGTTTAATTTCCCTCTTTTACTTTGAGAAAATAGATCAAGGTCATTCATATGATGCAGGGACCACTAGTGCTATTAGCCAATTAGCCAAATGCTAATGTTTCATTCATTTGGCTAAAGCAATATGCAAATGGCTAATTTATTTTTTGGTGTGATTCATATAAGAGTTACGTAAAATTCTGTAGTGATTACTGTTTTATTTCCCATTTTGGCTACAACTTTTGAAGGCCTTAATCTGCCCCAGATAATGTAATATCAAACTTCCTGATAAAACAATACACATTTGTGATACACTTGGTATCATTAGCCTTATTCTTTCTCAAAATATTGAATTTGATTTGATTTCAACACATTTCGGTCTGTACCTTGCATAGAAAAAGCTGAAGTGACTGACAGATGGAAATGACCGATATTATAAGCACCCTGACTGTGTATTAGTAGCGTTAAAAATAGCAGCATCACTGTTGAACAAATACAGTCTGAGGCCACCCAGCACTGTCTCTATACAATTTGAGAGCAATTGGCCAAGCAGTTTTGTTGAATTTTTTTTTTTTAAGATTTGGACCAAAGTCAACAAAATGCTTGAAAGATAAAAACAGTCAATGTAGTGAAAAAACAAGAGGCCCATGGGCCTAATGCTCTGCTGGCACCATGGCTATATTGCACCTGTTCATTTCAAAGTTGCAAATCCTCAAGTGGCTTCTGAACATATTAAGCTTATGTACATTTAATGTGAAAATTGTCCACAAGATGGCACTTCACTTATGTAAATTTAGTGTACAAACTGTCCACCAGATGGCACTTTGCTCCACATGTAATATCAATCATACCTTATTTGTGCAATTCTTGTGATGGATATTGTTGCATGTGCCAAGACAATAATGAGTGAGTCCTTAACTTTATATCCTCAGTGACCTTGGGACATAGGATCAAGGTCAACTAGATTATCTACTACAAAAAAAAAAAAAAACATAGGCCTGGTGTTGTGCTGACAACACCATTAATCTCCAAGCTACACCCTGTCATTACAAAATCACCAATTTTAACTTTACAGGTGTAGTGACCTCACAATGGTAGGTCAAGGTCACTGATATACAAAATTCTAGCTTTAGATATTTTATAGGTCCTATAAAATTGGCAAGTTTAATCCAATTACTTTTCAAGACATGGAATTTAATATCTTAAAACACATTTTGGCTCATAATATTCTATAGCTGGGTTAGTTCTAAATTTGCCTAAAGGTGGTGCTGCCCATCCTGTTCATGGTTGACCGCCCACATCTTGGGGTCACTTTCCATGACCCTCACTTTTGCTCCATAAATTAAAATGGGAAATTAGCGGATATAAATCTTAACTCTATATATGTTGCCACATGAGCATTAAACTTTCATTTTATCACACCTGGGTGTATTTGAAAGAAAATAATATGTACTTCAGGTAGATTAGAAGATGATAATTTCAAAAATCTTCCTCATATACAGGGTGAAACTTTTAGGTCCACTGTAATGTAAGGGTCTTTGCTGCCCACCTGACCTCAAATGGCATGGGTTGCTAGGTGTTACATACATGCATCATCAGAACAAAAGGCTGTGTGTCAAGAAATTAAACCAACCCAGATCACCCCTATTTCCATCAAATTACAGATGGCCCCGTAAGGATCATTAGGACCTTTGACTTTGACCTCTCCCACAATCCCACCAAATTTGGTGAAGATCTGCAAAAAATTAAAGATGTTAGAGTGTTCACAAGATTTTCATATTTTGACCCTTATATTGCATAATAATGTAGATGGCGCCACCAATATTGAGATGAACCTAGATTTTTATAACCCTTATACATTCTGAAAGTTATATTGGATTAGCTAACTTGAAGACTATGGACTGTATTGCGGTCACAAGATTTTCACATTTTGACCTGTATATTACATAATACTTTACGTGGTCCCACCAACATTGACGTCGATAAAGATTTTTATATACTTTATAACTCCTAAATGTTATATGGGCGTATCTAAAAAATGTGAGGTGCAGAACATTCATGTGATGACCCCTATATTCAAACTGGCCATTTGACCTTGATCTTCAACTCAGTTAAGAAAATTGTTGTGTTCAGAATATACGCCCTACATCCAGCTTTCCATATATAGTCTGTCTGTTCAAATCGGGTAATAACTTTGCGAGTTATTGATAAAAAACCATTAACTTGGACAAGCGCTAAAGTCATAATTACTGGGTCACAGTGACCCAAAAAGTAGGGCACCAAGTACAGTTTTATGTATTATCTAGTCAAGTGCATATTTGATCTGGAGGCTCAATTCTCTTTGCCACTGATCTCCAAGCTAGACCCTGCCATAAAATCACCTTTTCAACTTGACAGGCATGGTGACCTCACAAAAATGTGTCAAGGTCACTGATTTTATATATAACCTTCTACCTTTGACCAGGGTCTATACCTCCCATAAATTTTACAAGTCTAACCCACTAACTTTTCCAAATATGCAATTTTACATCTTAAAACACATTTTGGCTCATAATTTCCATCAAATTATAGGTAGCCCCACTAGTATCATTAGCAAGTTAGACTATGACCTCCCCCACAATCTCACCAAATTTGGTGAAGATCTGCCAAAAATTAAAGATATCAGAGTGTTCACAAGAATTTCACATTTTGACCTTTATATTACATAATAATGTAGGTGGCGCCACCAATATCGAAAGAGACCTAGACTTTCGTATCTCCGTAAGTCTTGAACTTATATTGGGCTAACTTGAAAACTGTGGACTGTATGGCACTAACAAGCAAGAGTTTACGGACGTCTCTAGTATGTTACACTTATGTTGAAAAACATGACCCATATTCATGAATTTGAAACCCAACAATGACAGCAAAGAGATTCCAGAGTTACCAAAGCATCAACATTTATCTTCCAATACCAATGTGAAGAAACAAATTTCACTCCTGACTTGAGACAGGCAGTCACCCATAAAAGGCAACTGGTGGCTTTAAACTGGTCCTCTCGACCTTTGAAATATTGTTCATTCAATACAGACTATACTGTTTCCAAAATGTATAGTAGGCCTAACCACTCGAAATCCAAATTTTATCACTTCTGCCAAAATTAAAAAGGGAAAGGATAGGCCGATCACTTTTTGGTTCTCCTGACTAGTTCGTCAACTGAGTTTACAGCAAAAAAAGAAAGAAGAACTATATCGTTTTTGTGATATTTATGAATCTGGAACATTATGTAATTAATAAGTTAAGTGATTGAATCACTGTTATCAAATGGACGGACAGACATGAGCGGTCGGCTGTATAAGCTCTGCAACCTTTGGTCAGCTGAGCTAAAATGGTAAAGACTCACCCAGGCTTGCCTGCTAAGACAGACTAAGTTATGCTTCAGACATGCAGTACAATAGTCTGTTTAGTAGAAATGCCCAGGCAACACCCAATCAAATTAAAGGAGAATCTACATGTAGCCAGTGGTTTCAGAGAAGACATCCAAAAACACAGTTTGTTGATAGATGACAACAATAACGATGACAGACAACAGAACGTCTGATGCACATTGCTGACCCATAAATCAGCAGAGCTCAAATTGTGCTTTAACATCAGCTGTGTACTCAATATGATTTACCAAGTCAATTTGGCACAAGACCTGAAGCTGAATCATATTAAGGAATTTTACTGCGAGCTGATCATGATCACCGTCACCTTCAGACTTGCCTGCATGCCTGCATGGGAAAGTTACTTTTTGCTGCACTTTCTTGCCTGTGAAAAGTGTTGTGAAAAATATCGAGACCTGTCAAGATACAATAATCTCACAGCATCTGTATGTTTGGTGCTTAATCCATGCCAAGAAAAATGCATTGCCTCATGTAATTGAAAGACAAAGGGTAGCCATATCGCTCGGAGATGTTTACCTGATAGAATTACATGAAGTTGCCACTATGAAATGTCAAAGCAGCTGGATACACGTCCCTGAAGCATTGCAGAGCTTGCATTGGACACATGTGGCAGCTACATCTTATCCTAAGTGAAATGGATGATGATTCAAGTGCATGTCTATTGTTACCACTATGGGCAAGACTAGAGTTCTTTTGTGTAGGCTTGTCTTGGCTGGGAAAATTGTAACTATGTACAGTGCCACTGAACACTCTCACACCCACTGCTAAGTGGTCTCCTGGTGGTCTACATGATCGAGTAGTCTCCTGGAGATACCTTTGCCTCAGGGACTCCCAAATGGTAGACACCCCCACCCCCTGGGACTTCTGGGACTCCAAGGGTAGACACCCCCCCCCCAGAAATTTTATTTTATTTTAATTGCCTTGTTGGCTGCTGGCACCACCCTGTGAGCCCACACCTGGGCTTGGAGCAAGAATTTTATATCACTTACCATGAGAGCAGTAGCACTGCTATGTGGCCCCACTAATAGCACACCTATCAAGTGTCCACCATTAGACGGGAGTCTCCCACCTTTAAGCCTAACTTTCCAGGCTTTTCATCTCAATTAATATGGCATGGAATCTCTCGTTTAATAATCTAATTATTTCTATATTTGTCAAAGCATAAAATCTCCACCATGGAAATGAAAATCTGCCAATTCGTCATAAAAGAATGTTGATAGGTATATATAGGCGGTGGGCACGGTGCAAGACTTTCTGGCTGTGCTGTAAACTCTGTGTGGCACGTTGTTTCATTCAGTTTAGAGATCTGTGTGTTGCTGTTGTTCAAATATTCAGTGACTGCCTTCAGAATAATTAGTGTGACTGCCTGACCCAATGACCTCCAGCCATTTGGCCATACAGTGGTCCCCTTCTTATAAGGCCACCCCAAATGCACTGGAAAAGTGGCCTTATAAGAGGGGTGGCCTCTCTTGAGGGGTAATTTACAATGAAAACGCCATACTTGCTGCACGAAGAAGTGGCCTTTGTAAAAGGGGTGGCCTCTCTTCCGGGGGGCCTTATAAGAGGGGGACCACTGTATTGCCAAATACATAACATGTACATGTACCTTCATGACAGCTTTCATCATGCTTAAAGATTGCACAAACCTTATCCTCTGTGCCTTAAAGGCCAACTAGGTTTGAACATGTGGATAGCAACTTTGCTCTATTTCCTCAGTTGTATGTTTACTTATGCTTGATAGATCTCTGTAAATTTGCCCTGTCTGTAGGGTGTCCATCGTGACACACCACTCAGAATCTTGTCTTGATGTTATCCACTTCCTAATTATAAACAAAGCTATATCAGACTAGTCCCATGTAGTGTGATCCTATCTCTTCCTCATATCCATCTAGAAAGCTCTTTAATTTATACAGCTAAGTCTCTGTTGGTTGTTTACCTAAACAAAACTAAAACTAAAAAAAAAATAAATAAAATACAATGAAATAAAGATAAACTGACATTAGTGTATATAGTTTAAGGTGGTAATTGAGTGTAAACTCCCAAATGTATCTCTGCTGTGACCCACACATACAACCATGCACTTAAGCTGACTTGAAAGACCACCCCCTTGAGATAACTAAACGTTGATCTTTCACTGGATGAATAGGAAAATCTTTCACCAAAGTGGTCTTTCAAGACAGGGTTCACTGTACACATGGATGTATCTCAGCTGACTAACATGCAGTCACATGATAGTACATGTACAGGTTTTAACATCGTCATTGCAGGGATGAGCCTTTTATGCAAATTCGCAGATTTCCAGGATTTTATTTCTCCAGAGGCTTTCATAGATATCAGTTCAAATTCGAGGAGAAAAAAAATAGAGGTATGGGGAGGGGGCCGGATACAAGGGCCAGATCCATTGCAAGCCGTGCACAACATCAGTGGCTGCCATTACGGTGGAATTTTGATTTTCCTGCCCTGGGAAAATGCACGATCTTGAGTGATCGTCGTAGTCTCATATGGCCTGATGGTGTGAGAATCGAAATGGTGTCAATTCAATGACGAGAAGACATGGTTCACTGATGGAGCAAAACGCCAAAACAGTGCAGTACAACTGGCAAAACTTCCGCACACTTGAGAGGCAAGGTGACGCAGAAGTCCAGGAAGTTGCCAAACTGTTGAAGAATGGATGGAATTGGAAGTGGACAGAGCAGAAAGTTACCATGGATTTCACAAGGGTCAGTTTGCACCTAATGTCAAGGCCTGGCTGGGCAAACTGGATGGAGCTTGGATGTTAGCATCATGATTGGCAGCATGTGCCACGATGCAAGTCTCCAAAGGCCCCTGTCGAGGGACACTACCCTCTCGCTCACAGCGAACCTAAGCAAGTTGGACCCTTTGTCCAGCAGAACTAACGTCCACTTGACGGACTTTCTGCCACTGATACGTAGTCCATTGTCGACAGATGTGGCATGGACTCTCTTCAGTACAGTACACGTTGCCCCTACACATGCAGGATGGTCATCCCAGTGTGCCATCCTGTGATGGTCGGCATTCCAACAGACATCCAACTCAACATCCATATCCATGGATCTCACTGATTTCGAACCACCTGAACTATTAACTATAATGCTGGAGGTAGGACCAGTTTCCCAGGAAACCTATTAACTTCCTCACGATGCAAAATAGAAGCCACAAGAGTACTGAAAGGTAAGAAAATAGCAGGGGCTTCCAACAATATGGCATCCACCAACGATGGACGCCACAGTAGGAAACTGAATTGCCCATGCTCAGTAGATCGCATTATACTGCCACCAGGAGTGCTGTGCCATGCCACACCTGGCCCTCAATGTCCGTGAGTGCAGCAGCATGGATTGGCACTGTACCCACGTAAATTTTTGGGTAGTTCTAGCAGAGCACCTAAAGTGTGTGGAGACCATGCTGCTTAAGTGACTTACATGTATGGTGGTGTATTGTGTCCTTAATATGAGTTTCTTGACCAATATATTCCTGAAAAATCAACAACGCCTGTACCCCAGTGGGGGCCTGGGCAGCCTCCTCCCCCCACACCCCACAGCCTGGCCATTTCCTGGGATTTTTTCTTGGGCCAAACTCATCCCTGTCATTGTCATCATCATTGCGGTGGTCGTCACTGTCGTCGTCACCACCACCATCATTATCATCTTTCTCCAAAAAGATTCTGTCACCAACCTTGTCTGCCGGGTGCTGGTCTTCCCCGGGCTGACTTTGGCCGTCCTCCTGCCATCATGCCCCCCTGCATGACATTCACAGGGCTGGAAATTGGCCGGCCACGTCGGTCAGGCGTCCATGGTCTCGTCTGAACCGTCTGTTGCACTTCTTGCTGGGGGGCTGCTCCTTGATCAGTGTCACCACTGTGGGTTTGCCCATCTGTCAAACAAAAATAGGTATCGTAAAATTTAAATTGTTTTGACACTGATACTCACCAACACTTCCTTCACCTGAGTACTCTTTCTAGTGTCTCTTAAACGACAGACCTTTTCTTTCTGGTTTAAATATCACCACCCATGTCAAAGTGTAACTAATACACTTATGCATTAAGGTGTAGCCTTTTAATTTATAAACAAGCTTTCTGCTTGTGCTTATCTAGCCAAAAATATTTGTTAAGGTTATATATGTCCATGTATACATTTCCTGCCTAATATCCACATTAAGGTTATGTACATGTTCATGCCACACTTAATATCCACATTAAGGTTATGTACATGTTCATGCCATGCTTAATATCCACATTAAGGTTAATATGTACATGTCCATGCCATGCTTAATATCCACATTAAGGTTATGTACATGTTCATGCCATGCTTAATATCCACATTAAGGTTAATATGTACATGTTCATGCCATGCTTAATATCCACATTAAGGTTATGTACATGTTCATGCCATGCTTAATATCCACATTAAGGTTATGTACATGTTTACGCCATGCTTAATATCCATGTTCAGACCATATTCATGCTTAATATCCATGTTCAGACCATATTCATGTGCTTGTATACTCTTCCTGCCACTTGTATCAGTTATGATACAGGACTGTGGCAAATAAGCGAAGTGCCATAGGATTATTACTCCCCGGTCAATTAAGGTTACATATACATACGCATTTAATATCTATTTAGTTTTACCCTCTTTCATCCATATAATGCCTTCGGCTCTATTCCTGTATTAGTGTATACACTTTTCCTGCTTCTCTCCACTATGTTGCTCGTGTTCATGTATTACAGGTTTCCACTTCATTCATGCCGATCTGTAGGATGAATTGTGAGACGAAAGCAAGACGAATTTAATGCTTCTGTTATGCATGTACTTTATTTCGTATCTGGGCTGTTTCCTTTCATCATATTATGCGAACATTATGCCATTTATCAAAACTTTGAAGTTTTGGGTATTTTGATTTTTTAAAATCTTTTTCCTCAAAAGTTGGGAATCTCATCCCGTTATAAAGTTTAGATTTGCATACGTTCTTGCATAATGAATTGTACGAGGTTTCATCTAGAGACCAACATGTGACAAAAGCAAGGCCAACGAGCATGAAACACACTCTGAATGAATAAATGACCTGTATGGGCAATGGGAACTTGCGGAAAGCTTTAATACAGTTAATCATTTGGAGGGAAGGGGGAAAAACTCTCTCCCTCATCACTTTTTTCAGAAACCACTGATGATAAACCAAGTATTTTATGTGGCCTTATGTAAATCATGATATAATATATAAATACAGTAACTATAGCTGGATGGGTAAAATTAATATTTGATTAGGTAATTGTGCTGGTTTGAATCTTTTAGTCTTCATGATGAAATCTTACACAGCCAAAAATACTGCTTTGTTGTTTTCAAAACTGAAGCCCCAAGTGCTCTATAAAACAGTTTGAAGACTAAAAGAAGCAAAATTGTTACAGTTCTATGTAAATAATCCCTTGGGACACAAAAATATAGAGCCATATATCTTCAATGCCTTATTTACAGTGACATTCTGGAGTCTCAGGAAACTGACATTGAGAAGATGTGCATTGAATTCATTACATTTATGCAACCCTTCATGAGTACCACAGGAAATCGTTCACCTATCTAATATCTTTCTGTCTTATCAACTGATCAAAGAATGTTGGTGCTTATTTTGCTTTTTGGATCCAGTCAGAGGTTTTGAATTTGACACGTTAATATACACCTTCTTGCAATGTATGCCTGTAGTTGGACACACAAAACTTGTTGACTAGTTCTGTTGCTGCTCTACAGCATGAAGCTACGATGACTGTCTCATATTGTGCCATCTGTCCAAACTATGATCATTGTTCACTACAGTACATGGGTGTAATCCTGATTCAACAACAAATGTTGGGCCCTAGCAGTCTCTTAAATTCTGCTATGCAATTTTTTTAGGCAAAACAAAAGGCCCATGGGCCTAATCATGCTAATGCTCTCCTAGCACCGCAGCTATACTGCAGCTGTTCATTTCAAAGTTGTGAATCCTCAAGTGGCTTCTGAACATATAAAGGGTTACATGTATGTACATTTAACGTGTAAAATGTCCACCAGATGGCACTTCATGCCACATGCAATCATAGCTTATTTGTGCAATTCCTGTGATGGATAATGTTGCATGTACGTGCCAAGACAACAATGAGCACGTCCTTAACTTTATGTCTTCAGTGACCTTGGGACAGAAGATCAAGGTCACCCAGATTATGTAACACAAGAGGCCCTTAGGCCTGGTGCTGTCCTGACATTGCCATTGATATCCAAGCTACACCCTGCCATTACAAAATCACCTATTTCAACTTTACAGGCATCGTGACCTCACAAAAAGAAGTCAAGGTCACTGATATTACACTGTACATTACATTCTACCTTTGACACAAATATGACAAGTCTGTTGAATCAACATTTTCCCCGAGTTAATTAATGATTAATTAAGACTGTCTAATTAACCCAAGAGACAAACAAAACCCCAGGTGCATGCCTTCATATATTGATAGATCTTACCACAAAGTTTCATGGTTGTACCTCAAATGCTTTTGGAGATATGCATGATACAAATGTGACAATTTTAATGTTGGACAGAACAGACGGACGGACAATGGCAAATCTATATGCCCCCCCCCCCACCCGGTGGGGGCATAAAAAACATGTTTCCTGGCTTTTCTGGGACATGCAGAAACCCTGCTGTTGCTCCAAATTTTCAAATCAAACGGTTAGCAAATAGCTTTTATACAGTCACAGAGCAGTGGCGGTGGTGTGTGCGTGAAAAGGTAAGCTGGCAACAGGTGTTACATCTTCTCAACATAGGTACAGTATCCACTTCGCAATGGTGATTTAGAAAGGAAGTAATTTAAAACTGACAACTCCTGTGCCTGTGGACCTTCAGCAAAGGACATGCGATATATAATAGTTTTTAATTACATTCCTGACCATGTGAATGATTTGAACGCCCACTGACCAGAAAGCTTTGATCATGAATTGCACTTTCTTGAAATCACCAACACAGTTTACACAGGACTGAATTCACTTGTTTCAAAACACCTATTGTTGGGCAAATAATCACGCGCAAAATCATATCTTAGTCATCTAACCACATGTGGTATGTATCTCTTAGCAAAAAGAAAAAAAGAAATAAAAAGTAACATGCAACATGCAGACTCAAGATTTTTGAACGTCATTTATTGAAAAGACCATCATGAAACAAATGAATGGTTCTTATCTCTTTTAGTGCCATCTGTGGCTAACCTCAAACTACTTAAAACCAACTGCTCTGAATTATAAGGGTGCTAGATTTAAAAAAGTGAAAATACACATAAAATCATTAAAAAAATTGAAAAAAATTGTAGCATCACCTGGTGAACAAATTAAGAACTGGGAGTCCCCAGGAGTGTTCCTGTGTGATATCAAAACTATTGGGTGAGCACTTTCAGAGAAGATTTTTTACGATTTGTCAAAAAAAAAAAAAAATTAGAAAAATAACAAAAATAAATAACAAAAAAAATCATAGAAAATCAAAGAATTAACTGGAGCATGACCATTTGAACAACCTTGGTAGAGACCCACCCAAGGTACATTGCTACCAAGTTTGAAGTAAATCTGGCTGACAGTTTCAGAGAAGAAGTTGAAAATGTGAATTAGCATTAGAATGCCCATTGACTTACATAGTAATCAAAAGGAAAGGTGCATTTACTGATAAGTCCCCGAACTGAAAAAATCATTAAAAATCAGGAATCCACAGCAGTGCCACCTGGTGAACAACTTTGTTTGACCATTCCACAAGGACCACAAAGGTCCTAGGAGTGACCTTCATGAAATACATGTATAAGTCACTGCATCAGTCTGGGGTTTTGTGGTTTCCATAAATGTATCAACCATGACCCAGGTATACTTTACCCAGTGATCCAGTTCTGTTACATGATGCACTTTTGTGTCTTGAAACACTGTGTGTGAAAACTCATGAATTTATATCAAATAACAATAGCCTGGACATAACACTAAGACTTAATCATGACCCACATATTTGACCTAGTGACCCAGTTTTGTTGCACAACACACCCTTGGTTCCTGAAACACTTGTGTGTAAGGTTTGGTGAATTTAAGTCTCCGGCCAACAAAGTTAAAGCCTGGACACAAACGTATAATGAATGGACACAAAAAGGGTTTACTGTACTCATATGCCCCTCCTCCCTCAGTGGCTCGGGGTGGGGGTGGGGTGGGGGTGGGGGGGGGGGTGTAATCAGTTGTACTTAATATATTATATGCTAAGCTACCTACACTATGGTCTACCGGAAAATTATCAGCCAGTTATCTGATGGCTGACATGGATAAGAAACTGATTTTAGATTCATTTTTATTCCCAGTATTTGAAAGTAAGATCGGGGCCGGGAATCAAAGAAATTAAGTCCATCCCATTGCACCACAGCAGCTGGAAAAGCTGTAGTCTATGGGCTTTTTGCATTGCCTAAAACAGGACCTGCCACGAGGCAGTGCAAAAACCAATGCCTCTGGACTAAACAGGCTATACTTGAATGATGCACTTTGTTAGCATTGGGTGGAGGGGGAAGGGGACTTGAATCTATTTTTATTGTATGCAGTTGCTAATGATATATATTGAACACATATGTGGGAAGAGGCATCACTGGTATCAAGTGAACTGTGGTTTTATTGTCTTTTTATTTATCAAAACTTCTGCACTCATGGTGCCCCAAGGTTGTACTTTACCAGATGGACACCTGTAAATTCATGAGTGTATGCTCCGGAAAGTACAAGTGGGAGAAAGTATCTCAATCAGCATCACTATATGACTTCCCAATACAGTGAAACCTCTTTTGAGAGACCACAGTAATGAGAGACCACCTGCCTTCTAAGACCATATTTCCAAAGTCCCTTTTGCCATCTCTCGCATGTTATTGCACTGCCATTAAGAGACCGCCTGCCTTATATGACCACTATTTGGCCTGCTCTAGGGGTGGTCTCTCAAAACAGGTTTCACTGTGCCCAATGGAAGCTTCATTATGGTGCTCAGCTGGGCAACATGGGCTCTGTTGCTTTGACAATATACATGTATGGTCTACTTTCACCCAACAGCAGCTGACTCTGTGAATGCAATTGGAGACCAAAGGATAATTGCATAATGCTGCCCCAAAACATATGTGAATATTTGAGGCTATAAGAGCCAGTTTATGGGAACTGCTGCGGCAAGTTTCCACATTACTTATAGTTCCTGGAAAATGGCTTCGCTGAACTCCGTAATTGTAACATTTATTTTCTCACATGCAGAGCTCAGTTTTTTGCTTGCTCAATTCTACAACATAATATCATATTGTTGTAAGGTGAAGGACAGCCTACAGTGTCTGAAACTGTGGATTAATATGCAAAAGCTCACCTGCTGCCTGTGCAGGAGCGCGAGTGGGAGCTGTGTCTCTGTTGCCATGCTCAAGGTCTGCAGTGGTGCTTGGCTTTGCTTGGCTTGTTGCTGTTGTCATGCTTGTCACTGTTGCTCCCACGCCAACGGCCGTAACCCCAGCCTGCATATTTCCCCTCTGCTGCTGAGGAAAGCTGGGCTGCTGCTGAGTCACAGTAAACTGCTGCTGAGCCAGACTGGTTTTCTGCTGGATAAGAGCCTGAGCATCCACTGGCTGCATCATCTGAGAGTGACCAAAGAGCACGCTCTCAGCCGGTGCAGTCATCTCTGGTCGCTGACCCCAACTGACCTCCCCCAGACTCGCATCGACCTGAGTGCCCGGGGCAAAGGCCACTGGGGCTGTGGGCTGGCGTAGGGCCAGTCCCGGATACAGCACAGGTTCTTGGATTTTAGTTAACAGAGCCAGCACAGGATCGCGATCTGGTGGTATTCGTGCCTTGTGTAGGAATTCGCCTTCACTGTGTGTCCCATTGTTTTCCTACAAAAAGGGAAAATATATCATTGTCATGAGAATTTATTAACCTTTTCTTCTTCTTAAAGAGTGATCGAATCATTTTCCTTTCACTCAGAAAAGCAGTTGACCTACTGGATGTCTGACTACAATTCTTATTCAGAACGTTTCCCATCAAAAACATCAAAGCTGACAGCATCTGACCTGCCACCGAAAATTATTATTGATATTTAAACAGGTTTCCATATAAACATAACACTGTATATCCATCCTTGTTCTATATATTGTCAACATGTTCCCCGACCTCACTTTAAAAACTATGTACTGTAAAACTTATCTACCTTGTAGCACTGAATTTCTAAGGCCATTCCTGAAGTATTCAGTCCAGCTGCAGACCATGCATGTACATTGTAACACAGGAACTGTTCTTTATAGTGGCAAAATGCATACCACATGTACCAGCCAGACCTCTTGGCTGGAAGCAGATCCCATCAAGATCCCAACATACAGTCTGCTGGGTACCAGCCTGGCAGGATCCTGATGCACACTGTTTGCTGGGTCACAACTCAGCAGATTCCAGTAGCATCCCAATCTATACAGATTGCTGGGTCAGAACCCAGAAGATTCCTTCAGGGTTTCAATCACTCAACAGATTCATGAGAGATCCTGACATATGAGGATTTCCCTTACAGAAAAGAGATATAAAGAGGTATATTCTAGGCATGAAAAAGGTATTATGTGGCCAGAGTGCAAAGTATATTCCAGGTATAAAAAGGTATATGATGGGGTATAAAATGGTATATCCCTTTTTATACCCCAAACCCTGGTTTGCATGGCTTCATCCCAACATAATCCCAGCAGATCTAGCAGAAACATGACAAAACTGATTTGCTAGCTCATGGACTGGCAGATTACAAGATTCCTATTGAACAATGCCGAAAAACATATCCAGCAAAATTGGCAATGTGGACCCTTTGCAAATTTTCCAATTAAATGTTGGGATTTGGCTAAATGAAATTATCCAGGGAAAAAAATCCAGCAAATTCCAGTGTTTTTACACAGCAAAATGAAAGCCTATAAGGTCTAACACTATGCAAATCCCCCAAAACCAGTGTAGTCATGACATTTTGGTTTTGTAAGTGTAGTGGCTGTAAACTGATTTAAAGTGAAACACACAGTAGGACATACTATGATCAGATGTATTACTCTACATGGTGGCAGATATACCCTTGCTGTCTGTGTCACATGACATTTTCAACCAATCAATGAAGTGTGTTTTGTCTCCTCCAATCTTCATCTGCAACAGGTGGATGCTGGGTGAAATTAATTTACCTGCAGCACCATCTACGGGTGACAGACTCCATTATAAAATCAAACAATGGAGACAAAAAGTCCCATTTTACCAATCACATTGCTGCACCTTTCCACTGCTCTTTGTACATGTAAATGTGACAGGTCCCTCTGGCTTCTTGTCACCATGTAATTCATCTGGGTTAATCCTACATGAAGTATATACCAAAGAGGTGGAGAGTCAGTCTGAAGACATGAAAGCCTCTGGCATGCATCCTGCAGTTGTGATGTTAGCTATGAACGTAGTCATGTGACATACATGCAATATTAAACCTGAGCCACATTTCTGTTGTCACAACTTGAAGCAGGTATCAGTGTCTCTTACCCCAATGAGTCTGCATCAGTACACATGATTCCTGCACTTGAGACTGCTGCGTATCTAGTTAGGGGTATTTTAAAAATGTCGATTGGGGCATTAGTGGAAGATGTGAAAAGGAACAACTCATGCACTTACACACAACATTTACATCAAAATAATTTTTCAATGACCTTCAAAATATTACTTCACTCCTGGTTAAAGTAAGACTGAGTCAATATACAATACATTGCATGGGTTGGATGCATTGCACCGAACCCACATCAAGGAAAGCTATTGAACTAGGGCCTGCCATCATGAATATCTCACATACATGTACAAATCCAAGCAAAAAATGCTTTCTATCAAATAGAAATTTACTTCAAGACATTAAGGTAGATGACAATTTACATCTGGGCAATTTTTGGGCAATTTGAGCAGGAAGAGGTTAAATCAATTCAGATTTTCACTGTATTTCAAGGTGTGTGTGAACCCTGTGGAGACATCACGGCTCATTCATATCCCATTTTTACACAAATGGCGTACATATCATGCATTTTTTTATAAAACTAAATCACTGTTTATCGGTGCCCCACCCCTGACAAGCTCCTTACAGAGTAACCCATTGTTTCAGAGTGTGTCTCCTTCCAGGCACATTCCCAGTCTTCCTATTGTCCCCCCACCCCCCTTAATAAACCCTTTTCCCCCTTGATTTAAGACTGAGTCAACAGCTTTCCTTGGCATGGGTTGGGCACTAAGCTCCCAACCCATGCCAAGAGAAGCTGTTGACCTGGGGCACATGATCTTGATATGCATCATCTACAAGTCTCAGTCAAATTGTTTTTTCATTGTTGTTGACATTAGTTGAAAACACTGAAGTAGACGATATTTGAACAACAGCCGGTTATCAGGGGGGAATGAGTTAATGTACATGCATCACACACTGAAGAACATCACATGCTCAAATAAATGACTGTAGGGTGACCACACGTGGAGGCATTGAGTAGATATAGCAGTAATGAGAATGTGCATATACGGACGGAAAACCAGAAAACAGAAAGGGTCCCCCCATGGAGCGGACCCTTAAAAAATTGAATTACACTTGTGCTTTTATCATGAGTTTCATGGGGTTTGTATGCACGCATGGCAATGATAATGAACCATGTCATTGTTTGCAGAGTTATTAGTCCATGACCCCTGGCAACCAGGTGAGCCACTGACAAGGGTCACTCATAGGGAACAGGAAACCATCAGCCACGGAGACAAGAAGGGAACCAGTTCAGACTAATCACTACTATTGTTCTGACTACTTTGAAACTCTCTATTGATGTAAAAATAAATTAGCACAATCTCCTAACTGGGCCCTAAATATGGAAAGCCACATGTGAATCTAGACTTGCACAAGTCCCTGGTGCATGTCCCTATTTTCCCATCCCGCGGTCCCACCCAGAAGTACGATACATTTTCCCCCCCACAAAGTTAACTGTGTAATATTATGCCAACTACATGGTGTTATAAAGTAGGTCCTACTGTTATTATTATTTTTTTTTTCAAATGGTCGACACTGTCGCCGTGCCGGTTTCAACAGTAGCAGCTATTGAGTCCTAGTCAGCTCTAATCCCGTTATCTTTGCAATAAGGCTGAAGGCAAAGTGGTCTTCGATGAATGCATGGCTAGTCACTGGCCACTCAAGCGAGACAAAGCTGACCATCTACCTCCGACGCCTGACACGGTGCACTGCAATTAATCCTTCATAACACAGTAGCTCAATTAACAGCTTCTTATGAGGGGTGCCTTATGACCGCTTGCTTGTCTGTGTGATAAGAAACACAGTGCAGATTGCCCGGCGCTTATCATCTGGAGTCAATGTTATCTGGTAATAGACACGTTCCATGCCAATTAGCTAGGTTTAAGGGCCTACCTGTATTGTAACAGAATAAGGCTACGATGTGTGTTTACTTACAATTTCATTTCGCAATGAATTTGATTTTAAATAAAATACGGAAGACAGTCCAGTGAGACTTGAGCAAGTCTAATGTGAATCCACATGCAAACAAGCCTAGTGTGGTTACATTTGATGTTCCAAAGTTTAAAAAAGTCGAGTTTTAAGCCACAAAATATACTTTTTTTTTAATGAAACCATCACCGAGGTAAAGCTATAATTTATTTCACTAAATGATAAAAACACAGGACAGAAGAAGTGAGCATGTGTCATATTACAGCCATAAATGCATAAGAACTGGCAACATTATCTTTCAACACGATTTTCTCAGAACTTTTTTTCAATGGACATCAAAAGAAACATATCATATCCAGTAGTGGTTCCAAGGGTTTTTTTTTTTTCTGACAACCCCTTCCATGACTTTTGGAGCAATTTCTAGTACGAACATGAACAACCTGTTAGAACCAACTTAAAAATTTTATAACTTTTTATCTATGCTATTGCAGGACTCCCCATTGGATTCGATCCTGGACACACACACACACACACACACACACACACACACACACACACACATATATATACATGTATATATATATATATATGTATATATATATATATATATATGTATATATATATATATATATATATATATGTATATATACATTTCACTTCTATGATTTCAATTTGAAAAAAAAAAGTGTGAGACTTCTGCATGTAAAAATGTGAAAAGCCTACCAAGTCAAAAAGAAAGCTATAAAATCTCAAAAAAACTTCCAATCCTGCAAATACACTATGGAAACAAATCTATGGATGTGTGGTAATCAGAAAATATATAAGTTTACTGTACTTGCAAAAAAAATAAATGGGTAATAATAATTGATCCAAAGTTGCCAGTCTCACTGTGCACAGGCTACGCACCTGTCATTGTTAATATTCATGTTTCACTTTCATCTGTTTCAGGATACGCTCGGGTGAAGTGATTTCCATGTGGCGAGAGTCACTCAAACTGCATCTGCCATGCATGGAATGACTTGGGACAGGAGCAGTTGAAGACAGAACAGCATTCTTAATATAAATATGGAGGTCTCATCCACACAAGGGCTACAAGACTCATCTCCTCCACTGAAGGTGACAGTATAAACTGTATGGCATCTGAACTACAGAAAGAATGTGTCATTACATTTACCGTAATGTCCCTTCATAACTTTCTACTTTCTCAGTCGATATGTATTTCACTGAAAATAAGGTTGCTGATGTCTCAAAGTGAGCCAAATAAAGTTCCTAGATGCTGCAAAAAATGTTGACATGCTCAAAACAAAGCCTCAACAAGATGAAAAGTTCCTTATGAGGGTAAACATAATCTACACATTTCCTGACCATATATAATGCCTGACAAGTTACATTAGCCAGGAAAACAACACAACTTTAGAAACATGGCAAACATAACAATGACGATGCTTTGGCCCAATTCAACCCTACAATCCTCTTTACCAATAGAAAGCATACAGTATGATTACGTTTCCCGGGATGTCATACAGCTCGTCATGACACTGCTGGCATTATTGTCGATTTTTGGAACAAGTGGTAACCTAGCAATCATAATCGCCATAGCAACCACCAGGAAATTACAGAGTGTCCCAAACATCTACGTTACAAATTTGGCAGTGGCTGATCTTCTGGTATGTGCAGTACTGATGCCCTTTTACATGTGGGGTGTTTACCTACAAGGTCCACCACCAGGGTGTACCTTAATGGCGTATGTAGGCGTTGCATGTCTGTATGTGTCCATGTGCAACTTGACAGCAATCGCTGTCAATCGATTTATTCTCATCAGTAGGCCTAAAGAAACCTACATGGCAGCATTTAAAATGAAACACGTTGCAATCAGCATTATATTCATGTGGGCTATCACCATGACTGCAGCTTTGCCGCCATTTTTTGGTTTCGGGACCTTCGGTTACAACATCAAGTTTGGAACCTGCCTGTTCATTGCCTATGACGAGATGAGCTATGTGTACATCCAGACCGTGGGGCACGGCTTGGTCGCATTTCCAGCTCTGATATGTACCTTCTTCTGCTATACGAAGATCATGATAACATTCCGAAAAACACAGAAACGGATTCATACCGCAGCCCTGCCCAGCAAAAGAACCCAAATTGCTTTCGAAATTTCCCAGGCACATAGAGAACAAAGTCAGATGACACATGCGGAACACCACTGTACATCCTCAACTGTGGGTACACCGGATTTCAACCACTCAGCTACCAGATCTGAGCAACTCGTAATTACAGCAAAATCAATTAGGAGACGGCGTCAAACTTATCGCATCATTTTGAACCTGTTTGTGATTTTTTGTGCATTTCTTGCCTTCTGGATGCCACTCATTATGGTATATACTGTTGATAGAAGACAAGTAATCAGCGCCAACTTCTATCACATAGCCACGTCCATGGCATATGGGAACTCTGTTGTCAATCCTATACTGTATGTTGGAATGAACAAGCAGTTCCAGGAAAGTATTGTCAGAATGCTTAGCTGCAAGAAAAATAGGTGAACAGCATTCTCCACAAAGATAGCAGACTGACTAGGATCAAATGGAACTGTCTTTGATAAAATTAAGATATTGCCCCCCCCCCCCCCCCAATTCTGATATGATATCACTGATCTGCTCTGCTGGCAGGCTGCAAATATATACACAAACAAATATACTATACATGTTGTATGGAGACATGGCCTCTGTAGTGGAGTGCCAATATATACATGATATATATATATATATATATATATATATATATATACAGTGGAATCTCCCTATTAAGACCACCTAAGGCACTGAAAAAATGTGGTCTTAACAGGGTAAAGTGTTAACGGGGATATAATTTAATTAAGGATGAACAGAAATGGGTCTGTAAATTGGTGGTCTTAATTGGAGATTCTACATTTTATATATATATATATATATATATATATATATATATATGCATGCACACATAAACACACACACACACACACGAATTATGATGATATGACTGATAATGCTGTGTCTCTGACAAACTTTTTCATGGAACTACATGTAGTTCCCGTTTGGCCGTAGAGCCAGGACAGTCATTGCCAGGAGGCTCTTCTCCTAAAACAGTACATGTATGTGGTGGATAACAGTATATGGTCAACAGTTACATTGTAGGTCATGTAAATGGTCAAACCTTTCCTTGTCATGGCAGGCATAAGTAAAACCCCAGTCCCAAACATTCCAGACATGCATGTGTAAAGCTTCACACTTGCACACTCTCAAACAGGGAAATTCACACCCACAGAGACCGCACACAAAGAAATGTCACATCTCCTTGACAACGGAATGTGAGTAAATAAAAACACGTGCACACCAGACACGTGGACCGGCCACTCGTAACTGTCCGGTTCGGCAGTTAACTTATTCTGACGTAAAACGTTTCAGTCTTACACCGTTTCTAACGTCCAACAATGGGAGACGTGAACCTGCAAATTTCAGGTAAAACACCAACGCCGGCACTCTTTGACCTTGCAAATAGATTTAGGTCCCTGAGTGTCGAATCAGCCAAGCAACTAATGAGATGCTTCCAAAGTACAAGTTTCATGATATCACATTTGTAGGTCAGTTTTCTAAAAAGTTATTTGTCCACAAGGGTCACGGACGGATGGATGCACACTCACAGATATGGCAATGAGAATACCATTGACCAAAATACCAAAAGGGGTAAAAAAATCTTTTTTGTCTATAGATCCATATAGTTGTAAACTTGTATCTTGGGCCAGAACATCATAAGAAGGTAAATTTAAACCATCAAATAGACCTTTGTTAATTGCTCTAAAAATTCTAAATCGAAACATATATTAATCAGTCAATCAATCAATCAAGAAACAAAAAATACATATGAAGAAATAATAAAATCACATGCTTCTTTGTTTAAAACTGAAGGTATCATTAATCAGAGTCACTGGAGTAGTTAAAGACGTTTTTGCTGATATTGTCAACAGTTGCATATCTCCTTTTCGTATTTATATTCTTTTACAGAAACTATTGAATTATATAGTCTCAAATATAGACCAAGCATGTAATACAGATACACCAACGGTCTAAAGGAGACTGGTAACAGAGATACGAACATTCAAAATGCTATTTCAGAGACATTTAAATGAGAGCATCAGGGACAGAGCATATCTAAGGAAAGGCCCCCCAATATCTAAAGGACTGCGTAATTTCATACAGACCATGTCGAGTTCTCAGGTCACAATCACATCATTTACTGTCACAACCTATCTGCATGACCCACTCCTTTGGTGACAAGAGCCTTTCAGTTGTGGCCCCTAAAGTGTGGAACAGCTTACCAATTCATATCAGATCCTCCTTGTCACTCGATATTTTTAAGCGACAATTATAAACTCACCTTTTTAAGCAAGCTTTTACTGACTAAGTGGACATTCTATTGGGATTTTTTAATGCAAATTCAACATTGTCATTTATTCTTTTAACATGTATTATCAATTGTGCGATGGATTCATACTATTGTAAAGCGCTTATGAGCATATTGTGTATGGAATAAGTGCTTTAAAATTGAGTTTTATTATTTATTCTTATTTAACAAAGAATACAAAGGGAAATATTCAGTTTCATTGGGGGACAAACACCGTAAATTGGTCAAATTTTCAGCTAATTTCAGGGACTGTCCCCGACGATGAGGGACAACTGGCATCTCTGCAGTAAGTGTCATCCATATGCATCCATACAAAAGCTGAGGACCCAATACTTAGTGTGACAAGGCGAGGGTTATTCATATGGAGCAGGCTGTCATGGCTGTCATATTTTCCATGCATCACTGCTGTTAATCTATATTTGGTAGAAATTGTAAGAGTGTTTGTAAGTTCTGTTTTTGTGCTTATAGAGAGTGTTATCATTGCATGGTAAGACCTTGTTGTGATACACCCCCAGACTGGGCCAAAGAAAATACAATTCAATATACATGTATACATGTATCGTGCCATCTGGTGGCAACATGTTAAAACATATGTACATGCTCATATTCCCATGTGCTTCTGAGTTTACATCAGTTTCCGTTTTTTTCCCCATTCTTGCATGTTGGATCTAATTTGAATTAAAGAAAAAAAAACAGCATCTACTTGAAATGGTCTAAGTTAATCCATCGTAAAACAAGAGATAGTCGTCGTGCGTGACAACAAATATATTCCCCGCATGGCGCACTGTCGCCCAATTGAGAAATCATCTTTAAGAGCCAACTTTTGTCACAATATTAGTGCTATCTTTCCCATGTTACTGAATCTCTATTGCAAAGCCGCCTACTCCATGTGACCACTTTTTGACCTGCCCTATGAGTGGTCTTTCAAAGGATGGATGACTGTATTAAGATGCAAACAAATCTGGATGAGGGAGAACGTATAAACGCAACACAGGCCCTACAAGATGTTCAATGCATGGACTATATACATCATGTATATAGTACATATAGTATATGTACTATATGCCATGTTAAAATGTGCTCTTATTACCAACATTCTGAATTTCAAAAATTCATAAAAATTTCAAAAAACAATTGAGCACGACCACTCATACATATCTTGTGGGCATATATACAGGTAACATTCCAACCAAGTTTGAAGACAACCTGACCATAAGTTTTAGATAAAAAGGCAAAAATCTGTTATCTTGACCAGGGAGATGAACAGACAGATGGTCAGTCAGATGGACAGACTGGCCACCTTAGAAAAATCCCCCGCGTCTATAGACTACTTGAACCAAATTTGAAATGAATAGGGGTCACAGGTACAAAGATATGGCTGTTTGAACCTGGATATTGCTTAATGATGTTTTGTTAATTAACTAATTAATAAAATATCACAGGAAGGTAGGTTTTGTACTTGACCTGCTTCATCATAAGGTGCATCACTACCCAAAATTTTGTGGAGCTACATGCAATGTTTTTTCAGTTATCATGGTAATGTCCTCTGGAGGTTGCCTGATGATCTTTGATTAATTAACTAATAAATTAATGATCACAGGTAGCTAGTTTTTAAACTTGACCTGCTCCATCATAAGGTGCATCACTAACCAAAATTTGGCGGAGCTACATGCAATACTTTTTTAGTTATCGCTGTAACATCATCTGGGGTTGCCTAACGATCTTTTGTTAATTAACTAATTAATCAATGATCACAGGAAGCTTGTTTTCGAACTTGACCTGCCTCATAATAAGGTGCATCACTTACCAAAATTTGGCGCAGCTACATGCAATATTTTTTTAGTTATCACGGTAACGTAGTCCCGATGGACAGACAGACAGACAGATGACGGGCGAACGGTCACAAAACCAATATATCACCCGGATCCTTCAGATGCAGGAGATATAATTAGGATGTCAAATCAACTTGTTTTGCACTTAATAGTTCATATTCTGCAACTGAAAGAAAATATTGTGGCAACAATTATTTCTAATTCTGCAGTCGAACAACTGCAGGCTTTGCACCAAAAAAAAAAAAAAAAAAAAATTCAAATACAGTGCCAAAAATGCTGGTCCCTTACTCAAGCAATTGTTCATATCTATGCTGGTTGTCTCATATTTCCAATCTTTATATTGTTTTATTCAAGGTCAGGTAAAACACAACATCAAAAGTTTGTCACTTTCTGAATTTTCTCTCATGTTGGTCCAGTGAAACCTCATTATAGGGACACCATCTGTTCTCTGCAAAATGTGTCAGATATGTGGCTATGTCAGATAAATGAGTCGAATAACAAAGAATTTGAATCTTAACCCTTTCCCCCTTGAATTAAAACTGAGTCAACAGCTTTCCTTGGCAAGGGTTGGGCACTAAGTGCCCAACCCATGCCAAGGAAAGCTGTTGACCTGGGGCATGTGATCTTGATAAGTCTCTTGCACATTTCTCAGTCAAATTGTTTTTCATAACTGTTGAAATTAGTTGAAAACACTGAAGCAGACAACATTTGACCACCAGCTGGTTTTGGCCGGTTTGAGGGGGAAAGGGTTAAAGTCCTGAAAACTTGTGTAAAGTGAATATGTCAGATATTTGAGTGCCATTATGATCAAGTTTCACTGTCCAAAGATACGTTGTCTATCATACACGATAATGTGGAAGGTCTAATCCTAATGCAAATAGAAGAAATAACTGAAAAGTGTTCACACTTTAACCCTTTCCCTTGTAAACCGGCCAAAATTGGCTGGTGGTCAAATGTCGTCTGCCTCAGCGTTTTAAACTAATTTCAACAGTTATGAAAAACAATTTGACTGAGAAATGTACATGAGACTTATCAAGATCACATGCCCCAGGTCAACAGCTTTCCTTGGCATGGGTTGGGCACTTAGTGCCCAACCCTTGCCAAGGAAAGCTGTTGACTCAGTTTTAATTCAAGGGGGAAAGGGTTAAGATTCAAATTCTTTGTTATTCGACTCATTTATCTGACATAGCCACATATCTGACACATTTTGCAGAGAACAGATGGTGTCCCTATAATGAGGTTTCACTGGACCAACATGAGAGAAAATTCAGAAAGTGACAAACTTTTGATGTTGTGTTTTACCTGACCTTGAATAAAACAATATAAAGATTGGAAATATGAGACAACCAGCATAGATATGAACAATTGCCCCAATAGATATGATCACATGCCCCAGGTCAACAGCTTTCCTTGGCATGGGTTGGGCATGGTCAGTGCCCAACCCATGCCAAGGAAAGCTGTTGACTCAGTCTTAATTCAAGGGGGAAAGGGTTAATGAATATGGTGCTCAATAGACTGTGTTGTGTTTTGAATCCTGATAGCTGAAACTGGAGTGCTACTCTCTCAGCGCCAAATTTTGGACTGAGTCAACAGCCTTTCTTGATGCACATTTTGTGCCGTGCACCCAATGCAAGCCGAGAAAAGCTGTTGACCTGGGATATTCTCTGTGGAACTATAGGCATACTGGTACCTGAATGAAAGGTCTTTTCATGAGGAATACAGATCTGGGATCCTAATGATAATTCCGACTAGTTTAACTTAAGTAGATCAACTTTAGTTGTGATTGGCACTGAAAGAGTTAACTTGATGTGGAGACACCTGGGGGGGGGGGTGGTGATGGACAGGCTTCTTTAATGACTAATTTCTTGTGGGCTGATAATGTCCTATAATTCTTTTCACTAAATTGATTCATATGGAGGATACAGAGTGCCAAAATGAGGAGGGGCGGGGGGGGGGGCTGTTTGTTTGTTTGTTTGTTTGTTTGTTTTTATTTTTATTTTTGAACGCTACCGAAATAACGGACAATTTGCAACTTTGCAGCAGGAAAACAAATGCAACCAAAAAAAACCTAGATATTTCTGATCACAAAGTGCTCTGTACAAGTATCCTCCTGCCCACAATCCCATGCCAGGTGTTCATACCGGTAAAATATATATAATTACTTTAATGTCCATACATGTCTCTTGACATGACAATGAGCAATAATTGAAGAAAAAAGGTGAGAAAATAATCTTTTTTTTTTTTTTTGAATGGCCATATGACACTGATCTTTACATTTCTAAGATAAAGTGTAAATTACAAAAAGTTGCAACATGAGACAAGCTATCCACAGTCAGCTCAACTACATGTAAATCAGTCGATAATTTTTTGAGTCATGGGAAAAATAACTTTTTTTTTCATAATGTGTTCATGACTATACAAAGGTAAGTTCAGAACACTAATCATGTACCTATCAAAACTTAAGTGCAGGCAAATTTTTGATATAATGACATCTTGGAGTACTCATTGATCTTCGGGATTCTGCAACTAAAAAAAAAAATTTTTAAAAACAAAACAAAAGAAAAACACACATAAAAACAATAAAGTTTTGCAAGTCACAACCAATATTTTGCATACTTGTCTTGAGAGGTCACTTCAACAAGGGGCCACCTGTCTTGATAGATCCCCTTTTTAGGATATTTTGCTGAGTATTTTTCACCCCAATAATAACCTCCTATGAGAGACCACATGCCTTGAAAGACCAGAATTTGGTCTTCCCAACAAACAGTCAATCAAGTCAAGTTTCACTTCAGTATGACTTAAATTTCATTGTTTCTTTCTTTTTTTTTTTTTGCTCTGTTTTAAAATTATAAATTCCCTGTCACTTCAGTCCACTGCACGTAGGGATAACGAAGGTGCTACACACATTACTGATGCAACACTCTCAAGGTAAGCCAAAAAAAAAAAAAACAAGATCTAAATGAGTATGTACAGGCAACTTTTTAATTTCTACATAAATTTATATGTTTGTCCAAAAGATGACCACAACAGGAATTCCCTTGAGAAGACTTGAACACCTGAAATATGACAGGATTGTTGCCTTTTCTTAAATCTGAGAGCAAAGCATTAGCTCGACTGTACATGCCATGAAATCCCATCATAATGACCCTCAAATATTTGAATGATATATTTACATCAACCATAGCCTCAACGTTTACAACAGATTTCCTTACAATAATTTGTGTGCGGTATATGTTATTAACCTTTTCTGTTACTGGTCACCCAATAGTGTAATGGTTTCCAACAAGGAAGACGTTCTATTTGGTTACAACAGCACTTTGCCTTGGTACCACTCACCAGAAAATCTTTTCGACAACACCCTTATACAGATATTTGAAATTAATTGCAAATACTGGGTGACCTGCTCCATTACAAACAATAGTTCCTACTTTGTTTATGCCATTTTCTTCAGTCCCCCAGAGGTTTGCTTAACGTCACAGTGGCATATATGTGCATAGCCTTTTGCAAATGGCTTGAGGAACATTATCACAGTATCAGTTTGTAATTACACCTGAACCGGTCAAAATCAAAACAATTAAATGTCTTGCACACCCACTTGACTTGAACTTTTCACCTTTTCCAGGCTGCTAGCTATTTAGGACAACAGGAAACCCAAGTTGGAGCTTTTCAGCTCATTTCTGGATATCCGTGGCATTGGTCAGCTTGATGTTATTTTTATCTCTGTGAGTTGAAACTTGGAATTGCTATCTATGTTGAAAAGTGATAAAAAGGAGAAGCTACAAAGTAAAGTTTTCCAAGTCTACAGCCAGCATGTGTTTGTTTACAAATGACACTCAGCACATAGCGAGAAATCATGCCAGTCAATAAGAGGCATGCATGTTAATTTCCCACCACAAAGCACCGGGCTCACGCCTGTCAATCATGGAGGACTACACAGGCATATCACTGTCATAGACAGGGCTTAGATACCCCTGTCTCCCAAAATTAGTGTCTTTAAGAGACATTTAAGGTGGAAGCTGTGAAGCTAGTGCGCAGTGAGACTGCATTGGATCGCAATTACCCATTTAATTTTTTCACAAGTACATTAAACCTATATATTTTCTGATTACTATATACCCATACATTTGTATCCATAGAGTTTTTTTGCAGGATTGGAATTTTTTGAGATTTTATAGCATTCTTTCAGACTTGGTAGGATTTTCACATTTTTCACGCAGAAGTCGCACAAATTTTTTTTTTTCCAGTTGAAATCAGAAAGAAATTTCGACCTTTTTTAACTTGGGACCACCACACTTGGCTTGTTTGGGTGTGAGTTCACATGTGGCTTTCCATATTTGGGGACCAGTAAGTGGATTGTGCTAATTTGGTTTTACATCAATAGAGAATTTCAAAGTAATCAGGGCAATGGTAGTGATTAGTCTGAACTGGCCCATTCTTCTCTCCACGGCTAATGTTTTCCTGTGAGTGACCCTTGTCAATAGCTCAATTGGTTTCCAGCGGTCATGGACTAATGACTGTGCAAACAATGACATGGTTCATTACCATGCCCATGCAAACAAAGCCATGAGCCCGGCACTGTTGAAACTTTTCATTGTAAACAAAAGTTTCGAGATCAATTATCTCATATAAATTTTATGTTCACACCTCTGAGTTTTTGGGAGCATGTAGTTTGATTATCAGACTATCCAAAAATATGAAAAAGTGATTAGAGGTTATCCAAAGGTGCTGGATTTAGACCTTCCACCTTAAGTAAACAAATACCAAAGTCCTATTTATTTAGTGTTTCCTCAATTGGTTACAAGACTAAATTTCCTGTACTAAGCATTCTTTATTTCCAAAATATGAGTAATAACCCACTTCCCTGCACAGCGCCCCCCCCCCCCTTAGTTTGTGCATAGACAACATCTTCCAAATATATGCCACACTCAAATAAAGTTAGGCCATTCCTCATTACCACTTGTATAGAGTAAATATTGTTGCCACTTTGGCCTGTTCCTGTGGTTTGAAAATGAAAATCTTGATCATTTTCTTCTGTTCTGTCCTCGATATTCTGATGTATCAGAACCAGCCTTCCACAAGGTATATCTTCACTTGTAGCCTTTGCAGTCCGTCCTTTTCTCCTGCTACAGCTTGACAAAGATTATATGATTCAGCTTAAGCTCGCGGAAGTTCTAACCAACCTGGATATCGACTGGTACACGTATTCTCTGCCGTGCAAAACTATACTGAAGACAGCAGACGGTTTGTTTTGACATCCTCCTTGCAAGTCAATAAGATAACTGGGTACATTCTTTAAACGCAGACTCTCTGTAACATGTTAACCCTTTCAGTGCCAAATTTTGAAGCGAGTCAACAGCTTTTCTCGGCATGTATTAGGCGCAACGCACCCAATATGCACCGAGAAAAGCTGTTGACCTGGGATGTTCTCTCCGGAACTATAGGCATACTGCTACTTGAATGAAAGGTCTTTTTACGAGGAATACAAATCTGGGATCTGAAAGAGTTAATATTCTTAAAATAGGTACTTTCAGTGTTCACACAACTGGTTATGAATACGTCATATTTGTTTGTTCTGTGAGTGTTGTAAATCCTGCTGTGTGTCCTTATGTGTCTGGAGAGCCTCCAGATTATCTTCTTTTTTTTTTTTGTAAAACTATTAGGTGCCCCCGGTTAAATATATATATGTGTATAATAAAACTAAAAGGGCTAATCATTATGTGTGATTAATCAGTGTCCGAAAATGCTCAACGCAAAATGAAAGATAAACCCAGAACGAGACAATCCACTCCCAAGCATGGCACACAATCTGCACAGGACATTCTTCCATCTAGTGCTGATCATCTGCTGATCACAGCATGTAGACAATTCACGACTTTGATGGAAGCAACAGGAGGAATTCAAAAGTCACTGCGGACCTGTTCTTGCTACCTACATGCCTGTTGCTAGACAAGCCTCCATCATGATGAGGACACTTTCAGTTTAAAGATCTGAAAATTATACTTTTTCTGCGCCCTTACTATAATTTGGAGCAATTCATTTTAAGCAGTTTGACTTAAGTCGCAGTTGGAAAGAGCTCATCACGTTCTATGAAAGTATGGCAGTGCACATTGTTGGGGTGATGAGTGTGTTTACTCTTTGTTGACCCACCAGACAGGATGTTGGAGTTGTTCATTTGTTGGATGATGACAGAAATATATACGACTATGGATGTAAAGCACTATGGAATATCCAATAACCGGTTCAGTCACTATATACAGTGAGCAGGCAGCCCATGCTACATGAATTGTTGCCTGTATGGCTAACCATACAAGAGAAGGCAGGACCTTGGCTTAGTCCATGTTTACTGTTCTGCCCCCTTGTTCCAACTGTGCACTTCCGTTGTGTTTACCCTCTCCATGTTTGCCTGCTAAGCATACCCCAGGTACACTGTGACTTTCTGTTATGGGTACTCCTTAGGGTGAGAGTACATTGGAAACAATACTAACCTAGCATATATATATATATATATATATATATATATATATATATATATATATATATATATATATTGCTGATAGTTATGCATAATTTACTGTGCTTTACATATAGTTATAGGCCTGGCCAGTGCATAGATTTATAAACAAGATCACCTGGTAACTTTGTCCTTTGAAAAAATGTTCAAACAACATACATGTATAGCATTTTTAGGCGTATACTTAAAAACCCCAGAATTTTCAACTGTGGTGCATGGATTAATAATTGACTATTGCTATTGGAAAAAAATCAAATCAAAATAAAAGAAACATGAAACAAGAAAAAGCTAAAACAGCCATTGCTGACCAACCTGGATACCCTACACTTTGCACACATGTGGGTCCTGTGACCTTGAAAATGAGCTCAAAGCAGGGCCAGATTTTCGCAAAATTTTGCGAGAATCTAGTTAGTTTTGTCAATTAGTTTTCTTTTTAAAGAAAGACAAGTTTAGGAGAATCTTTACGAGAATGGATTTTGGATTCTCGCCGAAATTCTGGCCCTGCAAAGGTCACCAAAATGTGTAAGTAGGTCAAGAAATAACATCAAGGTACAAATGAGGTAAATTTGACCTGCATCTGACATGCGAATCAGGTGATATTTTGCTTGCAAGGATTCTGCTACTGATAGGCAGTCAGATAGTCAGTTGGACAGTCATCAGACAAGCTGAAAAGAGTATATCCCCCCCTCCCCCTCACGAACTTCCTTTGCAGGGATATACAAAACAAAATAACACCAACATGATAGGTTAATTGATAATGATCACTTTTAGTGACTGCAAATATACGGCCTTTTTTTTCTTTGAGGGGAGTGAGGGGAAGTTTTTTTCACTGTTAGCTCTATCACTGTGGTCACGGAATGTGCCATTAATTGCCAGATAATTGAAAAACATTCTCTACTGATGACAAACTGGAGGGTATTTAAAATTTGGAGATAACGAATACTACCACTATTAAAATGTCAATTTCAATATTCTTTTTCACCTAAAAAGAGGCACATCCAAAAGTTGTGGAATTTTAATTTATGCTAATTAGGGGCACTTGAAAAGTATAAAATCGAAACCTGCTATCTTTGAATGTCCTGGGCCATGCATGACTCGCCTTTGCTACACTTCACTTGCTGCTGCTGCTGCTGCTGCTGAAGTTGGGTAGATGCTATGTCACAATTTGAGGAAGTGCCCGGATGTTGGATCAGTGAGGCGGCAAATATGGTGACTCACAAGAGCTAGCATTTTTGTGGAACAAAAGTCGATTAAAAGTCTTTAGGGGCGCGTTTCACAATAAATAATTTACGTTAAAGTATGATCATTCCTGGGGGTTTATTTTGCCTTTAAGATGGAGAGCTACGGTGTTGAAGGTCTTGAACTACAATGGTTTTCTTCATATATGCCCAACAGACTGCAGTAGACCCTTACTAACATCGAAACCTAAAACTATCAACTGACGTGTTTCTCAGGGCTCTACAATCGGTCCGCGGCTGTTTATCATATATATTAATAATCTTCCCAACATAATTGTGCCTGGTGACATTTTTCTTTATGCTGACAACACAACATTTTAGTTTGCTGACAGAGATGCATCTCACATTGAAGATATACATGTATATATACTCAATTTTGAGATGCAAAATGTCTCTGGCTGGTTCGAGGCAAATAAGCTAACTGTAAACACACAGAAAACAAAGGCCATGAGTTCCAGCACTTAAAAAGGTACCGCCACTTAACATGCTTTGTGATCTTGATCACATTGAGCAAGTGTCAACTTTTAAATATCTAGCATTGAGAGAGGCAGGGAAACATACCCTGCTTCCTTGATGCTGCAGTCCTGTATGGGAGTGTCAACCGTCACAGGAGCAAAGGTGTACACTGACAGACTTGTCTGGTACAGCTCCAACCATCCTGGGGCTGCAGATCTGCCGTCTGGTGTGTCGCCCCAACAGGCCAGTTTGGCAGAAAGCTCCGAGAACTTCCAAGCCACGAAGGTGGATAATGGCACCTGCAACTTGGGGGCTGGCTGCCTGGACACCTTCCATTGACATAGGCACAGCCCTGGGCTGCGCCACCACGGTCTGTGGCACAGCCTCTCCTTTCCAGCATAAAGGCGACATTTGCCTGAAACAACAACCCAGCTTCTGTGCTTTAGGGACAGACCAGTCGATGCAATCAGCATCCCAAGTGGCCGAGCCTCTGCCTCTTTCCGCTCCACTGCCAGACGGGAGAAGCAGGCACAGGCCTCTTCCCCTTTGGAATTCCCCACTTGCAGAATTCGAGCAGTCAAGCTCAAGGATGTCCTTGGCAGTGGGACAACTCTCCAGAACCTGAGGCGACACTGGCCGACTGGCACGCACAGGCAAATAGGAACTGGGGCGGAGGGAGCGACTCCCATTCCTACCTCTTGCACTGGCCGATCGGTCATACCTTGAGTGACCCATTGCCTCCACATGGGTAGCCTCAAGTGCCGAAGTGCCCCGGCCTGCCACCACATTGGTATAGGTCACCTGAGAGGCAACCTTCCCAATGGAATGCTAATAGCCTGCCTGATCAACCTCCATATGGAGCGGAGCAGACCATGGAGCCTCCATCTCCACAGTAACTGCTTCAGTGGTATGTGGAGGATCCCTCCATGCACCAGCCCCCCCCCCCCCCCCTTGAAAGGGAAACTGCCGAGGAAGACAGCTTCCTATCCAGGCGATGCGCCCGAATCATGGTGCTGCAGTTGCATCTTCCCTTTCAGACAAGGAGAAGAGGAGTAGTGGCAGTGCCTCCTTCCCCCCCCCCCCCCATGGCAGGAGCACAAATGTTGCAAACCAGAGAGGGAGGCAGGGGAGAGATTGGATGGAATGCTGACTGATCTCCCCTCCCCCCCCAAAAAAAAAAATGTGACCATGATGGCCAAGAACTACTGTGCTGCCACCACGGGAGGCTTAGTGAAGGCTACTGCCCTAACTGCACTCATCATGTTGGGCTTTGGTGCAGTCAACTCTGAAGATGACTTTTCGCGACATGGGCCACGCATCTCCAAGGGGGTGGGGTAAGGGGGAGTGCCCCCAAAGTCCCCAGAGGAAAGCTTAGGCTCCAACCAATCCTATTTTTCACCAACAGTGGCAAACAGTGCCTCCACCTTACCAATATTCACTTAGGCAATGGCCTCCACCTGGACAGCCGTAGCCACAGGCGTATGAAAATATTCTGAGTGTGAGAGCACCGATGCTGACTTGTGTAGTAATACCACAAGGCCAGTATCCCACCAACAACTTTACTCATACCACTCCGTATACATGTGAATAAAGTACATATTCCTTACTTGAATATGGTAAAACCATACATGTATGTGTCCCTTATCTGTTATTCCATATGTTGAATAAAGTTTCAGTGCTTTTCCAAGCGTATTGTGCACAACACACTTAAATTACTGTCACCGACGCCTGTTTTGTCCAGATACCTTCGTTATTTATCTTCCGTTTTCATGACCGGGAAGAGTGAAAATGCCAACGTAATAGCTGGTGTGCCGATGCAACCGCAATAAAGGGGTTGACCCTAATAACCAACCTGGACAACTTTGTGAAGCCACCACTGGGTACCCATGAAGAGCGAAGTGCGGTTGCATTATGGCCACCAGGAGTGCTGTGCCATGCAACAGGGCCTGGATGGCAGTGACGGGTAGCATGAAAACGACACTGGACCACTGGAATTTTTATGGGGGCTCTGGAAAAGCACAGGTAAGTGCTTGGATACCAGCTTAAGTGACCTATGGTGTTGTACTGTGTCCTTAAAGACATTCGGTACACTGGTCAAAAGAATTTAGAAATCTCTGGTTTTCGGTGTGAACCAAGATATTGGCATTTGAAACAAAATGCAAGTAAAAAATTGGCATGTCACAGTGCTACTTTTGTCGCTAGGTGGTGCTACATGTAAGGACTACAGAAATTTGATAGCAAACATTATATATGTGGGTAAAAGCAAAAAAATAAATTAAGGATGCAAAAATGTGCATAAAATAACTCAATATGAGTGTATGCAATGTATATCAAGCCTTTTAATAACAAATATGTAGACAAAACATGCTGGAATGTGACTTTAAATTCATCTCGTCTTGCAAAAATGTATAAGTGCTCACATTATTTTTTAAGTTTGAAATAGAAAAAATATTTGCAAATCCCTGAAAAATTGTAGTTCCGCAATTGTACAAAGAATTCATGCATGTTGACTTAATTTCTTCTAAGTTCATAGGTACAAGGTATCCATTCATTGTCTGACTTCGATACCATATCAATATACATGTATGTAGGTTAAATAAACGGCAGTAGGTCGTTAATTGTATATTCCAGTCACAATATATACTTTCATAGTTTTACTGAGAAGAGGCAAACATTTTAAGATTCTCTCCATAGTGCAATACAGCAATGTGGAAAAAGAGGTAAAAATAAGAATATCAAAATTATAGTTGCCTTAATACATTGTTGAATGGTGACAATGGCAGCACATTATCAAATATGCCTGTGCCACCTTTTGACGCTGGGGTATTACTGTGGTCCCCCCCCCCCCCCCCCCCCCCCGTTTGTTTGTGAGGCGGGATACAAATTGCATAGGTTGAGCAAAGAAAAGTTCTGAGAAAATCGCGTTGAAAGAAAATGTTGCCAATTCTCATACATTTATGGCTGTAATATGACACATACTAATGAACTTCTGTCCAGTGTGTTTATCATTGTGTGAAATAAACTTGTAGCTTTACCTGTGTGATGTTGGTTTAAAACTCGAGTTTTTTCAACTTCAGAACATCAAATGTAACCACACGTGGCTTGGTTGGGTGTGGATTCACATGTGGCTTTCCATATTTGGGGCCCAGTGAGGGCATGGTGCTAATTTGTTTTTACATCAATAGAGGATTTCAAAGTAGTCAGAACAATGGTAGTGATTAGTCTGGACTGGCCCATTCTTCTCTCCATGGTTAATGGTTTCCTGTTCCCTATGAGTGACCCTTGTCAGTGGCTCACCTGGTTTCCAGGGGTCATGGACTAACGACTGTACAAACAATAACATGGTTCATTATCATGCCCATGCAAACAAATCCCATGTGGTCAGCACTGCTGAAATACTTCAGTGTAAACAAAAGTTTTGAGCTCAATTTTCTCATACAAATTTTATGTTCACACATCTGAGTTTTTAGGAGCATGTAGGAGCATGTAGTTTAAGTTATCAAACTATCCATAAGTATTAAAAAGTGATTAGAAGTTATTCAAACGTGCTGGCTACAGATCTGCCAGCTTAAGAGGGTGTGATGATATAGCCAAATTACAAATTACAGAGGGTCAATGGTTCAAGCACTCACAAAGATTTAGAACGTCACCTGTGGGTGGAAATACCAGCAGCTTCCCCCAAGAATCCATTTGTTGCTGGTGCAGACACCTGGGGATGAACAAACCTGCTTTATTCATTAGTTGAAACTGTCATGTGACACAACAAGCAGGTGCTGCCACCATGCACAATAGTGTGCCTGAGATACCCTAATGTTCTACAAGCAGCTGCCAACGAACACTTCAACAAAAGGGACACAAATCTCTCTGTTTGATGAAAAAATATCACGCAGGCGAAAAAATTGTACCATCCACAAAGTGCTTGATGGTGGCACAGGCTAAGTACGCACCACTTAAACAACACTCTGATTGAGCTGCCGAAACTTACCGCATCTGACAGAAGCTCTTCTGTTCCGTGAAGTGTGCTGGCCACGCTAACATCCTGGTCACCAGGATCATCATACTTCGCCCTGATCTGTTCACGAAGCACTGAAAAATATTCACGTAGCTGATTCATTGGCAAAACATAGTGGTAGTGCCATAATTTGTGCATATATCATGTATGATAAATGACATTCCTCGGATAAAGTCTTCTCTATGAACTACCATTTGTATCTTATGTCTGCAAATGATACATATACTTTGTACTTTCATATTGAAAGTGAAGAAAAAGTTAGAAACAATATGTTGTACTTCCTTTGACTGGAGACTATATTAAAGAGCTCAATCTACATGTCTATTGAGAAAGGTATTCGAATCATGTAAACTGTGTGATATGTAAATTTTAGTGGTGCTAAATGTAAGTTTCTGCACTCAAGTGAAATACATTAATGATTGACAAGGACCAGTCTAATAACACTGGCTATTTTCAGCTAGCATCTGAGGCAAGTTTAACATAGATGTGCATGCAGGTGTCAACCCCCAAGGATGCATGACTGGGAGGTTCTTGTAAAAAATTCATGAAATCAAAGAAAATAGTCAATTTTGCCTCGAAATCCCTGTCATTTTAAGAACTTTTTGAGGCTCCAAAAAAGGGAGACTCCCGCTGAAAATGGGGGAGTTGACAGCTATGTCTGCACTTAAATGCACAACACATAATGACCCACAAGCAAGACACCATTATGACAATTTAAAATATAAAACCCCAAAGCTACTGTATGACTGAAGGTTCAAATGGGCATAACTGGCAATTTCAATGATTTCTGTGGCTCTATTTTCCTCAAACTGCCCAAGACACCATACAGGTGTCAGATTATTAAAATCTGCATATGATTCACCTGAGTCAATTGCCAATGGAGGCAACTCTCCCTCACTGCGGTTCAACAGCCACTGTCCCTCTGATATGCACTCATTCATCGTGTCGGAGATGCTCGAGTTGGCTGTGCTCGATACTGTCTCACTTTCGGACAGTTCCTGCTTCTCCTCAACAGGTGGTGCTGGCTCATGCATAGACACCTGGACTCCTTGTTCTAGCACCTCTGGTTCTTCGTCCATGGCCACGGACATAACACTGTTTAGTGAGATGATGTGCATGTTTTTGTAACTGAAGTTACAATCTTAAATTCATTGTTGTTGAGACTTCCCATTTTGCTCGGAAGCCATGTAGTGTTAGATTGCTTGATGTATAACAAATGACACACTAATCACCATTTATATGTATCTATCATATAATTGCTGTTTTGTCTCCAAAATGTTTATTATCTGCATATTCGCATTTTCAAAATCTGTCTCTCAAAATCCATATTGCTCCATTTGACTGGGTATAAAATCTTTTATTCATTTTGCAAAACTTTTCTTATGTTTATTTCACTGAGGGCATATAAAACAGAGACAAACTGCATTTCGACCTTGGTTCAAAACAGCAACTTGAAACCTTTGGGTGGAAATGAAGGGAAAAACATCTGAGAGGTTCGTTGCCAAAAATGTTGAGTGCAACACAAGACTTAGTGCAGTAATTAACTTCTTATGACTTACACAGGTTTCTGTGGATCTTTTGGGGTCACCTCCTCTTCATAAGCTGGATTCTCCTCTGGAAGGGGCGAGTCAGGATTGCCCCACGGTTGGGGTTCCTCTGGGGGTGGGGTTGGTTCCCTTGGGGTTGGGGGTTTAGGTGGTGGTTCCTTGACTTCCTCATGGATACTTGGCTCTGGCGAGGGTTCAATGGAGACCATCGGGGTTAAAACCCTGGGGGGTGTCGGGGGCGGGGTGACAGGTGGGGTATCAACATCATGTCTGGATACAAACGGTACTTGTGGCTCTCTCTGTGGCACTGGTTCTTTTACTGCTGAAAAGCATGGAAAGAAATTCTTTCAATCATGAGGCAGCAATATAATTAACATTGTAAGACAACTTTCTTTACAACTATTCAGCACTCATTTTTTTTTCCAGCAGGTGTATTAGGCACACGTACAGTGGCACCCCCCTTTTTCACCACCCAAGGGATAGGAAAAATGTACTTTTAATAGGGGAGTGGTCTTAATAGGGGATCGAATAAGTGAAATTATCCACGCCTGTAAACTTGTGTTCTTAACATAGAAATTTTCTCTTTACAGAGGTGGTCTTAATTGGTGACTTTACTGTACACCGTTACGATGAGCGTGTCAATTTATTTTTCCCAAAGAAGGATGAGAACAGCATAGAACACACAAGGAGGGAAACATGCCTACCTACTTCGCCTTTCCTTTATTTCATCAGATACAAACTTTTCAGACTAAATCCTCAAAACTTTGGAACAATCATTCTTCAACCAAAAGGAGAAGGACCTATGAAAGCAGGGAGATTCTTGCTCCTGCTGGATCTCACAGAGAATCTGAACCGTTTAAACACGGTACCGTAAAATGTCACGTGGTGAAGATCCCAGATATTATAAGATTTAAAACAAGCCCTTGATTATAATTCAGAACTGGGTATTTTTAACTTTTTCAGTGCCACATTTTGGACCGAGTCAACAGCTTTCCTCGGCACACTTCGGACATACATTCCATTGCACCCAAACCACACCAAGGGAAGCTGTTGACCCGGACTATTATATTCTATGTAGCTACAGTCAGGCTGGCATTTGAAGGAACAGCCTTTTTACATGGAACATGAATCTAGCACCCTCATTGTTATTGAGAGCAGTTTGTTTCACGTAGCTTGGCTTTAGTCCCAGTTGGCACTGAGAGGGTTAAAAGCGTGGCCTGTGTTCACAAGACTCAGTATGCATAACTGATAACCGCAATATATTACAATGACAGCCATATAGTATGTAACCAGTGTAATGCTGATGCTCCAAAGCTACTTCGTGACAGCATCAATGTGGACAGAGGTTACGTTTTTGTCCTTTACCTTTGAACTTACCACAATCAGCTGGACGTTAATGCTTTTCATTGATTCTCTCATAAACAGAACACATACATGTGATCATTTTGCCCATGAATAGGAGGCATTCGTATTTACCTATATTAACTACAGACCTGCTCTGGTTGCCAGGCAATGGAGCGATGCCTCCCTCGTGATGCAGGCACTTGTGCCAGTTACGTTACTTAACCATCCAGAATTTTCTAAATATTTTCAGCATCTGCTATATTTTAAAACGTAGTGAATGACTTTTCTTAGGCAGTCTGCTCTCAAGTTGCTAATCTTATCATTGAAGCTCATTTTATCCTGCTTACTGCATGAATCTGTCCTCCTTCCTGTTTAGTTCCTTGCTGCTGCCTAGGTGGCAGCACAGGATCCCAGTTAATATGAAAAACTCCTACTACAGATGAAACACATGAGAAAAGCATGTCCAAGGAACCATTATGACTGAGTTTTAAGCCAAGAGGCAGACACATAATGCACAATATTTCAGATTTCTTCGCGTACCTGGTATAACTGGGGATGCCTCCTCTACCAGACTCTCCACCTCTGCCTCAGATTCAACAGCAGGGGGGCCTGTCATTTCAGACACAGGGGGTGTTACCTCGGGTGTGGGCGGTGGTGACACCTGGCGGACAGGGGTGACAACTGGCGACCCTCTAGGTGTTGCCTTGGGGGTAGGAACAGGTGTCGGAACAGTATGGTGCTAAAAAATGAAACATGAACATACCTTCAACTTCATAAGAAAACAAAAACAGGTGCCCGTAAAATCTGTGCAAAGATTATCCAACAATTACCCAGACAAACTGTGCGACAGTGGAGCAGTAAATTGGTTTTAAATGACATCTGCCCGAACCATGCAAACATTGCTGTTTTATCTTAACCATTTGCCAAATATTGAAATTTCAGTTTACAGAGAGAGACCAACCATGATACATGTACATGTACATGTAATTTGGCACTTGACCTGAATCAACAACTTTCTATGGTGTACCCAAGAGGCCAACTCCCATATGGGGCTGAAGGGACATGCTGAATGAGGCGCTCAGTTGTGATCAAGAGAACAACGATCCACATCCAAAATGAAATATGGCAGAAGTGATTTGGCAGGGTTACGTCTTACACAAACACAGTGTATCAATATCTCTCAAGAATACCCACATACATATGTAAACTGTACAATGTTTACAATTCAAAAATTTTATATATGAAAATGAAATATATATATATATATATATTATATATATATATATAAGGTGATAAAATCAAAAGTTATCATTCATACTTGTTGGCATGTTCCAAAAATTCATTTGACTTCTGAATTATGACTTGAAAGCAATTGTGCTAAAAGTACACGATTAAATGGTATGAAATCTAAATTTTTTTATTTTACAACAATTAGAAAGTACAATGCGGTGACGATGTGGAGCATGGTTGAAAATGCCAAAAAGTAATTGAAATAAACACGAACTACACACACAATGTTTGCCAGCAGTTGAATAAGAACCAACTACCGGAATGAATAGCTCGGCTTCTTCATGACTACAGGTCTCGCTGATATTTATATTTGGAATAAAAATTTTAAAGTGCGAGCTTATTATTGCAAAACATGTCTTCAGATTGCCACACTGTAGCTACCAATTATCAGAACAGTGACACACAAATCCCTCCATGTGTGGATTTGACCCGCTTTCTTTTATGTAATGAAACCTGCGTCTTGCAGGCCAGACTGACATTGGTCGCTTCCATGCACCACCGCTGGTGCTTTGCATCATGGCTTCAACCAGAAATGTAAGAAGCTTGTCACACCTAATTTTGATGAGCTGTACCTGAGCAGGTGACGCGGGCCTAGGTTGCGACGGAGCGGGAGCGCTCTGCTGTTGAGGTTTGGGTGCTGGGAGGTCAGGCTTCATCTGTTCGTCGTCCGCGGCCGTTCTCTGCCCCACCATACCCACCAGTTTCTCCGAGATGACCTCCTTGATGAGCGCATTAACCAGTCTGTCATCCACTGCATGCCCTGCATCCACAAACAGCTGCAGACCATCTCTTCCTATGGTCTCCACTGTGATAAAGACATGGTTTTAATGCAGTATGTCACCTGTAGGTGGAACTACAGGTAACTTCCCCCATGGTTTATCCACCTGTTGCAGGTGGAGACACCTGGGGGGATAAACAGATCCTGCTTTATTCATTGGGTGAAAGTGTCATGTGACCAAGGAACCAGGTGCTGCCACCATGCAGAACAGTGTATCTGACATCACCTATAACTGTTACACTTAAAATACAGGACATCCAAGAAATTAACTTTATTTGCACTGTGTTCTGAATTTGTCAACCCCTGCAGGCTATATAAGTGCATAAACACAATGCAAATAAAGTTCATTGCTTATATTTATATTTTTCCCCTTTGTTGTACCCTAAAATGTGAAAATTTTGACTTGTGCCTTGCTCATTCTTTGGAGATTTTCTTAATGCTAAAATTTATCACCACATGGCACACAGACAAACAGGAGCGTGAAAAAAAATAGTTGACAACTTTATCTAAAATTTATATTTTGGTGCTTTCTAAATACAATGTGCAATCCAAATGTTTACATTTTCATCATCTGATGATGAACAAGAAAAGTTAACAGGTGGCGTGCGGGTTTTATGAAGTCAGGCCCCCAAGTCATAACAGCAAAAAAACAAAGACAAAAACAAAAACAAAAACAAGAGGGCTGTGTGAACAGCCCGTGCTCAGCTGACCTCAAGATTCATCACACTTGTGGCTCTGTGAACTTGGGATAGAATCAAGGTCACCCATGTACTGAGTAAGTCTGACCTTTATGGAAGAACACTAACATGTGCAACATCAAGGTCCCATTTCAAGTAGGGTAGTTCTCAAGTTATAGTGAAGAGTAAAATTCATGTCTTGCACTGTGATCCCACAAATGAGGTCAAGCTCCTAACTCAAAAAATGTCTCAAGTTATCAAATGAACAGTAAATTCCATGTCAGTTAAGCTGTGACCCTGGGAATGAGGTCAAGGTCCAAAAATCACTGGAACATGACCACTTGCGCAAAATAGGTAGACGCTAATAAAAGGTACATCCCTACCAAGTTTGACGCAAATCTGGACAAAATTATTTAAGTTATAACCATTACAAGAAATTCCCATGTTAAACTTTCATATTAAAATTTTTAAAACCTTTTTCCAAAAAAATCATTAAAAAAATCCAAAAATCACTGGAGCATGATCATTCTAACAAACTTGGTAGAGACCCACGCAAAGTACATTGCCACCAAAATTGAAAAAACGAAGCAAAGGTATGGCTTCACTTTCATGCCGTTCGACCGGTTTGGCCAGTTGTGTGGCTCATCAGGAACTGAAAATTTCAACGGCTGCAGCGTGGTACCGTTAATCACGTAACGTAATGTTTGTTCGTTACGTGATAATACTGTACGTTGACAACAATAGATGTTGCTAACGAAGAAATAGGCTCAACGTCTTGGATGAGCTTGGTGTTTGCTCAGGCTATTTATAGACACACCTCCTTTGTCCAGTGACAAGGTGTGAACACAAATATGCAAGATGCATATTGTTTAAGGGTGCATGTGACTCCCAAGTTCCTTTATGGGAGTGGGCATCCATAACCATGTCATAGCTTGTCCTAGTGACCAACCTCTGTCCAGTTTATAGAGAAATAGAACTGGGGCTGGGGAAGGGTATAACTCTAATATGTAATGAGATATACAATGAAAATTTTTTTATTTTCTTAATGATTGTAAATATTGTTGGGGTATAACTAGAGTATCCCTAAAAAATATGTAGCAGCTGTGAAAAAGGGGGGGGGGGGGGCAATTTAGTTGCTCCCCATATATACATTCTGAATTACCTAGTGACAAGAAAATAAGCATAGACAATATAAAAATTTAGCATAATACGAAGCAAGTATGCTTAATTTCCCATCACGTTGAGACCAAATGGTTCCATGGTACAAAGCTGATGAATCCTGGGGAAAAAAAAAAAAAACATTGCCACCAAGTTTGAGGTCAATCTGACTGACAGTTTCTTCACACAAGTCAAAAATGTGAAATAGCATCAGAATGCCCATTTACTTACATAGTAATCCATATGAAAGGTGCATTTACCATTAAGTACCTGAACTGAAAAAAATCGTTAAAAATAAGGAATCCACAGCAGTGCCACCTGGTAAACAACTTGGCTTGACCCTTCCACAAGGAACATATCCACAACATTTCAGCTTAATGTGAGCAACGGTTCTGCAGAACAGATCAAAAAACAACAAAAACACAAAAAATCATAAAAAAATTAGAAAAAAATGCAGTGCCACCTGGTGAAAAATTAAGACCTACGAGTCCCCAGGAGTGTTCCTGTGTGATATCAAAGCAATTGGATGAGCGATTTGAGAGAAGATTTTTTAAGATTTGCCCTTAAAAAAATCATTAAAAATAAAAAAATCATTGGAGCACGGACATTTGTACAAACTTGGTAGAGACTGACCTAAGGTACATTGCCACCAAGTTTGAAGTAAATCTGGCTGACCGTTTTGCAGAAGAAGTTGAATGTGTGAATTGTGAACGGACGACAGACGCAGGACGAAGAGCAATGGCATAAGCTCTGCTGGCTGATAAGCCAGCAGATCTAAAAACACACTGAGAGAGAATTTTAACATAGCTTTAATAGGAAATGCATGTATGTCCAAACCAGTGAAATTTAAACTTTAGTTAAATGACTGAAATGCTAAAACCACGTAAATTTATACACACGAATATAAGTACATTTAAAGTAACTGACCATTTACGGAGGCTTCCGAGGCATCGTCCGAAACCACAGAGTCTTCTGGTACATGGGGACGATTCTTAGTAGCTACACCAGGTGGCGCCTCCTGTGCTCGCCTCAGAGTCATCTCACTGATGATCCGTGCCATTAGCTCCTGCTCAATCCTGAAATTTCAGTTATTTTTTATCAATCTTGACTTCTGCACAGTAAGTACACCAGATTTACAGTAAGTACGCTCTACAGTAAGTACGCTCTACAGTATGTACGCTCTGAAAATGTGAAGGGTATATTGTAAACAGATCCAAGCACCAAAATACTGGCATGTTGTAAAATGTATATCATCTGTGTAATACACAGTTCATATTAGGCTTCACTATGAGAACCTTTTAGCTTTGAAACAGAACAGGTTTATTCATTTACTGGATCTGTTTCCCCTGTGTCAAAGAAGTCTACTCAACCAAAAAGCTGTTCTGCTTGAAGCCAAGATACTGCATCCTTGGCACAACTATTACAAATTTTTATTCACATAAAGGCTTGTATTATAAACTAATCTTTCAAAATTATAACTTTCACAGCACTAATCTTGTCGATTAACTATTCTGGCAAACATTTGGAGCTATTACAAAATGCCAGAACGATATGATTTCTGAACTGTCAACATCTTCATTTCCTACCAGTCCATGGCTTTATTCTCCAGCATGTCTCTTCGTCTCAAGTCTGCTGCTAATACATCAGATGTGAGGTTCTCTCCGTGTATAGGTGGCGCCCTCGGTGGGAAAGCCGGTCCATGGTACTGTCCAGACTTTTGTTTGTACCCTGGAAGGTTGATGGGCTCTGAGCCGGGGTCCTCCTCTTCCTCCTCCTCTTCCTCCTCTGTTACCTCAGCTTCCTCCTTGGTTTCTTCAGGTTTATCTTCATACACTGGAATGTCCTTTAAAAAAAAAAAAAAAAATTATACTCACCATGAATAAAAAGCCGACTGGCTCACATGTTGAAACATGTTGATCACAAGTTTGTAGAATTATACAGTTAATAGAAACCATTACCTGAAATACTACATAGGTAACTTTGGCCAGGTGCGTTTTCTATCTGATACACACAGTGCATTCTATTTCAAACTGTCCACATTAGCATCATCATGATGCAGGTACATTTACCATGTATACATAACCAATACTAATCTGCAGGGTTTTTTTTGGGGGGGGGGGATGAGGGTCCAGGGTCCAGGGATTGTGTCTTTTTCACCTATGATTGAGAAAAAAAAAAAAAACCTTCACCAAAACATTTACTCAAAGTTTGAGAACCACAATTTTGGAATACCTTTCCATGACCATGACCACAGCGGTTAGTTCAACATTTCCCCCACAGAGGACAGCACCTCCTGAACCATGCTTCCATTTCTTCACCAAGATGCTCAAACATTAGATTCCTGGTCAAACTCAGTGAATGAGCAAACCAGCTAATAAGATATAATTGTTATGTACCTGTTGTTATTAACCTTTTGTTGCCCAGCATAACACTAAGCGGGTAGTTTTCATTGGTTCAGGTTGAGTCTAATTTGCCCAACCTGTACCAGGGAAAGTTGTTGACTTGGGGCATATCATTATGCTCATTCTTATCTGCACTTCTCAGCAAAAACAACTTCTATGAACATGAAAGTTATGGAAAAAATTCAATGAAACAATGATGTACATTTGGACACTTCTGGGCAATTTAATTGGGAAACTGTTACATAACTGTGTCATTATAATTTTCTTTCTTTCTTTTCTTTTTTAAATAATTAATAACAATATTTTGCCCTGTGCATGGTAAGCTTACTTTTCTTTTCTTTCAGAAAGAAGTGTATAAGTTTGCTGTTTTGCTGATTAGCCATTTTAGGGGAAAGTCAATCAGTTCAGCAGTAGAAAATTTGGTATTAGCAGGTTACAGTACTTGCAATAATCTTGTAAGTGTATACACACTCTAAATCAGTTTTACCTTCGTATCAGTGCAACAAATACAGACATACTATTAAGTGTGATGCATAAATGTTGAACACTGGTGTAAAAGTGATTCTAACCACAACCCCCGAACACATCAGCTAAACAATGCACGTGACATCATTAAACAATCTGTGACATCAAAAATGATTTCAACCAATCAGCCAACAGGAGGTGGATCACATGGTGCATGCACACATCTAACCAAACCACCAAGTACCTTCTCATTTAGGGGCTGATCCAAGACAGCAGTGCCCTCTAGTGCCAATTTTGTACCCTTCTGTCCCTCTACAGTGGGTGGGGCATCTGTGCCCGGGGAAGGGGGCACTGAGCTTATGTCCTCAGTGGGGACATCCTGGATTACAGAAGGAATACTAAAATTCTACTCAATTTTATGGTTATAAAGTTTGTTTTGTTTTGACAACATATTACCATCCCTGTGAACAGATAAAGTAGTTTTACCCATAGAGATCGTAGTTTGGACAGATTGAAAAATACATAAAAGAAACAACATATAATATATGGTACAAAACATAAGTATGAAGTCATTTGACTGATTGTGACAAAAAAAAACTAAAGTAATATAACAAGTGAAGTTTGATTTTTCCACATACATAAACACTTACATTTTGAATGCTTATTAAGGAAGTTTCAAAGCAAAATTTGGGCACATGAAGAAGGCATGTATTCTCAATCGTTTGATATCTTGAATGTGCCACTCAGATTTAAAAGTTATGGGCAATGTTATAAATATCATCATGCTGCAAACCATTATGTTACATGATTGGCATAAGGCGTGGGTTTGTGCAAAAAGTACAAGTACATTTCTTCAGATTTATTCATTGATTTCACCGAACATGAGGTGACCTTACCATACATAAACATCAAACCTTAATGTGATCATGACCAAAATATATCATCTACATTGATACACAGACTTGGGAAGTCCAGTGCAATACAGTGTGTATATGACATACATATACTTTATCCTGATCAAAAAATAAAAATAAAAAACAACAATAAAAACAGACCACAATATCATGCTAAATAACTTTAACAATTCTGACACAGAATTATACATGTACAATTTACCTGTTTCTTTCTGTCAGTCTCCTCATAAACAGGTCTAGCAGGTGGCTCCACCTGGGGGCTGGCAACAGGTGTCGATGTCATGGGAGGTCCTGAAGGTGCAATGGTGGGGTATTGTACAGGGATACCCCCTTCCTGCCTGGGTGCCCCCAGGGGAATGGCCATTGGGATAAGTTGACCCTGTAGTGGACCTGTCATTGCTGTGAGACAAAGAAATAAAAAATATGTGGTTGCTTTGTGTGTGTGTGTATGAAAACACAAGGGCATGCAGTTACAATATAAGGTAATGTATGACATAACTTATCCTTGATCATTTACTTCCATAAAAACTTAGGTGACACTTCTACTTTTTCTTTTTTCGCTACGTGCTATTAATATCAAAGCGGATACATGATTCTGCTGCAAAACCAAATGAAACACCCACCTGGATGTGGTCCCGTGGGCAGCTGCTGCCCTCTGGTGGCTGCAGGGTCAAAGTAATAGTGGTCAAGTTTTCCTGGTTTGGCAGTCTTGAAAGCAGTCTGGGTTTTCTCTGACTGCATTTCAACACCTGTTTTCACACGAAAGTACAATATAAGTAAGCATGTTACAGCAAGAACTATGACTTAAAGAGTGTTTTACCTCTATTTTGCCCATGCAGTAATAGATGTTGTTCAAAGTACTGCGTGAATATTTCATCACTGGTCAAACAATACATAAATTAAAACAAAGGGAGTCATTAGGCCTAACCAAAAAAAAAAAAAATGTATAATTCCTTCTTCCAGATATCAAATTCAACCAAATGCTCTCCATCTTAATTTTTGTGTGAAACTGAAATCATAAACCTCACCATATCAAAGTTCAACTCGCCTTGCTTGCTGCATGTTCACCCACGCATCTGTGGCAAGACAAACATACGTTTATCCATTTAGAAGATAATCCAAACAACCCAAAACCACCATTACTATAGGTACTGCAATTTGAAAATTAATTTTCAGCACTTTTTAGTGTCACTAAAACCACAATACTCTTTATCAAGAGACCTGCCAAAGTCACCAAAAATAAAATGCAGAGCATTCATGTTATTAAACTGCAGCACTGCAATTGGTTTGTATGACTCAACAAGAACTCATATGTATGGGTACATCCCTTGGTCAAACTGGGCAAAATATGTTGCTTTTGAGAAAAAAAGTAAAACATTTGAAACAATCAACTTTTCAAAAAATCAGTCGTATTCTGTGAACATGCATTGCGTATGATACATGTATGAGAAGGAATCGTCACCTATTTGGAATAAGTATTCCTACAAACTTAGTATCATCCTCTGTGTAACCATCAATACATCTGTATCATGCTGGACCACTGTCACTATTGCATAGTGTTTAGTTCTGAGATTTTGTCAGAAAATTGACCCATTCCTGGTCAGAGTGACTTAGGCAACAGCTTTCCTTGGCATGGATTGCGCCCAACCCATGCCAAGGAAAGCTGTTGACCTGGGGCGCACCATCATGAATGGTGTCTTACATGCAAACCTCAGCAAAAGAAAATTTAGCACAAGAAATTTAAATCAAAATATTATGACACAACAATTTACATCAAATCACTTGTGGGCAATTTTGAGAAGGAAAAGGTTAATATGCATTTCTCATATTGCTAAAAATTTGTGCATAATGTTTATTATTTTAGATTATTAAGTAGCTTTCAATAAATCTGAATATTCAAATAGACAGACGTCAATTATGTCATATTTAAACACATTTTTTTAACATCTAGCTCATACCAATTCTCAAACCAACTTTTTCTGAGAATATGATCTTCTAAGCCCACCAACTCTCTGTGATAGCAGTCATAGATGTGCCTTGCCCTTATTACAACAACATTTAGTCTGTGCAGTGTTCACTGACAGCGTTTTGTCCAAGTATTTAATTCTTCTATTTTATGAAGTATTAGTGCAACAACCTTTGACTTGGACAGTCGCTGCTGGTCTGGGTAGTTTGGCTTTCGGTGAGGTAGACTGGTATCGGAGGTAGGGGTCTTTCTGTGTGCTGCGCTGACCTTGGTACATGGCCTTGCCATAAACACGAGTCATGTACTCTTCATTCTTCAACAAAACTTTGCCTTTTCCGCTCTGAAATGACATAGCTGTTTGTAAACCTTACGCAGATACACTGATCTTGTTCCTTGAAGAAACACTGACATATAATTACCCCTTTTTCCTAGATTACCCATTTCAAACTAATGTATTCCTCCCAATAGGGGTCCCTGCTCTTACAAGGGACCCCACATGTTCCTCCTTCAAATCTGGAATCTAAATGACAGCAAGAGGGCTGTGTGAATAGCCCGTCCTCAGCTGACCTTAACATTCAACCCATAAGAAGTCCCACTCTAGTCCAGGGAATGAGGATTTCGGAAAGGAAGTAAAACATTGCAATCCCCATTGACTTACATGGTAATCAATAGGCCTGGAATGCATGCATTAGCTGACAAGTACCCAAATTGCAAAAAAAAATGTTAAATATCAGGGATCCACAGTGTCACCACCTAGTGAACAAATTTGATTAATCCTCTCTCAAGCTACATTTCCGCTAAGTTTCAAAACAATCTCAGTGACATTTTTGGAGATGTTTAAAAACACACAAAAGTTCTTTAAAAAATACATGAAAAAATTGCAGTGCCACCTGTTGAACAAATTAAGGTCTGGAAGGTCCCCAGAAGCATCCCTACACAATTTCAAAACAATTGGCTGAGCAGTTTCAGAGAAAATCTTTGTTTTTTTTTCAGGATTTTGCCAAAAATTCAACAACAACACAATTTACAAAGAATTCTAAAAATCTGGAGTGTGAACATTTCAATACAGTTGGTAAAGACCCACCCAAGATACACCACCGCCAAGTTTCAAGTGAATCTGGCTGACAATTTTGCAGAAGAAGTCTAAAATATAAATTTCCATTGCAACCCCCATTGACCAACATGGTAATCAATAGGAATGCATGCATTGACCTACAGGTACCCAAATTGAAAAATTTGTTAAAAATGAGGGATCCACAGTATCACTACATGTACTTAGTGAACGGTTTGTTTAGCCCTCCCTAAAGCTACGTATCCATTACGTTTCAGAACAATATATCTCAGTGATGGTTCTGGAGAAGTCAGAAACAGTTTTAACATAAAAAAGAAAAAAAAAAGAAAAAATTGCAGTACCACCTCTTGAAAAAAATTAAGGTCTAGGGGTCCCCAGAAGTGTCTCTATGCTAATTCAAAGCAACTGGCTGGGTGGTTTTGGAGACGATATTTTAAAGATTTGTGCCAAAAATGAAATAAATCATTTAAAAAAAATCCAACAATCAATGTACCGTGACCAATTGAAGAAACCTGGAAGAGACCCACCCAAGGTAGATCCCCACCAAGTTTCAAGTGAATCTGGCAGATAGTTTTGGAGAAGAAGTTGAAAATGTGAATTGCGGACAGACGGACTGACAGATGCCGGACAACGGATGATCGGCCATACCATAACAGCTGAGGTGAAAATCCGACCAAAAAATTCTAATGTTCTTTTTCACCGCATTTCACCGACAATGTTCAAAGTAGAGTTCCAAATTCAGAGTTTATTAAGCTAAAATTTTGTAACCACCCCAGGCACCCATTCAGAGAAACAGGGTAATCGACACAAGCACACACAATGTACACATTTTCTTCAAAGACATGATCCTCAGATCTGAATGCATTGCATGAAGTGCAAAGCCTAAAAGCACGCATCAGCACAATCCTGTTCATGCTCTCAACTATCATTGAAGCGATCTACCTACTTAATTCTTTACACAAGTCTACAGAAAAAAAAAAAAATTGAAACCAAATTTAGTTTCTATTTAAGTAGAATTGTACTTTTCATCATGATCAACCTACATATTAACCATAATATGTATTTGTCAGTGTAGTGAAACTAATACCTTGACAGGTTGTCTGGTCTTTGGCAGCACGTTTTCTCTGCCAGTCGAAGTCGGCCTCGTTGCGGGGCCATCCTCTTTTTTAACCTTCTTCAAGCCAGTGTTGATTTTGGCTTCCACTTTCCCCTTCTTGATGCCCTTGACGCCCGGTTTGACCTTGGCCACATCTCTCTCAGCTTGGTAAATGGGCCTCTTTTTGCACTCCTCCAGCCTGGCCATCTCCTCAAGAATTTCCATCTGTTAGGGTAAATTGTATTGTTAACACGGCCCTTAATTATAAAACAAGAGCTTGTCTTTAGATGCCTGTAGTTACCCTAACTTGCTTTTTATTTCTCCTACCTCTGAAGCTTATCCTGCATGGGTTATCCTACATGGGTATGGAGGATAAGGTTTTAATTGTAATCTTCTATTTGATTTGTCACTCACTGGTTTCAAGTAGTAGACAAACCAATGAGAGGTCATGGTGCATTTAATACAATATTGACTCCTTCCCCTTTCAAAATGGCATCATTCTCAAGCATATTTCTCCAATAGAACTTCGATTTGATGCATATTCGCCCTATTTAGACATAGGAGAAAGAAAATCCAGTATGGGTCGTCCACTGGGGATAACGTTGGGATCATTCGTTGTTGGACTTTTACGTTTTTGCTTGGCACAGCCTCGCAAAAACATGAAAATCCAACAACTCGTGATCCTAATGTTATCATCAATGGGCATCCCATACTAGATTCTCTATATACATGACTTTTAAATATTTGCTCCCCCACCCCCCACCCCCCACCCCCCAAGGGGATGTGAATCAACTGTAAGGCAGACATTTTGCCAGACAAAACCACCAGGGCCTCACCCTCGAGGTCTGGATCTTGGAACACATCCTCACACCCCCTGAGCTGAAAAAAAATGAAACACTCAGGCTACAAAAGAGAATACTATTGGATCCACCAGCTATTTACAATAGAACCTTTTAGTCTCAATGTCATGGGAAATTAGACAAACTTGCCTTGTCTTATGCTTAAATTTAAAATTTCCATTTTTCTATTTTTCCCCCAGTGGCATTCAATTGGAGAGGACAGATATCGGCATATCTTGCCAATAAATAACAGCCCTAACCCCTGGATCTTCATGAAAACACATGAAATAAAATTATATACAATTGTGCATATAATCTGGTCACTCTACGATTTATGCACATGGCATAAATTCTTATAATGGATAAAAATTATCCACTAAGTCCCCCAAAGGAAACCTTGGAAAAACTGACTCCAAACACTAGTAAACGGCAAAATGTCACTGGTAACACAAATGGTGCTACACGTATGACCAGATGTGAAAAATTTCATAAATATTTAGTGAACTGGCAAGCGTTTTTAACTTTTACAATTAACAACAAAATGCTCCAAAACACTTGTCTGGTGTTGACATGCACCTCGGTTTGAAACAAGTCCCAGTCACATTTTGTTTGGCAGATTGAACAGTTTCTCACATACGCCTATCCCTGCCAAAGCTTTCACGACCATGTTTGAATGACTTTGAACTCTAAAAACTACAGTTAATAAATAGCAACATTTTTAACCTTATACCCTTGTTAATGTAAACATCTGATTTGGTAGAGTATTTTTCCGAGAAAATGCTAAGGTTTACCTCCAGGTCTCTGTTCATGCTACTGATCCAGCCGTCCACCATTTTCTTGATTCTCTTTCTCTCCGCCATTGAGCTGAAATCATGTGGTGGTATTAGACTCGTTTCTATCATGCAAGTCAAAGTGAATGTAACCCCTGTATACGGCACAAATTGCACGTCTTGTACATGTATTCATCTTACACGATCGGCGGTTTAATTATATGTATTGCATAATATTTATAGCTTTAAAGGTAATTATCTGCTTGTGGCTGTTGGACAGTGGTGTATGCAGGTACACATGGACATGATGGAGTCCTTGAGATCATATCATGTTTACATGTACTCACAGTCCCTAATAATAAGATCATGTCGTGTTTTCAAGTACATGTCCCTAATTATAAGATTATGTCATGTTTTCATGTACATGTAGTCCCCGAGATCATGTCATGTTTTCATGTACATGTAGTCCCTAATATCATGTCATGTATACATGTACAGGTAGTCCCTAAGATCATGTCATGTAAACAGACTCACACAGCACCTGTTTAATTTCAACAACTCAATGCTTACATTACCAGCAGAATCCTGGGGGGGGGGGGGGCTTACAATTTTCCTTGTGTTGTTTAAATTTCTTCCACACCCTGTACATGTGTGCACAGGTACAAATATTGCCCTCACAATTAAGCCATACAACATAGTGCATCTACCTACATGCAGATGCTTCTGTGGTGTTCAAATCTTGTCTGTGTGTTGCAACAGCAACTTTCAACGCGCGTGATACACGTACTGCCATGATGCTGCCTAAATACTGTAATAACTGTGACCATACTGTACATGCCTCTGTCACAGCAGTGCTACATCATATGACGAATGCCTTTGGGCCACCAGGATCACTGTAACATTATACATTTGGATGGCCCTTGCAGAAGTACCTGTACATGTACATCTGTTTCTGTTTGTATTAAATAAGCTGAATCAACATAATCCCCAAATGTACATGTACCAGTCATCAACACAATAACAACAGACCTTGTGACGCATCTCCATGCCAAGTTGTATTATCCTCACACATTTCTCTCCTACACTACTAAATGGCACATGTACCTTGCAATTAAGGCCAATGCCCCCAATTTTGCTGACTGAAAAAAGAGCTCATATGCTTTCTGGCAGGACCAAGGATTACAACTTACATGTAGTGTACATGCATATCACCTATCGGACATTGTACAGTGTACATGTACCCACAGACATGATGTCGTGCTCAGTCTCAGAGACTCCAACCCTCCCATTTTGGAGAGGATTTATCCCGTTTTTCGCCTGATTTTAGCAGTTTTCCCATTCTCCCGTTTGAGAGACACTTATTCTGTCTGGAGATTGACTGCACTTTAATTTGCAGAATGTAGTGCTCAATTTAGACATTTTTTAGTTTTTACAGGTATCATAAATAAATGTGGTGCTCTTCAGCTGGATCAGTAAGTGAATTGCATCATGAAGAGTTAGGACTTGTGTTTCAAATAGAATGTGGTGCTGAATGTCAATAAAAGTGTACACACTTGTTGATCTGATCACTGTTATATGTAATTTTCATAGAAATTACCATGATATATGCTCTAGAATGTATCATTTTATCCTCAAATTTCCAAAAATCTTCCCGGGGGGGGGGAGGGGGGGGGCTAGTTGGGCACTTTGTGCCCTTGTCTCCTAGTTTGCCCACCATCAGTAAAGAGATTTTCCCTGTCTCAGACTGTATGAGGTTCGTGGCTCTGCAGTCTTCCCCCATGCAATATGGGGCACAATTTATACGCAGATAAATATATGTGACAATAGTGACAGGAAAAACGGGGAATTATTCTGGATTTCGGATGAATCTTCCAAGTCTTTCTGAATCTTTCTGAACCATGGGCAAATCTTTCTGAAATCATGGCTGAATAATTCTGAATGAGTACTCTCTTTTTTTAATTCTGGCCTAATTTTTTTTTTAAACTCAAGAGGACTCACAAGCAAATTTCAGCTAAATCTGTCTTAATCACTTGATTTTTAATTGAATGATTGAAATTTCACCAAAAGTCCAGACATTTGAAAAAATATGAGCAACTCACACAGATTCTGTTTTCATTCATGGAGAATTCAGACTTCATTTACCATAACAGCCTGCTGGTCCTTCTTATTAATAATAATAATAATAATAATGATAATAATAATAGTTTATTCAACCTCCACAAACGGAAATACATATACAGTGGTACCTCTCTTGAGAGACCTCTCTAATGAGAGACCGCATATCTTTTTAAGACCACTCTCTCAGAACACTACGCTATCTTTTCCATGCTGTTGTACCTCTAATGAAAGACCACCTGTTTTGAGAGACCGCATTTTGACCCACGGTAGGGGCGGTCTCTCAAAAGAGGTACCACTGTAGTCATACATCGATATAGCATCACATTACACAATGGCTAACTATGTACATATATAATGAGAAATAATAAGACACATATATACACCTATATAATTATAATTTCACCAAAGTAATTGTCATGGTACTTAATTTAATTGATAGGCAGCTCCAACAAATCATGTCAATGAGATTTACATCATGAATACATATGTGTATATTAACCCTATGGTATAATATCACATAAACAATGAAACCTCCTCATTATGACTTCATGTGTTCCCTGAAAAGGTGTCCATTATCCACATACATGAATGTCAAATGAGTCAAATAACAAAGGAATTGGATCTTAGGTCCCTCAAAACCTTGAGTCATTTGGTGATTGTGTCAGACATCTGAGTGTCAATCTGGCGCAGGTCCACTGTGTACATACCTATACGAGGAGCATCTCAAAAATTAAAAAAAAAAAAAAAATGCAAACGGTCACATAGTTTTAATATACATGCAACTAGGACTAAGTCTGTTTGCTTTTCTGTCTCACACATTAACCTTAGTCTAGTGCCCTTGAAAAATTTAATGAATGTGTCTATTTTACCCAATTGTCAAGCGTCAAGCTGTAATAGGCAGCATGGGTAAGTACTGACTCAACAGATTTAACTGCTTCACCCCCTTTGTAGATGATGTCACCACCAACAAAAAAAAAAAAAAAAAAACAACAACAAAAAAGTCAAGGCTTCTTGAGCTTTCAACCTGAGAATACATAATACATGCACACATACATGCATATACCTGTTTTTCACACTTTCACTACAAAGTTCAATTAATTTGTTGGACAATCTTTTCCTTTACATGTAATTCCGCATAAATTAGGTCCACGAGGGAGGAATTTTAATCATGGGGCACTGAGAAGCACTAGATTATTATTGGAAGCTATAATTACAAAGGTAAATATGTGGCATATGTTGAAAGACATCGTCAGAAAAATGAAAAATTGTGTGAAACATATTGATAATGTGTACGACTACGCAATGTGTTTTTCTCTGAGTCTTGCTGTTTCCTCCCGTACACAAGAGGGCTGGATGACTGTACAGCTATATCTGTACCACAGCGATTTACTCGATGAGTCAATACTCCATTTCTTTCAAAATCCATATACAACAAATGGGTCTATGGCAATGCTACACTGCAATAACTGAGTCATTGCCAAGACTTTTGGGATTACCCTCGTATAAGTGACAATGACACGCAGCCCTGACGGCATCAACGACTGTGACAAAATAAACAAATCATCCATCAACGTTTATGCCCACGAAATTGAAAACATAAAAATACACAGATGAGAAATGACTTTTAATAATCTTCTACGAATGGACAGTTATCAACAATTCAAACCGATTAATTTTGAAAAAGGTTTAAGTATAAAAGCAAGTTGAAAGCCCCGACAAAGAATAGATCAATAATACTTTTAAAAAGGTTAATTTTAGCTTCTGTGTTTTTTTTTTCTTTCAAACATAGCGTGGGAAAAGCATAAAGTAAAATCATCCTTTGCTCAACATCAGTTTCAAGACTCCGACCGCTAAATTTATTACCAACACGAGCTGAACTGTTTTTGTCAACATATAAACCTAGCTGTGCCATCTGTGGTCATGTTGTGTGAAATAAATCTGACATTTCTCTCTGTGGGGACCAGTTTGCTCTTTGATTTTGGGTATTGACCCACTTTTTATCGATCAGAATATCCCTGTGTATCCTACAACATCCATGTTGAATTAAATGGCTAAAGAATATCGTGTTCTCCACAGAGCACGGTGCTGCATTCTTCCAGCATGTCAGATAAACTCATAGCCGGGCCCAGTGTCATGAACATGCAGGGAAGGCACGTAGTTGTCAGCCACTGTGCAAACGGCCCTTTTATGCACATCCACGAAGTGGGGCTGATTGTCGATGGCAGCTGTCCACTGGTTTTGATCAATGACATCTGGATCCACGAGTTCACAGATTACGACACACATCATGTATGCCCATGCATGTCTCATTAAAACCCCCCATGCCACGCTGACTGTCTCCGCATCAGCCGGAGCTGTGACAATCTCAAAGGAGCAACAAACTAAGGCACTACTGGGCAGTCTACACACGGCGCAGGGACTCCGCTGGAACAATAGGCCACACAAAACACACAACCCATGAAAATGTATGAGGAGCGCAAAAAGTGACTGTGGTGGGTTCAGCAATCTTTTGAGTTCATCACAGCCGTCTTTGTAGCGAGCACGCATGAGAACATCAATGGGCTGACTTGTCTCGGTGGCAAGTGCTACATTGTACATAGCCGTGCATGAGTCGCCCTAATCTTGCCTTTCTTTAGCTTTCTTTTTCCTGTCTTGTCTTTGGCTTCCTGCGGGGCTGCCATGTGCACGACACGAATCCCTAAATTACCTGTTTGGACCTTTACAGCTGCTATGCTACGGCTCTGGGCCGAGTACAAACTGCGCAGCCTGGCTCTGGAACCCTCGCAATCTATTCCTCATGGAGGACTCGCAGTCTGGTGGGTTGTGTTAACAATGTGTCTTTCTTATTTCAAAAATTTAAAAAAAAAAAAAATTATATACTCATTCAATATGCATTACCATTCATTGACTTTCTTGGAATACATGTCATTACTTTTGAAGTCTGAGTCAGCATTATTTCCATAGCTGAGCTCAAACACAAATCCTCCACCTGCACTTATTGATAGGCCATTTTTCTCTGTGCATGAACTTTTTTATGCTCTCATAGTTGAGGTAAAAGTATCAAAATCCATCTGTGGGAGTTAGATGGAAACAGATACCTCTGACAGGTACATTTCCCATTACTCGTTTCATACCAGGGACCGTTTTCTTGTATATTTAGATTCAATTATTGATGGAAGTCAAAAGGAACTTTCATATCTGAGTCAAGTGGAACCTGTCTCCAAGGACCCCCCCCCCTCCCCCCTTGACCAAATTGTGGTCTCTCAAGACAGGTGGTCTTCGATAGCGGATACAAGTATGATGGAAATACTAAGCAACGTATTCTGAATTAGGTGGTCTTTAAAGACAGGTGGTCTCCCAAGACAGGGAACCCCTGTGCTACATTTCTGATGTAATGTGTTTGAGTATCTCTAGCCTTGCTCCAAAGAGGCAGCATGACTTGTCAGGCAATGCAAATCCCACCGACCAAGGTCTTTAACCCTTTCCCCCTTGAATTAAGAAAGAGTCAACAGCTTTCCTTGGCGTGGGTTGGGCACATTAGTGCCCAACCCACGCCAAGGAAAGCTGTTGACCTGGGTCATGTGATCTTGATAGGTCTCATCTACAATTGTCAGTCAAACTGTTTTTCACTGCTGTTGAAACTAGTTGAAAGCACCGAAGCAGATGACATTTGACCACCAGCCGGTTTTGTTTGGTTTAAGGCGGAAAAGGTTAAACCAAGGAGTGTCGATATTGTCCGCAGTGACATTGCCTGTTATACTGCCTGTCAGGCCATTTTGTATCTGGCTGTGCCCCAGTTGGACAGTCCAGGGCCCCTAGGTCTGCTAATTGCAGGCAAGCAGTGCCACTGATCACTTGTCCATCAATCCCTCTGTCATCAAGTACAAGGCACATACCTGTCTCTGGTGATGTCATCGATAAAAGCATACACTTCATCGTTATGCCTCGATCTAAGAATGGTGTCCAGGTTACTCTCCAGGTAGTTCTTACTCCTCTGCACTTGCTCCAGGACATGTTTAGCATCAGAGTAGTTGTTGACCACTGGTGCATCTCCCTTGTCCGGGCCCTTCAGTCCAGGGTAGGGACTGGCTGGGATTGCTACAGATGGCTTCACCTGAAATTAAACCACGGATATACACTGTTAAAAGTGACATCATCCAGGCTGGAGAGTATTTTCAAAAATTCCTTGTTGGTAGTTCTATCTATTTCTCTTTCAAAACAGTAAAAATTCTTCAAGATAAAATCTGTCTATGCATTTTTCAGAAGTGCATGAGACTTTCACAGGCAAGATTTTAAGCACAATTATTTGATCTCAATTCCGTGATACTCTTTCCTGTCTTGTACATGATCCAATATCTGCTGTGATGTCTCATCCCTATGAAATAACTACACACATATGACATATTTTACTGCTACTATTTCACCTCAAGGAGTCAAATGTCTTGCAACACTCCTACATCATCAATACCCAATTTCATTAGCTAAGGTCAATGCACTCTGTGTCCACCTCTGTCACTGCCAACCTCTATACTATCAATACTGAGACACACCCAAAAAATTATTTGTGTACTTTACAAAAATATGTTCAGCAAATAGGTTTTGCTGAAATGTTGTATCAGCCTGAAAGATAGTAACAGGTCTTCAGTGGGTAACTATCAGAATATGTTTCGGAGGCTGCAATACCTCAACATGCTTCTCAGTTAGCTGGGTCCTCTGTTTGGCTTAATATATTTAACAATGTCAGTCTTCACTCATTAACATTGCTGTGGTACTCTCTGATGCATGGAATGACATAGCCCTAACCTGGCCTTTCATATAAATGGATTTATACTCCTCTGTTGAGTGATTTAATCTAATTTCATTTTTCCCTTGTCCAAAATTTAAGATATTTAAAGTCTATAAATTATGTGGTGCTTATCTGCAACGATTTTCTGATTTGGTATTACATGTAATAGACATGATAGATGTTAACTTGAAAAAAAAAAAACGCAAAGTATGAGGGCAAGTCAGAGGCGCAATTTTTCTGATGAGTGAATCAAATTTTTTTTCATTTGCTGTGACGTGTGTCAGTGTGAACAGATATTTACTGAAATATTCAGATCACTTTGTGACTATTCCGACTCATAAAATGCTCTTACCAGCAACTTGCATATATGTATTTAATATAAAGAGAAACTTAACAAACCTAAAATCTGTAAGCCCATATACTGTTTGAAGACTATCAAGTCTGATACTCTGGGAGCAAAGTCCTATTCTGTACCATTCACTGAAAAACTGCACAGTTCTAAATCATTATAGCAAATTAATTTGTAAAAGGAAAAAATCATACTCATAAAAGTTGAAATTTAGAAGAAAGTTCTGGGTTTTATTACCCTTTATAAAATCGGGTCTTTCGCAGGGAACCAGCACAAGACTTGTTTTGTGTATATGTGTGTATATGTATGTATGTATGTATGTATGTATGTATGTATGTATGTATGTATGTATGTATGTATGTATGTATGTATGTAAGTTTGTTTATCCTGAACATGTGAAGGTAGAGATTCAGTTCTACATGGCGCGGTAATTAGCAAATTTAAAGATGTTTTACTTACAAACTGCTTTAATTAGTTTCTTATATAATGCCAACTTATGTTACAAAATATATTAATGAACATGTGACCTCATCTGGTACTGGCGAGTGGAAACAATATATCATATATATGGAATAATAATGACTGTTACTGTGCCTTTTTAATTCTACAAGACAAATGAGCACGAGACTTTTTTATTTCCTTTTATCTTTTTTTTTTTTTTTCCAAAGCTTTATGTCTGATCCAGAGAGGCACTCGCTGCAAGAACAACTTGTTCTGAGACACCACATGGCACACTTACAAGACATTAGATACTATTTCCTTCCCACCTTTATTCGTCACCAATATGAAAGACCATACAATTACACGCGTATGAAACAACTTTTGGCTGGCAGAAAGGGCAGCCTCAATAAGCTGAAGTACTGCACAGGTACATGTACATGTATCAAGGGAAATTTTGTATTCCATAAATGTGACCGTCGATACATTTCTGGCCAATGTTTGCATGGCCACAGTCAGTTACGGTTGAGAAATGGAGACAGCGTTAAAGTCTTGCACCGCAACGGGCTCTAAAGCCAGCCACAAAAATTGAAGCAAAAAGTACAGAAGTCGGTGTCACATCAAACACACATTGCACGTCACCAAAGATAATCCATTAAAGCCTGAAGATCATTTTTGTTTCGAAAATGATAATCTTAAATATGTTTGTGCTTCAAATATACAGTCTTTTTCTTTTAACGTACTTCTTCATATGACAAGATTAACAAGTCTACTGATTTGTTTCAAGATTCTATAACATACAAGCTGTATCCGGATGGGATGTCCCTCCAACTTCTTTCAAACTGTTTCATTTCACCTGAGTCAAGGGACCTCTGGTGTCAGAGAAGGAAACTACACCGACAGCAACACATGATGCAGGAACATGCAGATCACAATATGTGTGTGTGTATCAATTTCAATCATGTAATCCCAGATACACAGGCACAATGGACCATATACGAACAACTTTGGTTAAAATTACCAGTTCATTCATCGTGGGCTTTTCATTTCTGACATGCTTATTTGGAAATTTAAAAGAAGAAAAAAAAATCCAAATTATATGCTAGCTTATTTGCTGCATTAGTTCAACTCATGTGTTATGATGCTCCATCTCAGAGGCTTCCCCTTGTTTGACCACATGTCTTTTTTCCCTTTTTTTCTTCCCTCCTGAGAGAATCATTATTTGCTCAGGATATACATTTTAAGAGATCAATAATTTGTCTGAGTTGCTCCTGCATGACTTGCAGAACTTACCGAAGTTTTGACATGGATTCCTTAAAAAAATAATTTAAAAAACCCACAAATTTGTGTAAACAGCTGAACCCTCCATGCTTTGAATGCTGGGAAAATGTCTCGCCATAAGTCATCAGTAGAAAAACACACATTCCAATCTTCACCATGTTTACTTAACCCTTTCTCCTCTTAATTAAGATTCAGTCAACAGCTTTCCTTAATGTGGATTCAGCACTAAGCAGCTGACCCGTGCCAGTGAAACTGTTGACCTGAGTCATGTTATCTTGATCGATAGGTCTCGTCAACAATTCTCATTCAAACTGTTTTTCAGCACTGTTGAAATTCGTGACAAACATCAAAGCAGACTACCTTTGGCCATCTGCTGGCTTTGGCCAGTTTGACGAGGAAAGGGTTCAAGATCCTCACCAGATACAACCACAGTCTTGATTAGTATTCGTGCAAAACACAAAAATCTCTGATGTGTTGCCTTCAGGAAGATTTGACAGGTCTGCTGTGACATGGCAAAGATTTAGATTATCTGGATCATCTGCTGGATTATATGAGCACAATAACACCAGGCAAAGGACCACAGGCCATGTCAGTATGGATGTACATGTACATAAATGCTTGATTATAAACACACTTGCACACGTACCTGTACACGCACATGCACACGCACACGCACACACACACACACACACACCAAACCTTGCAGATATTTAGCTTTGAACAGAAGTAGGTTTCCGTTGTGTTTAAATTAGTCCACACGCACACTTTACAAGTACACCAATGAATAATGTAACTGTGTTATGCCACAAATGTCAACCACAACAGTTTGTTCTGTTTTTTTTTTTACTTTTTTTTTTTTACATTAAATATTAATACAATCATTGAGTGTGACAAATCAACAGCACACAAATTTATGTGGGTTTTTTTGGTTAAATTACACATATGAAATTTTGATTACGATATCAAATTCAGATTATGATATTCACATCCATGTACAGCAGAAAAGCTCATCACTTGTTTTCAAGCTTCAGTTCTGATGTGAGAAAAATCAAGACGAATGCTTTGCAAACTGAAACCATATCAGATTGTCTGGAATTAATTGCAAAATTGTTGAAAATGATTCACCTTAATGGAGCACATTAAGTTCACGCATTGGCCCATCACATTGGAGTCCTGCGTATTAGAATATATAGGATTCACCTTCAGCTTAGAATGGTACGTATGGCAATATCACCGGGAAGGGGGGGGGGGGGGAGATTACCCATCACTATTTTGTCTGTTTCATTTTTGAACTGTGCACAGCATGCTAAACTTAATCAGATGAACTGGGATAGATGACATGTTAACCCCTTCAGTGCCAAGCTAATAGACTGAATCAACAGCTTACCTTGGTGCACTCTGGGTGCAGTGTATCCAGAGCACACCAAAGGCGGCTGTTGACCGGGGCCGTTCTTGTGATCAACGCAACTGTGGGTACGCTGGTACATGCATGAAAGGTCACTTTTTAAGAACAATATGAATTGGGTATCAATTTGCCCGCTCATCACACGCTGACTTCTGTCGACATTGGCGAATGAAAGAGTCAAAGCAAAAAGCCCCTTTCGCTGTCCTACCACATCCTGCCTTAAAGACCAGACTCCCGTGCGTCTATGCTGCCACGGATATGTCTCTAAGTCATATGGCTTCTCTCACCACAGTGAAAAAGCTATACATAGGGACTGCATTTAGCCAGTTCCAGGAAAAAACCACCTCGCCATGATCTGTGGATACACGGTGGGATCCTGTGGGCATTTGGAGGATGCATTATAAATGACAGGTGAAAAAGGACAGTCGATGTTTTCTCCAGGCCAGCCACAATTCTACTCATCAAAGTGAAATATAAAATGCAGCTGTAATGAATCAAGCCATAAATCCCTCAGGACCTGGGCCCAAAGCTATACCCATCTCCTCTCGGTACATGTTTCAAAAGTGATGTGCCATAAGGAGGCACATCAACGAACACGCAGCTGGACTTGCTGGCCAAAAGCTCTGAATGCGGTCAAAAGTCCCCCTGCCTCCCCTTTTTTTTTCCTGGGAAGGCAGGAAGGCTGATTATGTATGGTAGTGGCAAGCCAAGGATTGTCCACCAAGCAGGGCTTAATACATATCAGTCGTAAGCCACTTTGTTTGCCCTTAACTCTTTTAGTGCCAATCACATCTAATTGTCGATCTATTTAAATCAGACAAGTCTGAATCATCATTCGGATCCCAGATTTGTATTCCTCCTAAAAAGACCTTTCATTCAAATGCCAGTATGCCTATAGTTCCAGAGAGAATACCCCAGGTCAACAGCTTTTCCGAGCGTGCATTGGGCGCAGTGAAGAAAAGCTGTTGACTCAGTCCAAAATTTGGCACTGAAAGGGTTAATGCTGCTACATGCTCTTCACCTCGTCAGTCATTCGTAGTTAAAACTGACATACCTTTGGGCATCACTGCACAGGTTAATGTATGCGCAACGTGTTTTTTTAACAAAACTGTTACCGACTCTAAAAGCACAACTTTATATCCCAATTAAAGCAAATGTGATAGAAAATGACAAAAGTGGTCATTGGACAAAAAAGAAATTAGATACCTAGGTAAACATATGAAAGTTATTGGTTTAATCTATTTGGCGTCAGCGAACAACTGAGTTAGGTGCAATGTGATCAACACGTGCCAAAGAAAGCTATTGACCTCGGGTGTGCCATCATGAATCGTCTTACATACAAATCTCGGCAAAAAGGTTTTCTAGTAACTTCAACAGGCACTTCTGGGTGAAAGGAGCTGGAAAGGGTTCAACCAATAATATGCCACGACAGGTCTGTTCTTGACACAGGAATGACAGAGTTAAACCTGATTCACTGATCAGACAATCTAATTTTAGATCTCTTTTCCTGTGACATGCCAGATAAGAACAGTAACATTAGCTCTAATTCTATATTTATCCTGCCGACCTGTCATTTGAAAGGGCCATCTTTTTCCGAAGAGTAACTGGAGGTCTTGAGTGGCAGGCTTTCGTGTACAAGTGTTCCCACATGGGTGTCTGTGCTGGTGACTTATGCCAAAAGAATAATTTCCACTAAATATTAGTGTGCTCCTTTAATAACTTTGGAATCCCTACTCCCAAAATGGACATCTGGCAACATATTGTGTTCTGCCCAATATGCACCTCTGGCACTTGAAATATTAAAATGTAATAAGCCTCCAATTTAGAATCTAACTTTAAACACTGCAGGTAAAATACTGTGAAAAAAGATAATCAAATGTAGCATGTTTTGGTCTGATTTTTTATCAATCAGATCCCAAGGAGGTAGAGGGTCTCGACTAGAGCCAGGGTCCATATTGGAAAGAATGTGGTATTTACAAGATTTTAACTAGCATACCATCACTTTTTTCCCCCCAAATTTATATAGATGTATTCAGCAAGAATGCTAAGGGATGGTTCAACATTTTCATCATTTTTGAATTAGTACTTACAGTGCGCAAGGGGGGAGGGGGTTAAATGGGTCTGTACACTTTCACAGGATATGGAAAATGATGGTCAATTTTTGGGCTGTTTTGTGCAAGTTTGCTATGATTTGGAGGAAAATCATCATTTTTAAAGTACTAATTTGGGGGGAGGGAGGGGGGTCATGAAATTTAGTACCCTAAGTACTAACTGAAAAATGATGATAATGTTGAACTATCCCTTACAGAAACTCTATATTCAACTTTCACTTTAAGAGCCATCATTCTGATACCAGCTTGCCTGGTTGACAACCAGTGGACTTGTGTTGAATGGAAAACCAATGGGGAATTTTCTCCTAGATGGCAGCACTGCATGTTCATGAGTACTCTGGTTGCAGGTGGAGACACCTGAGGGATAAACAACCTGGACTAGATCTCCTTATTGGCCAGTGGTTGTTACCAGCAAATGGTGCATCACAAAAATTATAGCCAGTGAATCAGTGCTGCCACCTACAACAACTCCCATTTGCTGCAGCTGCAATAAGGGAGGCTGTAGCATGACTTGCCACATGAATGCGAAAGCCACTGATGCAGGTCTTACTGCGATAGTTTGGACTGAATGAGTACAACTTTTTTCATTGTCAATTTCAACTAAAGTCATCGTGCTCCGAATAAACACAATGATAGTATCTTAGTAAACCACCCTTTCATTTGAGCCCCAGCATGCAGTCACTTTAGAGACCACAAGAACCGCCCGGGTCAACAGCTTTCCCAGATGTGCTTTGGGTGCGTTGTACTCAAAGCGTTGCCAAGGAAAGCTGTTGAATCAGTCAAAAGTTGGCACTGAGGAAAGGGAAGGCTCCATGCTTGACATGGTTGACTTGTGTTGACACGAGTACAAGTCATGACTACACATACATACATGTACACGGTAAACATATACACCGCTATGTTTATCCAAAAGAATCTGAGCAGCATGGTTATTTTGCAAGCGTGCACTGAGTCCGTCAAATAAGCAGAAAGTCCACCCGTGATTTAGCAAAAGCAAAGCAGTGGCTGACAGTAGCTGTTACTGAAGTACGGCAAACCAAAATGTTGGACAACTGTTTACTCCCAAGCAGTTCTGACAGTTCCCATAAGCAAGTCTTTAATGGCATTTCTGGCAGACCTGTGAGCCAGTAAGTGTCTTCATGGACACCAGATGAGCTGTTCCCTGGCAGGGCAGTATTTCCTACATGCGCGCGCCTGAGTGAATTCATGCAAAACAGGTTGACTGTGTGTCAGTTCCTGTGGAGTCATCATTGTGTCGCCAACAATTCAGCGACCACAGCCTCGGCTTTGTGATGCTGTCATAACCAAATCATATGCCACCAATCGAAAAAAAGACCTTTTTTCTCGTCCTCTTATTTTGACAGCCAGTCTGCACCCACCTTAACAGGCACATGCTCTCACCCCATCAGAAATAACAGTCTAAATGTGTACAGTAAAACCTGTCTCATGAGACCACCAGTCTCAAAAGACCATCTTTTCAGGACACTCAGGGCTGTCCAACTGGAGCATTGTAGCAAAATTTTGCTACAAAGCTCTTCAAAATTGCTACAGTTTTTCTCAAAAAGAAGTGTTTCTTATGTAAAGAAGTGGAAAAAATGCTACAAGTAAAGAAAATAATGCTACAAGGATTTTCAGCTGGACACCACTGACACTTTGCCTAATACTTTTTATTATCTTATATACTGAACCCCAATGAAAAGTATCCACATGCCAATTTTGAAGTATTTTATTGTTTATACTTGAAACATTTCATACCTAGACGTGCTTAGAACTTAACAAAGCATTCACTTTTCTGGCGTAAAAATAATGTCACGCTCTACCGACATTAACGTCACTTACAGGCAAAAAATGTCATTAACTGCCCTAATTGAAAGTCACACAAATTTTTCTGTTCAATATGGGATGTGGCCACCTCGAGCATCAACACATGCTATACATCTGCGGCGCATACTGCTGACCAGGGTTTGAATTCTGTGTTGGGGAACATTATTCCATTCTTCCTGCAGAGCTTGGATCAGCTGGTTTCGGGTAGTAGGCCTAGGTGTCCTCCGTTGAATACCTTGGCCTAACTGATCCCACAAATGTTCAATAGGGCTCAGATCGGGTGAGAACGCTGGCCATTCCATGACATTGATGTTGTTCTCATTGAGAAAGTTCATTGTTAATCTTGCAGAGTGTGCACGTGCATTGTCCTGCTGAAAGATCGCCAGATCTTGATGCTGCTCCATAAATGGGACCATGTGCGGCTCCAGCACCTCATCAATGTACCGCCTAGCATTGAGGATCCCTTGAATGACCACTAGGGGTGTCCGGTAGCGGTTGCTGATGCCTGCCCACACCATGACAGAGGGTCCACCCCATCGATCTGCCTGACGGACACAGGCATCTGCATATCTCTCCCCAGTCCGGCGCCACACACGTTCTCTGCCATCTGCTCTGCTGACACAAAAACGGGACTCGTCAGTAAAAAGGACGGTATTCCACTGCTGGCGAGTCCACCTGGAGTGTGCTCTACACCACTGCAGTCGTCTTTCTCTTCTGGGTTGGGTCAGCAGGTTACCCCTGTAAAAGTGTAAGGTCTTCTGGCTGTTAGGCCACTGCTCCTCAGTCGCCTCTCCACAGTAGAACTACTGACAGGACGGTGATTCACCCCTTGAGTCTCACGGGCTGTTTGGGCTGCTGTACGGAAACGGTCTCGCAGGTGCATCAGCCGGATGTGACGGTCTTGGCCAGGTGTTGTCACTCTTTCTCGGCCAGGCCTAGGCCGATCATCTATGGATCCAGTTTCTTGTTGCCGTTCAATTAGTCGTTGGATGGTGCGCCGAGTACACCCCATTCTTTGTGCGATTTGAGTGATTGGGACTCCACCCTCTGCAAGCCCCAAAGCATGGTGTCTTTGACCTTGGCTCAGACGCGGCATGATCGCCTCAACACACCTGAGACCACTGGCTTTTTTCTTGGCTGAACATCCCTTTTTAAAGCCACTGAAAACATCAGGTCATTTTAGCCATCCAATAGGAGTGGTGGTCAGAAGCCATATTCGGTGCACAAAAGTCACATGCATTATGTAACAACCCAGCAAAAGTTAAAAAGTTGTCCTGAATGACCCTGATGTAGGCTCCAAACCATGCCTATATGCACACACAGTACTTAGTAACTTACAAAATTAATGTGTTAATTTTTTTATGTGGATACTTTTCATTGGGGTTCAGTATATATATATACATCTTATGAAAGACCACCTGACTAAACAGACCACAATTTGGTCTTCCCAAAGGGTGGTCTTCCCAGAAAGGTTTCACCCAATTGCAATATCAGCATTTAAAAAAAGGACTTTGCAACATATTCCAGGCTTATTTTGAGCAAGACTGGTGATTGCCTGTATGCATATTTTGAAAAGAGAGGTTCCTCGCTGCATAGGATTGCAACTACATAATGCAGACCTCTTGAATATCATTATACATGTACAAGCAGGCCTCTGACACTTTTTACTGTATACTCATATCTGTCATTTAACTCTTTCCGTGCTAAATGCCACTAATGTCGAACCACTAAAAGAGAACTCATTTGCACTGGATTCACACCTTGTAAAAGACCTTCCTTTCAAGTACCAACATGCCTGTATAGCTACATATAATCAAATAGTCCAGGTCAACAGCTTTCATCACTGCGCTTTGGGTGCAACGTGCCCAAAGCATGCCGAGGAAAGCTGTTGACTCAGTCCCAAATGTGGCAGTTTAGGGTTATGACCACCCCTACTGGCAGCTAAAAGCAATCTCATACCCCAGGTGGCCTTAAAATATAGGCAAACGGTTAACTCTGCCACACACGACTTAAGTCTAAGTATCTACTTAAGACGAACTTCTTTGAATTGTCAAATGGACACTCTATTACGGTAATATTCTTTATAAAAAGGCCTTTCATTCAGGTACCAGCATGCCTATGGTCACATACAATATCACGGTTCAGGTCACAGCTTTCCTTGGTGCGCTTCGATCATGCATATTGCACCCAAAATGCACCAAGGAAAGTTGTCGACGCAGTCCAAAACTTGCCACTGAGAGAGTTAAGGCACCAGCTTCGTGGAGTCATGAAGGGGTGGTCTCCAAAGATACCTGGCCTCTCAGGAGAGGTGATTCTTGGAGCAGGTGTCAATGTAAAAGCCGGTTTTTCATTGTGTATTTATCTAATCAATATAATACAAAAACGGTTCACTGGTGACTGTAAATGTAAGCATCAAAGAGACACTGTGCACTTGAATATCACAGGACGAGTGCACAACTGTAACATACATTGTGTGTGCTTCAGACGCAACCCCAGGAAAATCAAAGTGAACAGTATCACATACAAATGAAACTTCACAGTGGGTGCATGGCATCATGCTGAATTTAAACTCTGTCTGGCCTTTTTATATGTAAGCTCTGAAAACTTGCACAAAATGAAGTTTGTGCAACAAAATGGAATCAAAATGGAGATAAAAGGTCCATACGGGGTAAGGCGACCACACATCATTGTCACAATATCTCTGGAGAGCTATCTTCTGTCTCAAATGGCCCACTTGGTCAATATATGTACATGTACCAACAGCGTGTGTGTGTGTGTGTGTGTGTGTGTGTGTGTGTGTGTGTGTGTGTGTGTGTGTGTGTGTGTGTGTGTGTGTGTGTGTGTGTGTGTGTGTGTGTGTGTGTGTGTGTGTGTGTGTGTGTGTGTGTGTGTGTGTGTGTGTGTGTGTGCACACCAGGAGACATCAAATGGTGAGAAGCAGTCACACCTTAGCAATGTTGTCCAGGATTGCCACAGAAACTGACCAAATACCTGCTCTGTGGGATTACTAAATTAAAAAAAAAAAAAAAAAAAAAAAAAAAAAAAAATATATATATATATATATATATATATATATATATATATATATATATACTAAAACAAAAAAACGAACACACACACACAAACAAAAAAAGAAGAAAAAGAAAAGAAAAGGAAAAAAGAAAAAACTTGGTCCTAGCATATCCCTCAGCATTCTTTGGCACTTCAGTTGAGACACATTAACACAATCTTTGCTGCTGTATTACCGCGCTGTTCCTCCGTATACTAGATACGCACAGACGTTGCTTTTCTGCACCAGTCTTATCTCAGTCTTTCTCGGCAACAAAAACACCAAGACACACCAAGGTAATTAAGATGGAACATGAACTTAGCAAGATATTTCCTGGCACTGAATTACAGACACGAGAGAAGCATGCCTCAGAATTTCTTGACAAAAATGCTTGGGTCCCTTACATTCCATTACAAGATATAATTCTTGTTACATATTTTGCAAAATGTTTTTGTTGACTCATGCCGAAACAATAGGAGGTATTCACATTTACATACATATACCGGTACATGTACAGTGGTACCTCTCTTGAGAGACCCCTCTGATGAGAGACCGCATTTCTTTTTAAGACCACTCTCTCTGAACACTGCCCTATCTTTCCCATGTTGTTGTACCTCTAATGAAAGACCACCTGTTTTGACAGACCGCATTTTGACCAGCTGTGGGAGTGGTCTCTCAAAAGAGGTACCACTGTACATGTACATGTATATATTTACTGCAGAACTGTTCTGGTCTCCCCGATTGCTAGGCAACAGAACTGTGCCTCCAACATGATGAGGGCATGCGCACCTGTTCCAGTTATGTTAGTTAACCATCCACAAATAACACTTTTTGTGACAAATAAATGAAATTTTCTAAATATGTTCCGCATCTTACGTATTTTAAAACTAAGTGGACAACTTTTCATAAGCATTTTGCTTTCTCAGGTTGTAACTTTTATCATTGTAGCTCACTTCACACTGTTCAATATATGAATCTGCCCTCCTTCCTGTCAAGTTCCTTTCTGCAACCAAGGTGGCAGCACAAGATCCGAGTTAATATGAATATCTCCAATTTAAGGTCATTTTTCATACTGGTAGTTTGAAGCCCACAAATCAAATACAGTGGTCCCTGTTTAGATCGAGCGACAACTCAGAGACCACCTGTCTTTAAAGACAACCTTTTCAAAATCCGGTGCTCATGATTTTTCATGATATTTATACCTCCTACAAGAGACCACCTGTCTTGACAGACCACAAGTTGGTCATTCCCAGAGGTGGTCTTTTAAGATAGGTTTCACTATGATGCATATAGTGATAGCAATATTACTACAAGGTGAATATAGCAGGAATTCAAGGCAGTTGCTGAATATGAGGTGTGGTCTGTGTAAAATTGGGTTGAAATAACCTTTGCCGGGCATATAATTATCTTGTCAAACATATTTGGGGGATCAGCAATCATAAATGGGCAGCATAGAAAATGACCTGGGTAAATAAAAGGCAATTGGAGATTGCTGGATCCATGCTGGATCCATGCCCCCCTCACCTCATTTATAAACTTGCTATACACAGGTCTCATTTTGGAATGACCGTGTCAATCAAAATAGGTTATCACTGTGAACAAGATACTTGACCTAGTGACTTACTTTTGTGCATGACACACCTTTGTGTCCAGTTACAAAGGTGTGTAAAGTTTCATGACTCTAAGTCAAAGGACAACAGATTTAAAGCCTGGGCATGAAGTGTAATGTAGTTTTACATGAATGTATCACCGTTACCCAGATACTTGACCTAGTGACCTAGTTTTGTTTCATGACACACGTTTAGGTCAAGATATATGTGTGTGTGTGTAAAGTTTCATGAAACTAAGTTAAATAGTAAAGGAATCATAGCCTGGACATGATTTTACAAAAATATGTCACTGTGACCTAGATACTTAACCTAGTGACCTACTTTTGGTACATCACACCCTTACGTCCAGATGCACCTGAGTGTAAAGTTTTATTAATATAAGTTGAAGAACAAGCAAATTATATCCCAGATATGACTAGTGGAGACCCAAATATTTGACCTGGTGACCTACTTTTATTTCATGACACATCTGTAGGTCAAGATATGTGTGTGTGTGTGTGTGTGTGTGAAGTTTCATGAAACTATAAGTTAAATAGTATAGAAATTAGAGTCAGGACACAATTTTACAAAGATTTTACAAGATACCTTTTGGAGCAACTATTCATGTATTTTTTTTTTTATAATGTTAGCTAAAAACCTTAATAATAATATCTGAAATCTTAACAAATGAGCAAGTCAATGTAGATATCTAAATTCCTAAGTCAAGCTAGAATTTTTTTTTTTTAAATATGTCAGTCCTCCAGTAGGAGGAGGGCATAATATTTTTTAAAGTCCTAATTGCAAGATAAATATCTCACAAATAGGACTTAAAATCAGGAAGTAGAACTCTTCTGGTTGGAATATGCATAAGATGGATGGGATGGTGATTTCTCAAAAAATGAAACCTCAGATATGATACATGTATGCCGGTGGACGCCCTAAATATCTTCGGAGATTTTTGCTATCCAGTTGAGGAATCACATAACTGCTTAAGTCACAAGATAGACACTTGAAAAACCAGTAATTCATAAGTCAGTGTGGACCTTTTTGCTAATTACGTCACTTGGCAACAGAACTCTGCCTACACCATGATGAGGCCACTTGCAGCAATTTTTTTTACAAAAAGATCTGAAAATTACACTTTTCCTGCTAATCAAATGAAAAATTCTGAATATTTCAAGCAACTTTTTACGTTTTGAACCACATGAAGGACTCATATTATGCTTTCGCTTTCTCCGATTATTTTCATTACAAATACACATTTTGTCCTGCTAAACACATGCATGAATGTGCCCTTCTTCTGGACAACTTCCTTGTTGCAAGATAGGTGGCAGCACATGACCACAGTTACTTATCAATACCTCCTATTACGGGATTTAAAAATAACATTAGGTTGGCACCAATGGGCCACCATAACTTCACACACCTTCTTCATGATGGCAAAATTCTGAGGGTACAACTGGGCGATGGTATTTCACTCACTATCCCCATACTCAGTTTTTTCCTTCCCCTTCATCTCCTGCACTCATACTGGCAAATGGCATCAGTGGTCACGTCAGTGTAGAGAATCGGTCATTTTCAGTCCACCATGCCACTAAAAAATTGCTGATATTTATCCTCTATTAAGTAAAAACAACTAATTTCTCTCAAATTTTGAGGACTATGTATCCACCATCTCATCACATATATTGCACTGCCACAATTGCTTCCTTTTTGGAAGTTGGGTTATGGCAGTACATAGTACATGTATAACTAATGGTACAAATTTAATTTCCAAGCATTCTGTTTGCCAGTATCATGAATATTGGCCATACATTCTCATCAAACTGATTAGCCACCCACAACTAACCAAAGGTTTAGATCAGTATGTCCATGTTTATGTTGTATTTTATATTACAGTAACCAAATGGTATCATATTGTCTATTTTACCTTCTATACATTGTATTGAAATATCTTGCAGTGTTATTGTGGGCCTGATGGTAGATTAGTGAGGATCCACCGACTAAGTCACCTTTGTGAAACAGCGATACATATACATACACATATACATATACATATACATAGACACAGACATAGACATAGACATATACATATACATGTACATGTACATGTATATCTACATTATACATATACACAATGTACATGTACACACTGTATACATGCAAGTACATGTACATGTATTAATGTATACATATATGTGTGTGTGTGTGTGTGTGTGTGTGTGTGCATGCGTGCGTGTGTGTGTGTGTATTTGAGCAAGTTGTGTTAATCAGCCCAGTGCACTTGGATCAGGACGCCGATAATCCATGCCACAGTGACATGGTCATGTATGTCTGTAATAACGTGAGGCAATCAACTGTAGGTACATTGTATGTCTGTATGAGCAGACAGTCTGTCAATATTATGCAAGTATTATTCAGTTGGTGTGCTGCTCTTTTTAAGTCAATAACGTGAATCTTTGTACTTTGTGACAATTGATACACGATACAGAATATTCATCTTGGACCTATGACCTCTAGTATCGCACAAATGAAATTTGAAAAAAAAAAGTCTCTATTCTTTTGGTAATCAATTACCCAATGGAAGGATGAAAAAGAAAAAAAATGAACACAATTTACATTGATCCAGTACACCTATACATGAAAAAAGCCACAATCTCACACATGTACACACACAGTTACTAGCTAAATGTCAATATTTTATTTTTTTTTTACTTTGAACCAAAACTGGAGAGGCACATACAGTGGTGCCCATCTTGACAGGCTGCTCTGATAGGAGGCCACATGCCTAAACCCTTTCCTCCTCAAACCAGCCAAAACCGGCTGGTGGTCAAATGTCGTCTGCGCTTCAGTGTTTTCAACCGATTTCAACAGCAATGAAAAACAATTTGACTGAGAATTGAAGATGAGACCTGTCAAGACAACATGACCCAGGTCAACAGCTTTCCTCAGCATGGGTTGGGCACTAAGTACCCAACCCATGCCGAGGAAAGCTGTTGACTCAGTCTTAATTCAAGGGGGAAAGGGTCAAAAACACACCACCTCTGCATGACCCTTCACAGGGTACTTTTTTCATGGTATCTATTACCAGCTACGAGAGACCATGAACCCGTCTTGAGTAATCTTAATTTGGCCAGGTACACAGCCTGGGGTAGTCTTTTGAGACAGGTTACATTGCCCTTTAACTGATGAGAGGCCAACTGTCAATTTGCTTCACTCAGAACGTGACTCATGTGTATACACGAGAGATAATTTGATGGTGCCTATGCGAGCATTTATACAGTATAATTAATGGAATCACAAACAATGTTTATGCCTATAATCCTTCAGTGGGGGTTATACCATTATCTTGTAACTTCAACTATACTGTCACAGTATTCCCAATATGTTCTTACAAATAGGGCAATTGCCAATTCCCTACCAATTAAATTCCACCAAATTATAACTTTACCACTTTGGTAATTGTTGCAAACACTGTAAAAACACTAATTATTTTCACGTGTAAAATTTTTCCACAGTTTTAGCATTTCAGGTACTTTACTCAAGTGTTCATTTTGCTATTTAGGGTGTAGTTCCCATTAAACCTATGTTAAAATATTATTTCATTAATTGCGCCTCAATATTTTCACAGTTTTGTTTTTAGCGGTGAAAATCAAAATACACGTACAGCCAAGTTAAAGCCAAAGCAAATTTGACAAGACACTCAACTTATTCTGAAGCCCACTGAGAATACTGAGGAATATTATGATGTAAATACCATGCAAATCAGAGCAACAGCACAAAAGCTATCATCAAATACAATGCACTATTTTTGTCTGAACATTGTTACAGGTCAGCCATCTTGGCTATATACAATCCCATAATGCAACAGCAATGACCTTGTCCTCACAGGCAAATTAATATTAATGTTTTAGTTAAACTACCGAAATTTCAATGTTTAAAACTGCTTCACTGATTGCATGTGGTCTTGGGTATTTACTGTTATGACTGTGCTATAGTTATTATTTTACAAGAGTTAATTATTTGTCAAAACCTTGATACCAGCCTTGAGAGGTTGGTACTTGTATGTCTCCACTGCTACAGAAGATGGCAGCCCCAAGACCAGACCGTTTTACGATAGGCATGACATGTAGAACAACTGCAACTTTTCCACTGATCTGATCTACATCATCTTTATGTCAAAAAGTTCCCATTCTTAACAAGTTCCATACAAAAAAAATGTTCTGAGTTGGTTTTGACTTCAAGTAAATTTACGGTAATCAGCCAAAATAAGTACAAATTTGTCACTACATCCCTTTTAAACTCAGGCACAGATTGAGGAGAGGGTGTGTGTGTTGGGGGTGGGGGGTGGAGGGAGGTCTGAGTTAAGGGTGTGCTTGCACTTTTATCCCCATGAAAAGCTTCTGCTTTTACTCCTCACCCGGCCATAAGTCTGATGAGATTTATGGTTTATAGAACAACACACAGTTATTAGGGGCTTTCTGGTGCGAGGATAGGACGATCAAACAGAGGAGTATAAATGGTCCAATTCAGGAGCTTCCAAGGACTCTGCCCCCTGGGCCCCCACAGGGATTCAGCACATTTTCCTCATCCCCTCCTCACCCTTCCCCCTTTCCAACAAATTTCCAGATCTGCCCCTAAAAATATACATATACATATACATATACATATACATACACATGTTATGCAGATTATGACTCATTATCGTAATGGTGGGAACAGATACATGTACATATTTTCTGAATGTGGTGATTTCACCGTTGCCTCCAAAACAAACCAAGGTCAGGCTCTTTCCACAGTTTTAGTCTTGACGCCACTGCCCTTGCCGGTTCTTTCCCAACTGTCACTTAAGGTGACCAGAGGGGAGAAATGGACACCTGCACTCATTAACCTTTCATGTGGATCAGGGTTTCGGTGCAACAGTGTCCAAGAGATGCAAGTACTTCCACCCTGAGGCTCGGAGATGTACACGCAGAATAGGATTCTATTCATGGATCCGGTGTCCCGGCAAGTTTAAGCTTAGTATTTCCTGTGAAAGTAACCTGATATCAGCGAGCTTATGTTTCCAACTGTATGCATCTGAGTTTGCTCCACTACTGACTAAACTTATCTCTTCTAACTCCTACTTAACCCATTTGAGGCAGACTTGTTTTTCTCCCCTTTTTCTCAATTTATTTATCAGCTTTAAGTTATTGTTAAATACCGAGTCAAGGTTGTATCTTCACCAGACAGTTAAAATAAATCACAAGGGTGCGAAGTGCCCGCGTGATTTATTTGAACTGTCTGGTTTTTGTAAATTTAAAAAATCCATGGGGGAGATTTGTAATTTAACAAAGAATATAATAGAAAATACTAAATTTTCATGGGGGAGATTCTGCCAAATTTGCAAAATTATGGACGTAAATCAGTGCTAGAAATAAGGAAAAATTTTCACTTGTCCGCCAACCAAGTGGAGTCTTAAATTCTAATTGAACTGTATGTAAATTTTGGACAAGTGCATTGGCAATTTTACTTGTCCGTCACAAGTTTCACTTAGTACGGACAAGCGGATAAGCCCTATTTCTAGCCCTGTAAATAAAAACAAATTGGGGTGAAAAAGTGGGAGATCCCCCCCCCCCCTTATGGGGGAGACTTGACAGGTATGGATGTGTCTGACAGGGCCATGTGGTCTTGCATATTACACACAATAAATGCCATTTGTGTAGTTATCTACTTTTGTTATTCTTTTCAGATTCTTTGATCTATTCAACAGAAATACCGCTGATGTGTGTTACTATGAAAACCATCAGTCACCATTTTTGTTATGTAACTCCACACGGGGATTTATGTCGAATAAGGTCAAAGAATATGTTACACTTGAGAACAATAGAAAAGGAGTTTAAGTTTATGATCCTCACCATGTTGAAGCTCCGTTCAGAGACATAGGGGCCAATATTTATCCGCACAAACACTGTGGAAGGCCAGTTTGTCTGGTTCATGATATTCATATGCAGTCAACTTTCCTGCTTGTCATTCATAAATACATGCTCATCTAGGGCTAGCCATCCATGGACAAACTTTCAAATCAAAAACTACTACTGGCTCATGCGAGCAAGAGTTAATTACTATAAACAACAGTGCACCCACCCCAACCCCCTACTCAAATTAACTTAAACAAATATTTGAATAAATATGCACAGATGTTCTGTAATATCATTTAGCATTATAATTGATATCTCAATTACGGGTGTGATGCATGTGATATTTAATATTTTGTGTTGATCATATTTGATAATATAGATCTGGATATGCTATCTAATACTAATCTCATATCATAACATATTGGCATAGCCATCTTGAAACAAAGTAAGTAAAAATTAAATATAACGTAAATTACTTAAATTTTGCTGTATTCTTATTTTCACTAATTTCACTGAGAGCACAAACCATGAAAATAAAACCACAGTGAAATAGTATTTTAACATTGTTTGCACAGGAATTATGTCCAAAATAGTTGAATTAAAAATTCAGTGAAACGTCAAAAGTACAAAAACTGTGACAATTTAAAAACGCAAAAATAAAGCAATGTACAGCAAATATGTCTCCAACAATTTTAAGATGAAAAATAGCATTCAGAGAATGGATTACTCTCTGTGCCCACAATTTGTTTTTTTCTCAATTCTCTGGGGGGGTTTTTTTTTGTTTTTTTTGTTTTTGTTTTTGTTTTTTGTGAGACTTTGCAGTAGAATATTTTACATACAATTTTCATATCGTTGTCTATCAAATGAAAGAGTACTTTTGGATGTGTTCTTGGGGCAGGTCCTGGTGACAGAGACCATTGTACTGTGTGTCACTCATACAGCCATCAAACACATACTTCAAAAGTTTAAAAATAATCAGAGGAAGCTGGTTTTATATAGGATTCTGATCCATCATAAGATACATCTCTGACAAAAATTTGGTCACGCTGGCACCAGTATTTTTTGAGATATCATGGTAACATCATCAGGGTTGACGCCACATAGACGGTTTTCAAATAAATATATTAAAAATTTCACAAAAAGTTTAAAAATAATCAGAGGAAGCTGGTTTTACATTGGGTTCTGGTCCATCATAAGATACTTCTCTGAAAAAAATATTTGGCAAAGCTGCAGTCAATTGTTTTTGAGATATCGTGGTAATGCCATCAGGGTTGACCCCACACAGTAAAAGTTTCACAAAAAGCTTAAAAATAATCAGGCAAAGCTGGTTGTCAAGAAGAACCTGGTCCATCATAAGGTCCTTCTGTGACAAAAATTTGGTACAGCTACGGAGATCTTTTTTTTTTTTTTTTTTTGAGATATCGCAGGAATGTCGACAAGACGGATGGACAGATGACAAAGGGGACGACCACACCCTCTGGCACTTTATATGCCGAGAGTAAAGAGAGACCTCCCCCCCCCTCAATTAAGACTGAGTCAACAGCTTTCCTTGGTATGGATTAGGTGCAAGGAAAGCTGTTGACCTGAGGCATGTTATCTTGATAGGCCTCTGCTATAATTATAATTCAAATTGTTTTTCATTACATGGTACTGTCAAAACTAGAGCAATCATCATGGACAGACTCAACACATAATTATGCATAGGCCCTTTTTGTATACACATGGGATATGGGACCTGTGACCTACATAATGAGGTTAAGGTCCTCAAAATGTAATCAGGTCAAGAAATTGTGTCAAGGTACAATTAAGGTAAGTTTGAGTTTGATGTTCTCTGTGAATCATGAGATATTTTTGGCTCACTAGGAAGCTGCCATGGGTAGACAGTCAGACAAACTAAGGACAATGACCTACTTGAAGACTGCAACTTCTTTGTCGCCTTTGTCAAACCACGTCTTGTCCATGTGAGCTATCTCTGTCTCCCCATTTTTTTTATTTATCCATATATCGCAAGAAGATGTCATATAGGGTTTGTCCCTGCTGTCTCATCATATTAATGAAATATGTTTAAAGCACCAAAAAAAAAAAAAAAAAAAAAAAAAAAAAAAAAAAATCCTGCCATAATGTTTGGAAACTGACCATCAGTCGCGTGACCATTTGTCATGTGACTGTCAATCCCGTAACCGTCAGCCTGCACTCATCATCACAGGACCATAATAAACATCCAGGGAAACTTTTGCAGCATACGCCAAGCACATATTGTACTTCATTGAGCCTATGAGCAGCTTATAAATCACATTTAATTGATGACTGTTTGGACACTTTAATATGTAAGCTTTGACATGTAAAAGCATCTATGTTATTTTTTCATTAATTACGTTAATTTCTTTTCCGTGCATGCAGTCACAGTTGCCTTGATTGATTCCAGCTGCATATATGTCATACTTTAGTGCTGCTTGTGCTGTTCAAGCCCACTCATGGCTTCACTTTTCCACCGATCACAGTGCAGCAACCAACCACATGTACTTAAAATAGATCTCGCTGCAGTCATGCATCCTGTGTGTCTGGCGATAACATTGTCCTTCTTTTTTTTTTCTTTAGCTAGAGGAAAACCTTAATTGTCAATCTGGAAAGAAATTTGCTGCACTTCAACACGAGGATACGAGTTTAGCTATACGTTGACCCTTGTGACCATGCATCTATGGCACAGCGCCATCCAATAAAATATGTTCAATGATGAATGTCCACAGGTCGTCCAGTTTCCAAATCTAGTCTCTTTTTATTAGCCCTGGTACAGGCGCGTGTGCCACAGGACTAGTAATTAATGGAGAAGAGGGGGGTGGGGGGGTGGGGGGGTTGGTACACTGGTACAGGTAATTATTTTTCTAGAGTATGCAGTACAGTGGTACCTCTCTTGAGAGACCTCTCTAATGAGAGACCGCATATCTTTTTAAGACCGCTCTCTCAGAACACTGTGCTATCTTTTCCATGTTGTTATACCTCTAATGAAAGACCACCTGTTTTGAGAGACTGCATTTTGACCTGCCGTAGGGGCAGTCTCTCAAAAGAGGTACCACTGTACAGAAAATAAAAATCTTTCAAAATTTTGGATAGTAAGAAGTACGTAAAACAAGGGGGCTTCCAGTACGCCAGTACGGTAAATAAAAAGCCCCAGTACGCCAGTACGGGAAACCCCTTACCCACCCTCAATGGAGGGTTGCTCTTGGGTTCCTAAACGAAACTGATTTCCCCTCATTGCAGCAAACTATCCACTCTGATGTGACTGGTTCTGCCCTCACCTGGGTTTGCCCTCTCGCTTGGGTACCCTCTGTTTGTTTTCATGTACCTCCCTGTATACCCCAGGTAGTTGTCATGTCACCCTACACATGCAAACACATCTTGACCAATCACAACTGCCCTACAAGTTATCATCTCAGCATAAACAAAACTATATGGCAAGTATCCTAAACCTCATTTCACTAACTGCCAGATGTCTCAAATGTTGAAATTTCAATCCATCTGATATTTCTTAAATTCCTGAGATGTGTAACAAAGATTATTCAAGGGAACTATCTTGAGCGGAGATGTCACTGTCAAATCATAAATTTGAGTATTTTGTTCCCATGTGAAATCTCATCACTGTTTGTCAGGTGCTAGTCCTGGAGCTGGGCATGTCTCAGCTGAGGGGTGAACAACACCTGATTGTACTGTGTCCACTTTCAAGTTTCCCCTCGCCAAGCTTTTTTATTTTTTTGTGAATAGCGAAGGAGTTGAATTGCTATAGCACTTGTGTGAAGAAAATTGCCTTTGCGATGACGCAATATATACCTGCTTTATTCACTAGTCTTATTGTGCAGAATTGCTTCTCATTTGGTGGCCGCTCTCGTCAAGCATCGCTACATTCCGTCACAGTTTAACCACCCGGGTCTATGACGTCATGGAAGGGACCTTCTACACCAACTCCCATTGTAAACATTGACTCGCAGCAGTGATTGTCAGTGTGCTCATGGCTTACTGGCTTAAAATGGGGATGAAAGTGGGAAAATGTTCCCGGTTGAAGTCTCAACCCATCCACCATGCTGAACCGATGTTGGAAGGAGCCACAGGCTGAGACAAAGCCAGTCTTTGCCAGTGGAACTGGGAGTTGGACTGAGTCTGTGCCCAGCACTGACCATGCCATAGCTACCACGGAAGATGACCAAAGCTGGTGCTTGGGAAGTTTAGACTAGTAAGGGATGCTTTTCAAAAGTCTTCGTGCGAAAAATCATATATAAATGACTGCTTAAAGTTGAAGTTTCTGAGTATCACCAGATTATAGCCTATAATAAGGCGACAGGCCATTTATTCTATAAGTGATGTGTGCACTTCTTTTCTTCATTTAGTGACGTCTTCCCTGTTTTTGCCATACACGTACAGTGCTTTATTTTCTCCTATTTTACATGCAAAAGGCATTCATATAGAGATACACCCTTGTTCCTGACAGTTTTTTTTTTTTTTTTTTTTAATTAAAAAGAAAAAAGTTTAAACCAAAAGGCAGGCCATATTTCGTGGTTATGCTGCAGGCTAAGACGTGCAAAACAGAAGCACCTTCCAGTCTGTGTGGCTTATGTATTCAAGCTGTGGTCAAGTGCTTGTGTATTCCCCAATCTTTTGAAGTTTGCTGCATGCTACAGTAGTTATTATTAATCTGTTTGGGCATGCACCAGCTTTACAGATCTATGCTTTTCAATGTGATTTTCTGCCTTCACACCTCCCAGGCCTTGTTATCAATTGCTAAATAGAATAAAACTATGAGCCTGCTGCACGTAGGCCTATGCTTTCAAATTCAGTTGGTTTTGAGTTTTCATTTACACTGTATTATCATGCAGTGTATGTACACTGCTGGTATTGTATATTGGCAACTGTGACAAGATGGCCTGCCGTAAACATCAACCATGCAGTCACTTACGAGGGCTGGCTGAAAAGTTCTAAGCCTAAGTGGGATATCTCAATCAGATTGAAACAAACTTTTGCCACCAACAAGTACAATCATTTAATGAATCACAGACATAAGAACTGCAACTGTACTGTGATTAGTGTCGTTGTACCAGACTATCTTGTGAACCTACCCATTGAAATCACCAGAAATGGACAAAACTCGCTATAGGATAGTCATCAAGTGTGGGTACCTGCAACTCAAAGGGCTAACTCCCAAAAAAGATACATGCCGACATGGTCTCCACTTTGTGGGGATGATGCCCCTTCCTTTTCCAATGTTAACAAGTGGGCTGCGGAATTCAAGCAAGGCAGAGAGAGCCTTGATGATAACACAGCATCCAGGAAGGTCTTCAACAGTAACCACTCCCAAAAACATTACCCCGGTGCATGACATAGTGATGGCTGATCGATGATTGACCACTCAACATATTGCTAGTGTTGTGGGTATCTCTCATGAGAGGGTTGAGCACATTATCACCAAGGAGTTGGAAATGACAAAAACTTCTGCAAGCTGGGTTCCAAAGCTCTTGACAGCAGATCAGAAACATGTCAGATTCTTGGCATCCTCTGACAATTTATGCTGTTTTGAAACAGATCCCCAGGATTTTTTGGCCCGATTTGTAATCCTGAATGAGACCTGGGTTCATCACTTTGAACCAGAAAGCAAAATTCAGTCTAAACAATGGAAGCAACTGGGATCACCCCCACCCCCCCACCCCCCAAAAAAAGCCAAGTTGGTTCCTTCTAGTGGAAAGGTGATGCCTTCAGTCTTTTGGGACTCCAAGGGTATTCTGCTGATTGACTATCTTGAAAAAGGTCAGGCTATCAATGGAAGATATCATGCTGACCTACATGTACTGAGACTGTAGTTGCGTGAAGCTATTAAAGTGAAGCGACAAGTAATGCTCACTAAAGGAGTTCTGTTCCACCTAGACAATGCTCCTTGTTCACAAATTTGTGGTTGCCGTGTCAGCTATAAATGATTGTGGCTTCAAACTCATTGACCATCCCCCTTATTCACCCGATTTAGCCCTGTCAGACTTCCACCTCTTTCCCAAAATGAAAAAGGAACAAGCCGGTTGCCATTTTCCTAGTAATGAAGTCATTTCCGCTATGAGTAACTTTTTGAGGCTGGCTGAAGAAAATTTTTATTTGACTAGCATCCAGGCCTTGTGTAAACCTGGAAGGGGACTATGTGGAGAAATAAATGAAAACCATCAGCTTGGTACAGGTCTTTTACAGCTTGGCTTAGAACTTTTCAGCCAGCCCTTGTATATAGGAATCTTCACACAATGACTTTTCAAAAGCATCTATGACCATTCACAAGTTCCAAAGCTCCAGCTCTAGTAATCTTCTGTGGAGCTACGGCATGGTCAATGCTGGGCACACACTCAGTCCTAGTTGCACCGGCAAAGACTGGCTTTGTCATAGCCCGGTCGAGGCTCCTTCCAGTAAAGCTGAATTTCTCTGTCCTTCTCTCTTCCAAATGTATACATCTCCCCCCCCCCCCCCCCATCCTCAGTAAGTTCCTCTTTGGAAAAGGAACAGCTGAAACTGAGATCCAGCTTATTGTCTGCCTCGCAACCGCTAATGCTGTCTCTATCGCTATCCTCCATTGTATCACATTACTCCCTTCCATGACGTCACAACCCAGAGCCCACTTGATGGCCAAAAGATCCAAACTTGTCAACTTCGGGCCCGTCAAAGGCAACAAATTCTTTGGCAAATAAAGTTATTTTCCTGTTTGAATATGGAAATTTTCTTCACAAAAGTGCTATAACACTCCAAGTCCTTCCCTTTGAACAAAAAATAAATCTTTCACTGTCTGGGACCTTTAACAATGGAAGTGAAACTTACACTGGGAAAGTTGTGTACCTGTAGGAATGCAGGCAGTACTTGATTTATGACCGTTTTAGTGAAATAAACTTTCCTGGTCTGGCTATTCCCATAAACCCTTTGATCTCAATTGTTGTACCACGGGTATCAAAACCCGGGAATAACTTGATAATGGTTCATCCTAACTGTACTGTTTTCACAGGATTACTGTCAACACATGACTAAAAATCATCCCTTAGATTTATTATTTTTTAATTTTTTATTTTGTGCTTTACTACTATCATTACTCTTATTTTTTTTCAAGAGAAGGAGAGAGCTTGAAACCAGGTACCCAATCCGTAACAGAAAATTTGAAACACAAAGCAAAGATAAAGAAAAACCTTGACTGAACTCTTTTGACGCCTTCCCCACTCCTTTTCGCTCTAGAGTGCCTGTATGTAAATTGTTGTTGGCCTCGATCTTTTGACTTGAAATTCACGTCAACAGAAAATATGTTTGGTGATACCTGTAGATAAGACACATTATGACTGCATGCCCCTGATCAACAGTTTTTTCCTTTCTTAAGTAAACCTGTTGACTCAATCCTTTTCTAACCAGAAGAGGGCTAGGCCACACATGCAGCTAATAATTCTGTGAAAACAGTTTTACGTTTCATAAAACTATGAAAAACGTAATTCTCCTATTTTGTGTACAAATGTCACGTCATGATTCATAATTGTAAAGTAGCTGTTTTGGAAACAACGATATGATGAATGGGTCAAAATTTAACTGTTTTGACGTTTTATGAATGATGATATTTCCCATAAATTATATTTTGCATGTACTTCCATGAATATTTTAACCTTGACGGAGCCACAAAAAAGTACAGCAGACGGAGTTTATGGGGGAATAGCCAGACCAATCAAATTTGGCATGCTACATTTGTACCAAAAAAAAAAAAAAAAAAAAAGAAAAGAAAAAGACAAAAAAACAAAAACGAAAAAAAAAATAAAATAAAATAAAACCGACACCACACGACTGTGGAGTTGAAAGATTTCAACTCTCTGCACTTCTGGGAATAAGATTACAGTTATGTTCAACCTGTGGTCAATCATTACTCATTATAAGCCTCTGACGAGTCCACTGAAGGACAAAATGCATCAGGCTTATTTGGCACACCGTGTATCTGTTCTCATAAACACTTGCCTAGTCTTCTTATTGTAAAAAAAAAAAAATAAATAAAACAAAAGCAGAAAAAAAAGCCACATAAACAAAAAGCCCACTCGTGTCTCACAAGGAATGAGTCTGGCTGATCCTTCAGTGTGACACAATCAATATACTGCCACCATTTTCTTTATCTTGCATGTCCTCCCAGTTCTTAAATTTAGTCCAGTCCATTCTGCAGACAGAAACGAAAATTAATGAAATTGAAGGGTCAGACTCAACACACAGATTGTCTTTCGGTCTAGACAACTACCATCCAGTGATTCATCAATCAACTCTAGCTGCTGTCAGTCTCCTCAATCTTTTAACATTCACTTTCACTTTCGCTTGTTGCACGCTTTTGCCCTCCAGTTTGTGCAACTCGATCCAGTCGCAGATTTTTCCTTGGAACAAAAACAAGAGGACGACCAGTGATGACTTTTCATGACAATACACATCTTCACTTTCATGTGAACACAAAAAAGTCCATGTGCAAAAAAATCATGACATTCTAACAGTCAGCTTAGTTTATTCAGCCCATGACAATAGACACACAGGGTAGAAGCATATGCCATTTATTACTGCAGGGGGTGCTGTCTACTTCTACAAGTGGAAAGTGTTACGGCTAATTGGTTGAAAAAAACGACGAGTGAGTGGGATTTTGCAAAGACACCCTATACATTTTACCATGGCATTTTGCGTGTCAAAGTTGCTACTTGACTGTACAGTAATGGACTCATTTCCTTCAGTAGTTAAAGATTGGCACATCTGTGGTTTTAAAGTGTGAATGGTCCGTGTGGCACGGTGCCTTCTGGGCCTTCCTGCCGCATGTGCTGTCACAGAAAATTTGATGGCATGCATTCCCATGCTAGCAACTCTGTGGCTTCAGGCAGAGACGGTTAGTGTCAGTCCACATTTTAGTTTCCTGTCCCCTGTACATATTCTTGTTCTGCTGCAGCGTTTCCTTTGTCCTCTTTAGACACTAGCTTTGTTGAGGATGAGCGTCGAAAGAGCGCCACCTGGTGGTGATCATAGGAAGCTGCATTCTATGTTAAAACGGCAACACGGTGACTTTCGGCAAGTTTAAATATAACTGACACGTCATTAGCTTTTGAAATAAGAATCCCGAGCACTGCTATGTGTAATTATCATTCAATTTTTCAGAATAAGGATTACTCTGAAGATTTAGATTAGTTTGGGATTTAAACCAAAATGTAAAGATAATGAACATTTGATTTCTGCCGGAACTGCAGGTCTTTAAATGCCTGCTGTTGTGAATGTATCATCTCCTGGAATGTTTTATCAGTCATGCTGAGACTGCAAGAGATTCGTCAAAAGCATGACATGAATTAAGTCTGTCCTCAGACTTGCACCCAAGTGCGACGGAATACTGGGATCACTGTTTCTGTTTGCTCTTTTGTTGCTAATTTCAACCAAAGTCCACGTGCTCTGAATTAACATGATAGCAGATTGATAGTGCCAGTAAACAGACCTTTAACTCAAGCACCAGCATATACCTAGTGCTGCAGAGAACATAGGAACGGTCTGAGTCAACAGCTTTCCTTGGTGGGCATTGGCCACACTCAGCCACAGTGTCCAAAAGATTCTCAGGAAAGTTATTGACTGACAGTCAAACCTTGGCACTGACAGAGTTAAAATTGATGGCATTGTTAACATTCCGGCCCGCACAATAGTATGTCACTATCAAGCTTTAAAATATGTACAACAAAAATCTATTGTGTTACCAAAGTATGATGAGGCGTACAAATGTCACCACATCCTGGGCTTTGCATCTTTGATCTCGTATCTTGGCAACTTAGTTTAACGTTTTCACTGCCAATCACGTCTAAAGTTGATCTACTATAGTCAAACTGGTCTGAATTATCATTAGGATCTCAGATTCCTTGTAAAAAGACCCTTCATTCAAGTACCAGCATGCCCCTAGTTCCAGAGAGAATATCCCAGGTAAACAGCTTTTCTTGGCGAACATTGGGCGCCCAATGCGCGCCGAGAAAAGCTGTCGACTTAGTCCAAAATGTGGCACTTAAAGAGTTAATGTCTGAAGTCCTCATTCTCTGCACCCATAGACCTGCTACCAGACAGCATTGATACACAGTGAAACCTTTCATGAAACTTTTTTTTTTTTTTTCATGAAACATCATCACTAGGGAAGATCAATTGCGCTGAGATGGTCCCTTGTGAGGCTAAATGACAGAAAAGGTACTGCAAGCACTTTTAAAAAGTGATTTTATAAGACAGTGGTTTTTCACTGGGGAGTGGTCTCTTGTGACAGGTTGCATCATTTGTTAACAGGAACCGGTGGGTCCACGGCGTCTCGCCAACAAACCAACAACACATCCACCAGGTCATCATCAGGACATCAAACACAAATTGTGAATATAAAGCTGTCTTTACATTAGTGAAGATGGTCGTACAGACCACGCAAGAGACCTCTGCAGGTAAAGAAAGAGATAAAAACTTTGTCGGCACATTTGGAGGTTCTGGGGGCGAAAAAAAGTACACTTTGGCATCTACATTCGATAGGGACCGTGGTAAACGGAGCATTGCCCACAAGAACAAAGTGAGATGTTGCCTATTCAAGACATACAGGTCGTTTTAATTAACATGCTGTTCAAGACAATGTGTTGTAGCCTATCTGGGACCAGCCCAGGCTAATAGGCAACCTCCACAAGAGATCTCTTGGGGGCCACTATGCACAAATTTCACATCCGCCACAATCACCCCCGTGGCCTGCAAAACAGCCGCCTTATCTGCTTGTCATTCTGAACTCACTTCCCCCGGCTCTGGCCCGCGACCCTTTCATCCAGTCAAATTACAACCTTTATTGGTCTGGTGGGCCAATAATCGATGCTTGATTGTTATGCACCGATCCCCCTAACTTCCCTTTCAGTGGTGAATAATTACACATTTGGAGCCATAGCTGATGTGACAGGAATGGAAGCGACTAGAACCCTCCTTAATTCTGAGCCCTTAATGATTCCTGACAGAAGTGATTCGTGCTAGTCACATGTAACAGAATTACAAGCTGCCAACGCCCAGGGAGAATACCCATCAACATTGGTGATCCTACTATCCCAATTCGTGGCATGCATCTACAATATGCTTAATGCCACCCAGACTTGGCTGTATCTCCGAGCATACCAATATTTGTGTTCCAGCATCAAACGTTATCATAATCTCCTGCTTTAGAACACAATGTGACAGTCATCAGCTATTGCAGATAGACTTTTTTTCTGACATGGATGGATTATCACTTTTTTTTTTTTTTTTTTGGTTAAAGCCACAAAGGCTGACAGTCGCAGCTGCGTGCTCTCTATCCCCCTAAGTCTGCGCACAAAAGTGGCAATTTTTGTCAAAGCACGAGAAGTCGTGATCACAGCCAGCTCCTGGCCATCTTGCCTGTTGCCCATGACCCACGCCCCCTTTGATCTGACACCAAAACTTATAGATTGCCAAACAAGTCAAGAAGCCTGCAACCTCCCAAATTTCTAATCCATCTCTTTCAATAAACATGACAATAGCATGGAAAGCCTCAGACCAAACGAACGGTCAACTAATCGGGATTCTGGTCACATCAGCCCCAATTTCGTAGTGTGCACATAGAACAGAGCACTTGGCTTTTATCGCTTGCCAGGCATGTTCCCGGAAAAATTGAGTCCACACGTTGATGACTGCGGGAAAATCTACTCTTAATTTCCCTCGGTACAACACGGTTACCTGACCTTCTTCAAAATCACATGAAAGGTTGTAATATTTCATTCTGTGCCAAAAAAAAAAGAAAAAAACAGGCTATCATTGGGAGCCTATAAGTCAATGTCACTTGCCTTGGCAAATAATTACCAGCTTAGGTCACTCTGAGATACAATGTGTTCTCTGGACTTATCTGGGATGTGACAATGTTATGTTTGCAAAAGTTTATATTCAACTCCACAAGGTTCTTGCTTGCACAGGCTGTTCTGAAAGGACTGGTAAAATTGATCCTCAGTCATCAGAACATATTCCACCAGCTATGGCCTGGCTTAAAAAGTGAAGGAACATGTAATGTGATCCAGCTTAAATGTCGGCTTGCATTTAGGATGTTTATTTAAAGTCTTTCACCTGTTCTCGCTCAAGCAATAAAATTGACCGTTTTAATGTGACTGTGTTGACATTCTCCAAATGGCCTGCTTTATTCCTGATTTCTACACTAGACATCAGCTTATTAACTTATTATAATACGTTGTCATCTTAAATTATCCCCTTCACACTAGTTTACTGCTGACTCTGTCAGTGGCCTGTAACTTTGTTCATGCCTCATCATAAAATATGCTTGCCTTATGACGCACCAGAGAATAATAACAAGAGGCCCGTATGAAGAGTGCATACTCAGTTGATCTGAAGGCTCAATTCTCTTTGCCACTGATGTCCAAGCTACACCCTGCCATTAAAAAGATCACCTCTTCCAACTTTATAGGTCTGAAGACGTTACAAAAATAGGTCAAGGTCAATGATCTGATGTAACATACATATATCAGGATTGGACATTTTCTGCATATCCTATAAATCTGGCATGTTTAATGCAACCATTTTTTTTTTTTAGATATGGAATTATATATCTTTCAAGACATTTTAACCCATAATTTCCGTCAAAGTACAGGTGGCACCACTAGTATCACAAAGAACCAGGATTTTGACCTCTTCCACAATCCCACTAAATTTCATGATGATCCCCAAAAGATTAAGGATGCTGGACTGGTCACAAGATTTTCACATTTTGACCCGTATATAATGTACTATTACAGGTGGCACCACCAACATTGACATTAACATAGACTTCCATAGACTTTATAAGTTCCAATGGTAATATGGGCCTAACTCAAAATCTGTGGGGTGCAGAGCATTCACAAGATGACCCACATATTCTAACTGGCAATTTGACCTTGACCTTCAACTCAGATTAAAAAGTTGTTAATGTTCAAAATGTGCACCTTGCATCCATCTTTCAATACATGGTCTCTTGGTTTAAATCATGCAGTAACTTTTTGAGTTACTGAAGAAAAACAAAGTCTATAACCATTGGGTCACAGTGACCAAAAAATAGGTCACCGAGTACAGTTTCATGTACAATGTAATCAAGTGCAATTTTGATTTAGAGGCTCAATTCTCTTTGCCATTGATGTCCAAGCTACACCATGCCATTACAAGATCATCTCTTTCACATTTACAGGCCTGGTTACTTAAGAAAGATGGGTCAAAGTCACTGATATTGTACAACATACTAGCATTGGACATGGTCCATATATCCTGTACATGTGGCATGACTAATTCAATTACTTTTCAAGATATGGAATTTATATCTTATACACATTTTGGCAATTAATTTCCATCAAATTATAGGTGGTTCCACTGGTATCATATATGCAACTGAGATTTTGACCTCCTCCACAATAAAAAAAAAAAAATCATGAAGCTCTATTAAATATTAAGGATGCTAGAGTTGCCAAAACAATTTCCCATTTTGAACCATATATTACATAACACTATAGGTGGCTCAACCAATATTGAACTCAACCTAAATTTCCATGCACTTGGTAAGTACTGAAAGTAATATGGGGCTACCTTGAAAACTGTGGACTGTGCAGAGCTCACAAGCAAAAGTTTACAGATGGACAGATGGCATGACGGACAGATGGTTGCAAAAATGGACAGATGGACAGATATGAGTGATGCCAGCAACTCTGCAAACTATGGTCAGCAGAGCTAAAAAGTGGCTGAAAAAATGCACCAAATATGAAAAAATAAAATTCAAACATCACACCACTTGAGGATACATGCATGTACTTCGTACAGACCCACCCAAAGTAGATCCCCACCAAGTTTTGCAATGATCTCAGTGTCACCAATAGTTTTAGACAAGATGAAAGCGTGAATGTCAATGGATGACAGACTAAAGACAGAGGACATACCATCCAATAGGCTGAGCTGACTGACAAGTCAGCCGAGTTTTAAAGAAGTACACCTCACCTGAATTCTCTGTCAATCCATCATCTTAGCATGTGATTTAGAAAGAAAAGATGTGTCCAAAAGTTGAAAAGCGAAACGATACCTTACAATTGAACACAAGTTCATATCTTTTCAATAAAACCGTGCTGATGCATATATTCATAGAGAAAAAAGGAACTGGCAATAGGGTTTTTATCCTAAGACAGGCGTGTACATATTTCATCAGTCATAAATGATGACAAAAAAAAAAACCTTGATGAGACAGGGAGCCTCATGAGTCATGTACAAGTCACGGTTCACTGCATGAGTACTCAGAGTCTGAACAACAGCAAATACCAAGTGCATATCTGTCTGAATCGGGTTAACATGTTTATTTTTGTTTTTTGCTTTTTCTGCAAATGTAAATTGGTGCATGTAAATGTTGTAAAGTTCCTATAAAGTCATTGTTTGAGCAAGTAAACAGACCAGCAACATCAAATGGACTGAGCTTCCAACAAGGCAGTCATTTATTTTCGGAAAAGGTTGCGAACATGCAAGGGTGTGTTAAATGCTGCTCAAGAGTTTTAAAGTCACAGCGAATACCTGACACTTTCATTGTTCTTTGCTGCTTGGGCAAGTGAATCCATAACTACCTTTGTCACCCTAACTTCTATACTTTCTCTCCAACTTTCCAAGTATACAGCCATTAGCTACTTTAACCGGTTAAGTTTCTTCTCTTTATTCATTTCTGTCATAACATTTTGGCCGTCACAAAGCATTTGGAATAGTGGTCTGAGATGGCCTGCCAGGGCAACGGAGTATGTTGTGTGCACGTGGCACCACAGGTGACTGATATCTACCTGCTGCAGGTGGAGACATCTGGTGGTGAATAAACATGCTCTATTCATAGGTTGAAAGTGGCACATGACACAGAAAGCAGGTGCTGCCCCCCCCCCCCCCAGTACAGAATCATGGATCTTACACGTCCTAGTCAATAGCTTTTCTCTGCATGACATTGGAAAGTAGCACTAACAACATGCCAACACACCATTCTTGTTTAAATTTTGATAAACTGTCGACAATTCACAACCAGCAAATGCACTACGGCAGCTGAAAACTGTGACAGAGCGTTTTTTACAACACAGAAGAAAAGATGCATTTGACCACAACTAAGGATATGTGCCATCCTTAATGGACTCATACTTAAATAGTTATGCACCTTTCGAGCCTTGATTTAATGCTTAACGTGACATTAACTCTTTCAGTGCTATATTTTGGACTGGGTCAACTGCCTTCCTCAGCAGCGTGCTTGGGACATGTGCTAGCAGTTGTATGAACTGTCTTTTTTACAAGGAACATGTATCTGCCGGTACCCTTCAGTATAATTCAGAGCAGTTGGTCTAAAGTACATGTAGTTCAACTTTATTCACAGTTAACTGGCACCAAAGGGTTAAAAGTGTGTGGTCTTAAGTCATGCCCTACCAGGCTCCACATTTCCTGTGTACTTGTCTCACTTGCGTAAATGACTGCATATCCATAATTCTTCTTAAAAAAGAGCTTTCATTCAGGTACCAACACGCATGGTCAGTGGTTTGTGCATTGCCTGACAAGCAACAACTCACCAAACAGGCAATGCAACAACCACTGATATACATGAGGTATAGATCAAGTGAGTCAATACATGTACAGCTCGATTAACACTTTTTTTCAGACATCAGGACCACACAACTCCCCAATAAACAGCTTTGCAGGCAGATATCCATTCAGACCCTGCAGATGGGGGACAATTTACAGAAATCTTCCTGCACATATTAATTTTGCTCGCAAGAAACTGTCTGACAGATTTATGGGGTTATAGTCTATCAAACCTGAGACACTGTGTGTGTAAAACTAGGCACATGTATTGTCTAAGGATAATTAAGGGCAGAAAAATGTCCTGTTAGCTAGCAAATAGGAGTATGTAGACTGTGGCTTGCATACTAAGGAGCCCTGGGTATTGGGGTGAGGGGCCTCTGGATGAGCTTTAATAAAACATTTACATGGGACAAACATCCACATAGGTGACAAATGCCCGTCATTCCATTATGCAGCAATTATGCCTTGCATGTGAGTCAAATATCAAATCTGCACATAATAAATGGCCAGAGTTTAGAAATACATCATCCAGAACCCTACAGGGACTTTGCTGGTCCAGCCATGTCTGTCAACAACAACAAACAGGAACAGGATGCAAGCAAACAAAAGAAATTCACCTTTAACTCATTCCACCCTAATGGTGCTTTTTTTCCCCCTAATTAATATCTAAATGTTGTCTGCTAATTGTATTTTATTAGTTCAGGGATTATTTTTCAAAATTTTGGACAAAAATTGTATGGAAGATCATTCCAAATTATGTGCCCATGGTCAACACCAAGGAAAGCTGTTGACTCGATCTTCTATCAGGGTGGAATGAGTTGATGTGGATTTTGCAAGGAAGCCACAAGTAGCAAAATCATTGAAAAAAAATTCTAAAACTGCATTGTAATATTAAAGCTGAAGTAAACCTGGCAAGGAATTAAAATTGTTATGAGGTGTCGTGAAAAAAAGGAATTTTATGATGTAAACATGCATTGATGCAAATCAGAGAAGCAGAACAGAAGGTACTGTCAAATAAAATACGTTTTCCCATTTTTGCTCCAACACTCATCTTGGCCAAATATAAATCCCATAATGCAACAGCAATGACACAGTGTCCTGACAGGCACACTATCAATACAGTGGTCCCCCTCTTTTAAGGTCACCTGAAATGCAACCAAAAAGTGGTCTAATAAGAAGGGTGGCCTCTCTTAAGAGGGTAAAATATAATGGAAAAACCATACTTTCTGCACAAGAATGCCGGCCTTTCAAGAGGGGTGGCCTCTGGTGAGAGGGGCCTTATTAGAAGGGAACCACTGTATTCCAAATGACTATTAAAAATTTTAATGCTTAAAAATTGTGTTATTGATTGTAGGTGGTCTTGGGTGTTTATAGCTACAATTGTGCCACCTTTTACCACTTTAACTACCGTTCACAGAGCCATATTTCTAAAAAAAATTTAAGCCAGCATTGAGAGGTTGCTGTGTCATCACTGCTACAAAGATGGCTGCCCCCAGACATACCTTTTCCACACATACATGTATGTGACACTTTGAACCACTTTAACTTTTGTTCTCCTGATCTGATCTGATCTGTCTAATCGTTACCTCAAAGTATTTCCCTTCTTAACAAGTTCCAATGAAGAAATGTTTTGAGTTGGGTTTATTTTGGTTTTAAACTACTTGTGTGCCCTATTTGTAGGGCAAATGTCCTTATGGTCTGTATGTTACAAACCTGGTAGGTATCCCAGGGCCTTGCCACATATAATTAAGAAAAATTATTGCACAAAATTTCTTTCTTTCTTTTCTTTTTCTTTTTTCTTTTTCTTTCTTTTTTTTTTTTTTTTTTTTTTTTTTTTTGCTTTGTTATTGGTCACAAATACAAAGTAAGTAATAACTGTTTCTGTGTTGCAGTATCTCATGGGTCTTGTGAGTGGAATATAATCATGAAAATGTTGGACAAATACAAACTGTGACAAAGTCTAATCTACCAATAATCGAAAAAAACAAACCAAACAAAAAAACTGTTCACAGAGCCATATGGCAGCATCTTCTGCATTTTACCTTATTTCAAAGATATAATCAAGTGACCAGCAGTGAGAGAGAGAGAATTTGAGGGATACTCTGACATCTTTGCTTAACCAGTTGTCTGATAAAAACATTATACACAGGAATAGATGGTCTATATATTTGCACTTTACAACAGAAAAGATCAAACCAGATCAATACATGATCAGCAGCGAACCTGTATCCCCATGTCAATGCTAAATAAGAAGCTAAACAAAGATATATAGGGCTTCAGGAACTACGTGTGTGCCTTGTGGACCAAAGATCGAGTCAAAGTGTGAACTCAGGGAAGGAGAACAGGACAAATAACATTGTAAAGCCTGGGAGTTGGGTTTGTAGCCACGAGGCATGACAGACCTAAGGTTCAAGGGTTTATGCATATCAGCATCAAAAGTCCGAAGTCAACATTACGACACCTCAGGACTCACATAAAGGACCTAGTGTGGAATGTTACAGCACCTGGGTGCATTGCCCTGCCACGCCTGAACAACGGATGAGGAACAAATAATTGACGATAAATTGTGCCTCTGTTGGGCAATGCCAGGGAAGGCATCGGGCTTCATTGTTGAATCTTGTCAGGTACACGTGCTTATCTAGCCCGGCCTCAAATAAAATGCCACGACAGGCCGGATTAGGTCATAATCCACGATATAAATGACAAGCCGGAGGGTGACTTGGGCTAACAGCGCCACAGCACACGTGAAGTGGCCATCTTCCAAATCCATTTTGATTTCCACTACATCAAAGGGACCACGGGACCTGTCATATTACAAGTGGTACCACACCATCAATCAATTAGGACCAACACAATCCCAGGACCACCAATGACATTTATTCCCACCTTCTGCCATCAGAGCATAGCAATTTAGAACTCCAAATGCTTTCCGTACCTTTTAAGCTCGCAACATCTGCACGGCAGTGTGATGCAGGTCTGAATGACATTTAAATCTTACAACGGTTCCGTTTTGCCTTTCTCATGGTGGCCCTTGTCATCTGGAGACTGAACTTTCACACATCCATACTTTTAAGGGAATTCCCACTCGTTATTGTGTTCATGTACATGCATTATATGCCTCCTTCAAAGCCCAGACTCTGTGGTGCATGTGTGAGCTACCTTCGTGGGCCCATCTTCAGACAGCAAATTTCACAAGTAGAAATCTTCCCACACTGATGCGGTTCTAAAACCTCGATGACACAGAACGTCAACCAATGTGCACAACAAGCTGTGTGTATAAACTACAGGAATCGTAAAAGTATAAGGTCCCATTTGTATGTCAAGACCAGGATCGGGAAGACCCAGCTGGCATTATATATGCAAATTTACATCTGATTGCTTCCCATAATTATAGGCAAAATATGGTGTGACTTTTCAACTCTGGCAAATCTGATTGTTAAATGTTAGGGTACAAATGTAGCCAGGCAGTCATGAAGTTTGATGTCAATGGACAGCAGCAATGGGAAAGTGATTTGATTGACGATCCAGAGTTCCTGCCTGTCAGTAACTTCTAAGACTGATCAGATTCAAAACCGATTGACCACCAAACCCTGACAAGTAGATAACAAGAAGAGAGATTACTTGGTTTTGACAGCAAATCAAGGCATTTAGATAGTGCACACTAATGTTAAACAGAAACATAAATTTATTGATCCCATTCTTTCCCAGTTCTTCCCATTCCCCCTACTAACATGACCACAGCCAATGCGGCCGTGGATAGTACAAGAGACACTACTGTAAATTGCTTTAATTTCACTGCATTCTTATTTTCACTTATTTCACTGACAGCACAAAAGGATGAAAATAAGAACACGGGGAAATAACATTTTAACATTGTTTGAGAAGGAATTGTGTCCAAAATAGTGAAACTAAAACTACAGTGAAATGTCAAAACCACAAAAACTCTGAAAGTTTAAAGATGCGACAACAAAGCAATTTACAGTATATCCACGGTAGAATACACCTCTGACTGGGACATGGCCTGGCCTACAGGTTGCCTGTTCCCTGTAGGCTGTGACCATTAAACAGCGTCATCCTGTTTATTTTAGACATAAAACGTAATGTACTATGCCATGAAGGTGTCAATGTGCCTGGCTATATGCAGCCTATGACACACCACAGAGTCATAAACTCTGTTGCCTGATGGAACTTGTAGTCACCACGGTGTCTAAACTGTGAGTTTGAGAAACCTATAGACTACATGTCCTGCTGTGCCTTGCCCTGTGTGGCCGGCTGACCCAGCAGACCGTCATTAAATAGCGACAGTCTGACCGGTTTTGCCCTGCACCCAGCACATCACAGACTGAGTTTAACAGATGCCATCCGTTCTTTATATCCCGTATGTAAACCTCGGTCCTAGTAACATTAGTTACGTAGGGTTAAGACGCTCAATAAAAATTTGAGTCAATAACTGTCTACTCCATACATAGGACAGTGGACCAAGGTACACATAAGTCTAGCCAGGTGAAACATCACATGGCCAGAGTATTAAGGCTTCTAACATAGGGCAGTAAGGGTTTGCCTTTGGCTTCAGGAAGATGGAGTTCTTACTGGACGTTGTCCATATTGCATGTGTTATGGACTGTATAAATCATCATTTATTGTGAATTCATGTGTATAGGGGAGTTCACCTGTATAATTGAGCATCTTCACATCCAAAAGAAATAATGTTATTTCCACTGGAAAGGTGCGATCTCTTAAAAAACAAGAACATACATTCTTTTGCCTGCATAGCAAACCATGTCATGGGAAATAGGCTCGGTAATTAAACAAATTAGCCAATATATGTATACATATATATATACAGCCAACTGAAGACCTCTAAAGCTACAAGGCAAAATACAACTACAAGTATTTACAGTTAACAGTAGGAGAATAGACAGTATCATTCTGTCTCCTGGCGGGTGAAACAGACTGAGGGCCCGGCATAACCCCCCAGAGAGTGTTGGCTACGGTCTAGTGGAAGAATGGAGGCTTTGGTTTACGACAAAACCTCCAAAATTTAAGAACAAAGCAAAAAGACTGTAGCAGATTCCCATCAAATGGGGGAACTTTAAATACTGGAGTCCCAACACTGATCAGCTTTCACAATAACTGATTTTATCTTTGCAATGTACAGCAGCAAAGCCTAGCTTACCTACATAATTGATTTTTTTTCCATCTGTGTCATTTCCTGATATAACATAACACAAGCATGTCTATTACAGAATGACGATGCCACAGAACTATCCACAGCCATAGATATGAAGTAACCGGATAGGTTGGCCACCTATCATGACCACATAAAAGCATATGCATGTGGCCCTTTGAGCAGGACTCACATAAAAGCCTGAACATATTGACAGTCACGGAAGCATCACGGAACACAGTGGCATGGTAAAAGTGAAACTGAAAGTATGTATCTACAGCACATGCTACCTCACCTGAGGACATGCACGCATGCAACAATTACACTCACACAAGAAACTAGTCCATCTTTCTCTGCTTTTCAAAGACGATTTAAGGTGATGTCTGCTTTTAATGCCTAATGGCTGCTTTTGCTGACCTCCGAGACATTAGCACAAGTGACCTTCGCCGATTGCCTTGCTGCCCAAATCAATTGCTCCCAAAGTCTGCATATTTTGCCACAGGAAATTTGCACTGGTTCCATGCGACTCACTTAAAACGTTTAAAACACATTTGTGTTTCTTTACACTCTGTGCATCAAGGTTAGTGTTTCTCAGAAATGGGTGACATATGCTCTTCAAGCCACAGTCCTCTTTTCTTTCTTACCCTTGGTAGAAGTACAAGCCAACCTTGTCCTCAGTATGGGCACATTCATTGGCAGGGAACATAACACAAAAACATAAACAAAATACTGTCTGCTTTTTCAGAGCTTTTTTGTCTGTTTTCAAACTCTTTTAAGAGTAGCAATATATTATATTCTGCCCAAACCATCTAATTTATTTTGTATTTGTTTTGTATAATAATATATATATATATATATATATATATATATATATATATATATATAAGATAGCAACTAATGACTATGCACCTGGCAAAAAAGATTCTTTCACTGGTTCTATCACAAAACATGAGTTGAACACTTGGGTCAATTCACTTTTCTAAATTCTGTTTATTGCATGTATCGGGCAACAAAATTCTAAATTTCTCACTTCATCATATCACCAACATCAGTCTTAAAGCCCATCTTCATTTTTTTTCTGAAAAAAAGGTACTTTTTGTGTAATTTAGAGCTTATTTAAAACTTTTCTGACAAATACGGGCAAATGTTGTTCAAAATGTGGCTAAAAGACTACCGGTAATTGTTAAATTTGTATGGTTTTATGAAAAGGCTTAGTCTAACCCTTGATATACAATGTACATAAAGAAATGAATATAAGTTTCTACTGTAAAAAAAACTTCCATACATGCAGTGTATGATTAGGACGTGGGGTGAGCCTAAGAGCTGGGTTTCAAAAAAATACCACATCAGTTTGCAGTCTGCAAGCACATGTACATGTCAAAAATAAAACGATAAAACGAAACATGACAGCAGTATCATTTACCAGCCAAGTAATAATGGAAGGGTACATGAAAACTCACCAAGTACTGGTCCAGTGGGAAGGCTTGGTGTACCAGAGGTTCTTGTTTGTAGGTTTGGCCTGGGCTTGATGACCGAGAAGCCTGTAAAAACAAAGCAGGAGAGGGCTGAAGCAGCATGTTGTCATAGGTTCAAAGTGAACCAGGCCAAACACATTCTAAAATGAACCGCACACTGAAAGGTCTAGGATTAAACGGGGCCAGAACCAAATGAAACAGATCATACTGAAATCTGTCACTACCATGCAATGTTCTGGCAAGCCACATACCTAGACCGACTTCAATGGAGACATGAACCATACATACCTTGACATAGGTCTAACACAGACACAATCCATTCACTTGTTCATCAAGACAAGACGTTCAAGCCAGACACAATGACACCACGGATGGGTCCCCCTCCACACAGACCGTCTGGACATCCAGGGATTCCCCACTGAGACCACCGACAGTCCCCGGTGCCACCAGTAACTGACAGCTCCCTTTTTCCACTCACCAAAAGACCCTGTCCATCCCTTCTGCCTTAACCACTGTCACAGGAAACGCAGTCAGTTCCACTCCCCCCCCCCCCCAACTATTGACACTACCCCTACCTCTAACAACATTCCCTTTTAAGATATGCAGATATAGCCACCATCCTTCTAACCCCCACCTGCCAGAGCAACCCACTTCTGTAACCCCTTACTTTAATCACACTTCCAAGAAAACACTGACCGTGAGTCCCCTCCTAAAACAATAATAATAGTAAGGAACTAATAAGCACTGACCCACACACATGGGGCCCATATAGACGGAAGTGTAAGGTACAATTCTGCCAGTTTTAATGTCCTATGAAAAAACAAAACCAACTTGTGGAAGATCTTGGGATTCTTTTTTACACAAATACTCACTTGGCAGTCAGACCTGAGCCATTTCTCTCCTGTTTTGGCAGACACAATATATTTACCTGTTTACCCAGACAGAGGGTCAATGCCCCTCCCCACCCCCACCCCCACCCTATGCAGACGTAATACATTTTACCTGTTTACCCAGAGAGAACACAGACACAAACCACAAACCCAGAATAAGGATCAATGCAGACAGGAATCATGTACCTAGATAATTCAAGGTAAAATCGGGACCAGTGAGTGGATGGAGGCAAAACACAATGGTCACGTTGAAGGCCCAGCCGACTGAAAGGCGAGCCAACTTCAAAATCAGCACTTTGAGATGTGTCATCTGGCATGATCAAAACAAGTCATCTTTGGCGTTATGAACATAAGTACGAAAAGTAAGTTAAAGTTCTGCCTTTAATATCTAACGACGACTATAAAAACTTCCACACAAAGTGCAAGGTGAGGAATCGGTGTGGTCATGTTTCAGCATCTAAAATAAATACCCAGTGAATGAGCCTCAACAACAGGGATTGCCTATAATTTGGAAGAAGCAAAAACAATTCCAAATAAAAAAAAAATCATGAAAAGAAAACCCTGAGCCTCAGATTAGCGACATTGTGCACTTCTTGTGACGTATCAATAGTCCCCTTCTCTTCTGTCCCCCGTACGATACATTACAAAACATAACCGCTTGCAAATACAGTTCATAGGAAACATCATACAAATCATGAAGTGAAACCTGAAGAAATCATCTGAAGGCAGGGGGTCCCATACAATAAACATGCCAATATCCCCAAATAAATGTGGGCAAGCCATACACTTTATAGCTTTGGTGTAGACCCAGCTAATTTGTGGTTACTTGTATCAGAAACACAGTAGGACAAGACGCATGTATTAAGTCCAATGGTTTCATCTTGTTTCCCTCAATTCTTTATCAAATGGTGCATGATACAGTCATTATATTGTAAATTTTGTTTTGTTATAATGCTCCTTAGATTTATTGAATACAGGACATTCAAATTAGCTGCGCTGCTGCTTTTGGCCTGTGACATTCAACAAGGAAGTCATACCAGTATGTACCCGTACATACCTGAATTACACATGTAGCATTTGCCAAACTCTCAACTGAAATTGAATAAACTGTTTAAAATAAAAGAAAAAAAAATCATAGTCCTATATAATACTCATCAAGCTCGCCATTAGTATAAGAACTTTGCTCTAAGTAAGTTATTTTCTAAATATTAGTAATACAACACAATTGATTTTCCATCTGGGTGGCAGCAGATTGTCGCATGTTCCCCACTGTCAGGGTTGGGAGATTTTAGTTGGGAAATTAATATGCATGCTGCTTATTGCTTCTATGTTCTGCTTTTTTTTTTTGTTTTTTTGGTGTGGATTTGTGATCACGAGATTTGTCAATCCACGAGGCCTCCCCTCAGATTCTCAGAATCAGACAGACATAGGATGACAAGACAGACTATGCTATCATAGCATGTCCACATGCAGCTTGCTTCTCATTTTTCATGCGAAAAACCCTTCATTGAGGACGCAAAGGATATGACTTGTTTACAATAGACTTGGCTTTCCACAAATCCAATTAGGACATTCTCTGCCGGTTGTCAGCTTTAAGAAGTTTACTCCAAACAAATATCGGTTGCTGTAATTAGATATTTCAAAAGACACTGTGCAATTTCACTTTTTGATTTGAATGTTACCAAAAGATGAACGACATGCACGTGTGCATGTTTAGGTATACATGTGTGTATTAAACTACAATGGTACCCTCTCTAAAGAGATTATACTCACGGCAAGGTGAGAGTTGGCCACCCAAAGCTGCAATCTGATGATGGATATCAACCACAGTGGTACCTGTCTTGACAGACCACTATGACCACAGACCATCTTTTTCATGATCAACATACTTTGCTTTGTACTTTTTATCTCATTCATACCTCCTATAACAAGACATGTTTGTAAAGCATAGATGCCCCCCTATAATCATTATGTTCTCCCTCACTACACTGATAGTATTAAGTGGGCCACTCATGACCTTGGGAAGTGGATGAAAGTTATCAATTTACAAACCTGATGTAGTCCTTATAGAAGAGTATAAACATGTGCAACATGAAAGCTCTAGCTCAAAAACTTCTGCAGCTATTGAGCAGAAAGCGAATTCAGTAATGTGGCTGTGTGCCCTTAGGAATTGACTCAAGGTCACCCATCTACAAACTTGACCTCGCTCCTTCAGGAGGCTACATTCCTGTGCAATATTAAATCCCTAGGTAAAAAACATCCCCGGTTATCATGTAGAAACCAAGTTTACTAAAGCAAGGACTATGTGTGGTGACCTTGAGCATTTGGTCAGTCAAAGTCATCCATCTTCTAAGTTGACCAAGCCCTAATCTGCTAATACAAGGCTGTAATCATGTGGAAATATTGAAGTCCTAAATTAAATCATGAGTATTGATGCAGAAACCAAATTTGCTGCAGTCACCTTGTGACCTTGGAAATTGGGTCAAGGTCAACCATGTTCAAACCTGACTGCGCGCTGTATAACAACTATTATCCTGTACAATATACAGGTCCTATCATAAAGGCTTATTTTAGTTATCATGCAGAAACCAAACCTTATTGTAGTACTTCTGTAACCTCGAAAATAAGGTCAAGGTCAAAGGTCAACCATCTTCAAACTTCACCTAGCCCTTATTAAGACTATATACTTGTGCAGTCCTATCTCAAAAAATGCCTGCGTAATGGTGCAGAAACCAGTCTACCAACCTGTGTGGTGACCTTGAGAATTGGGTCTAGGTTATCCATGTTCTAACTTCATCAAGCCCTTATAGAGGACTATTATCATGTGCAATATTGATATCCTAGATTAAATTCTGAGTTACAATGCAGACACTAAATTAACTAAATTGGCCTTGTAACCTTGGAAATTAGGTCAAGGTCTGCCCTGCCTTTGAAGCTGATCTAGCCCTAATAGAAGACTGTAAACATCTACAAAATAAAAGCTATGGTTCAAAAGATTCTGCAGTTATTAAGCAGAAACCAAATTCGGTAATGTGGCTCTGTGACATTGGGAACTGACTCAAGGTCATCCATTTCAGAACTTGACCTAGTTCTTAAAGAATGCTATATTCCCATGCAATATGAAAGCCCTAGCTCAAAACCATCATTAGTTATCATGCGGAAACCAAGTTCACTAATTGGACTCTAGTTGGTGACCTTAGGAATTTGGTCAAGGTCATCCATCTTCTAAGCTGAACAAGCCCTAATTGAGGACTATTACCATGTGCAATGTTGAAGTCATAACTTACATTCTGAGTTACAATGCAGAAACCAAGTTCACTAAGGTGGCCTTGTGACCTTTGAATTTAGGTCAAGGCCAACCATCTTTAAACTTGACCCAAGCTTGGATAAGGACTATAATCCTGTGCAATATACAGGTCCTATCATAATTTTTTTTCAGTTAACATGCGGAATCATAATTTTACAATAGTACCTCCACAACCTTGGAAATAAGGTCAAGGTCGACCACCTTCACATTTCTCCTAGCCCTCATGTAGGAGTATATACATGTACATGGGCACTATCAAACTGCTATCTCGAACACTTCTTGAGTTATGGTGCAAAAATAAGTCTGTCTACTGTACATGTCAGACTGATTGACATGAGGATGTTATATGTGCCCAGCCTTCTTCGGGGGTATAATAACCCATCTGCCTTGAGCCTTGAGAGGTCACAACTGGGTCATCCTTAGGGGTGGTCTTTTGAGACAGGTTCCTTTGTATAATTGAGAAAGTACTTTTGGGACCTGACAAATCAAGCAATGGAAGGCAGTGGTGACTCATCACAGCAGTCTCTCAAAGGGCACAACTGCACATGTGTACATTGTGCATCAATTTTTGTGTCTGAGTGCTAACACAGACATACTGTTGTTTTTTTTCAAGAATTTTCTTTCTTTCCTTCTCTCTTCTTTACAACCAATTTTGTCTGGAGTTTACCTCAGACAACATACCACCCAGAAATGTCAAAATTTGTAGTTATTGATATAGCAGTGAAAGTGAGCACCTGGTTTGGGATAGTCAGCATGTTGAAAAATAATGCAAATTAGGGCTATTTGAAATTTGAAGTGTTAAATTTTTAAAAATAATAAAGGTAGTGGTACCTTTCCAACTTAAATGCATAGGTTTTCACAATAGGCACATCCATTGAACACCAACCAAAAGTTGCAGAATTTTAATTGCCAGCCAGGGGCACCTCAAATTTTAAATGTCAAATATCTTGAAAAAATATTCAAGGTACGGATAATATTCAAACTTTAATTTCTGGGTTTGCGCTAAAGCCACATCAAATGGACAACAAATGTTGCAAAGTTTAATTTATGCAAATTAGAAGCACCTGAAAGTTTAAAATGTTTAATATCTTCAAAACTTTAAAAGGTAGAGGGACCATTCCAACTTTCAGTCATAGGTTTGTGCTATAGGTGGATCCAATTAACCACAAACAAACATTATATAATTTTAATTTATGCAAATTAGAGGCACATGAAAAGATTAAATGCTGAATATCTTCAAAACTATTTAAAGTAGAGATACCATTCAAACCTTAGTTCATAGGTTTGTGTTCTAGGTGCATCCAATGCACATGAGGCCCATGGGCCTAATGCTCTGCCGGCATCTTGGCTATATTGTATCTGTTCATTTCAAAGCTGTGAGTCCTTAAGTGGCTTCTGAACTTACAAAGCTTAATGTAAAAATTGTCCCCCAGATGGCACTTTGTTCCACATGTAATCATAGATTATTTGTGCAACTCCTGTGATGAATATTGTTGCATGTGCCAAGAAAACAATGAGCAAGTCCTTAACTTTATGTCCTCAGTGACTTTGGGACAGAAGATCAATGACACCTAGATTATGTAATACAAGAGGCCCATACACCTGCCTGGTGCTGTGCTGACATTGCGATTGATGTCCAAGCTACACACTGCCATTACAAAATCACCTCTTTCAACTCCCCCACAATCCCACCAAATTTGGTGAAGATCCGCCAAAAGTTAATGGTGCTGGAGTGTTCACAAAATTTTCATATTTTCATATTTTGACCCCTATATTGCATAATATTGTAGGTGGCACCACCAATATCGAAGAAAAAAAAAAAATAGATTTGTATACCCCCTATAAGTCCTGAAAGTTATATTGGGCTAACTTCAAAACTGTGGAGAGTACTGCGGTCACAAGATTTTCCCATTTCAACCTGTATATTACATAATACTATATGTGGCACCACCAACATTGAGGTCGACAAAGATTTTTATACACTTTATAACTCCTAAATGTTACATGGGCCTATCTCAAGAATTGTGGGTGCAGAGCACTCACAAGTTGACCCCAATATTCAAACTGGCCATTTGACGCTGACCTTCAACTTGGATTAAAAAAAATTGTTACTGTTCAAAATATGCGCCCAACATCCAACTTTCCATATATATATTCTGTTTGTTCCAATCGGGTAATAACATTTCCAGTTATTGAGGAAAAACTATAAACTTGGACAAGTGCCAAACTCCATAATTACTGGGTCACAGTGACCCAAAAAGCAGGTCACCAAGTACACTTTTATGTATTATGTAATCACGTGCAATTTTGATCTGGAGGCTCAATTCTCTTTGCCATTTATGTCCAAACTACTCTCTGCCATTGTAAAATTACCTTTTCAACTTTACAGGCATGGTGACCTCACAAAAATAGGTCAAGGTCACTGATATTACATAATATTCTACCTTTGGCCATGGTCTATATACAGTGAAACCTCCCTATACCGAACACCCTTGGGACCAGAAAAAAGTGTTCAGTATAGTGAGGTGTTCTGTATAGAGAGGTTTGATAACATTGAAAGTATATATTTGGGACCAAGAAATGGTGTTCAGTATAAAGAGGTGTTCAGTATACGGAGGTGTTCGGTTAGAGAGGTTTTACTGTATCATATAAATTTGGCAACTCTAATCCAATTACTTTTCCAAATATGGAATTTTACATCTTAAAACACATTTTGGCTCATAATTTCTGTCAAATTATAGGTGGCACCACTAGGATATCATTGGCAACTTAGACTTTGACCTCCGCCACATTCCCATTAAATTTGGTGAAGATCCACCAAAAATTAAAGATGCTAGAGTGTTCACACGATTTTCACATTGTGACCCCTATATTACATTATAATGCAGGTGGCACCACCAATATCGAACTGGGTCTAGATTTTCATACCCCCTATAAGTCCTAAAAGTTATATTGGGCTAACTTGAAAACTGTGGACAGTATCGCGCTAACAAGCAAAAGTTCATGGACAGATGGACAGACAGACATGAGCGGTCGCATAAGACCTTCAGTTAGCAGAGCTAACAACAAACAAAAATTGTAGAATTTTCATTTATGCTAATTAGGACAGCTGAAAAGTTAAAATGTTTCAAATCTTCAAAATTATTAAAGGTACAGACACAATTCCAACTTTAATTCATAGGTTCGTGTTATATACACATCTAATGAAACACAACCAAAAGTTACATAATCTTAATTTATGCAGGTGCAGCCTAAGGACACGCAAGTCAAGATTGTAGCACTTTTAATTCATGCAAGCTTTGAAAGCACACAAACAGATTTGCTTTTGAAGCAAATTTTCTTTTCCAGTTATTACTTTTTTTATCCATGGCAGACGCTTCGAAAAGTAAACACAGATTAATACCTTTCAGCTGTTCTGCATGTGTTTAAATCTATACTGCTTTATTCACTAATATTATCTGCAGTCACACCATTACTATATGCACTTGCAATTTCTTTCCAAAAGCATGCTTGGCTGCATGTTTCTGTAAACAAATCCATACAAAAAAAATTACATGTTTATGTATCATTTTTTAACTGTATGGCGACTGAATACACAATTGTCCACACGACACTCTGGAATCATGTGCTTAGAGTGTGACAGGCACAGCTGGGGACCAACTGTGTGTCATTCTTGGTGCCAAACAGGCAAAAAAGTTATGAGTATGTAAAAATGAATGGCAGACGAGACTTATGATGCTGGGGACACTAGAGGTTATTTTCAACTGGAGAAAGTTGCATGATGATTGCATATTGGCGTTTAAATCCTTCAGAGTTAAATGCAGCTACATGCAAATTATTTCAGTCTATACAAAATGATTGATTTTTTTGTGGGGGGGGGGAGGAGGGGGGGGCACAGATGCCACGAGCATCAATGCCTACCCAGATACATGTACAGGCAGGCACACATGTATGGGATAAGGTGTGACAACCATGATCTGACCTCAGCATCGATCACTGGCAAGTTTCTCCCTCCTCCTCTGTATCACCCCTACACCATTCGCCATGGTGTAAGCTTACCCGACAATGGGATCTTGTTGTCTCTCTGCAGGAGGGCACCGCAGTGAGTGTCACAGCTACACCATGTGCCCAGTGCATCAAAATGGTGACCTTTTAACCCTTACACTGCCAAGTCCTGACTGAGTCCATAGCTGTTCCTGGCGCTCTGTGCACCCACAATGCACCAAGGAAGCCGTTGCCATGGAACATTCCACTGATCTCTGCAACTATCGCTAAGCTGGTGTTTGAATGAAAGGTGGGTTTACACTGAATACGAATCCAGTTCCGTTACGTTAACAGAGAGCACATCAACTTTCGTAAAAATTGGCAATAAAAGGGTTTAACAGATGGTGGGCCCTTGGAGGCCATGCATGGGAAGGGGTACTCGTGTTAGTGACCCTCCGATCAGGCATGATGTGTGCTGCTCTGAAGGCCATTTTTTTCAATAAATTTTCTCAGCAAAGGTGCAACATTTTGGCAAAAATTCTCCAGAAAAAAATGGGTACTTTTCCTCCAAATTGCCCAAAATTTCACCAAGTTTCCTTGAGAAAATAAAAATGTTACTTATCTTACATATATACAATTATTTTGTCCCATTTTGTGCGGTTTTGCTTACTGGTTCCCTAACTAGAGTACTATTTTTGGCGAAAAAGTGCCCTAAGTAAAGGTGCGTTAGTAAGATCTGAGTCAATTAAGCAATCCTACCAAATATTTTGGTAAGTATCGCCACCCCCAACCCTGTGTTGGGGGTTAGGGTGAGATATAGCTCAAGATGACGTACAAATGGTACTTGTATCCCGCCCATTATCCTTACACAGAATGACTGGGGATTCAGTGTAACCCTTTCATCCTCACATTGAGACTGAGTAATTAACCTCACTTTAGTGTATGTGGGCTGGGCGCACAACGCACACCAAATGAACTTTCAACCAGGGGTAGGCTTCCCCAATTTACAATTCTCATACAAGCTGTATTTTGCTGAAGTTGACATTAAAAAAACAAAACAAAACAAAACAAAAACAAGAGGCCCATGGGCCTAATGCTCTGCTGACCATCACAAAAAAATCATTTACTGCAATGTATTCAATCCATGAACTTAGAAAATTATTCAAGGTTAGCCATATTATGCAATATCAAACTTCCATATGATACACATTTGTGGTACATTTGGCATCATTTGTCTCATTCTTTATCAAGATACTGAATTAAATGTCCCTTTTTTAAGTGCTTAATGACCTTGAAAAATATGTCAAGGTCACACAATCATTGGGTCATGCTGACCAATAATGTAGGTCATCAAGTAGACATTTATATACAATGTACTCAGGACCAATTTGGATCTAGAGGCTAAATTCTCTTTGTCATTGATGTCCAAACTACACCCTACCATTACAAAATCACCTCTTCTAACTGAATGGGGCTGGTGACCTTACAAAAATAAGTCAAGGTCACTGATCTAACATACAATATTAGCACTAGACATGATCTATATATTCTATAAATTTGGCTTGTCTACTTCAATTAGTTTTCCAGATATGGAATTTAATATCTTCCAATATAATTTGGCTCATAATTTCCGTCAAATCATAGGTGGCATCACTAGCATCATTTGACTTTGACCTCCCCCATAATCTCACCATATTTCATAAAGATCCATTAAAAATTAAAAATGCTAGAGCATTCACAAGATTTTCATATTTCAACCCATATATTACATAACTGTAGGTGGCACCACCAATATGGAAAGGGACCTAGATTTTCATACACCTACATGTATGTATAAGTACTCAAAATTATACTGCGTTAACTTGAAAAACTGTGGATGCAATGAGCAACAGTTTATAGATGGACAGACGGACAGACATGAGCGGTAGCATAAGCTCTGCAAGCTTAGGTCAGCAGAGCTAAAAAAAAAAAAAAAAAAAAAAAAAAAAAACAGAGACACATATGGAATTTTACCAATAGCAGTTGTTGACCAATTATGGGGGTGGGGGTTAATCGGTTCCATTCCTAGGCAACTTTTAATAAAGAAGCTTTCGTGAAAAATGCCAGAGTCAGCAGTGCAATACAACATGTGTGAATATCATATTGTGAAAACTGGAAATCCTGTTTGACACAACAGTGGGTGCGGTGACCACAATTCCAAGAAATCTCCCCTGACACAGCATATATTCCAAATGGCCCACTACTGGCTGAACGGATCGTCAAAACGCTGACTGCACGCGCTTCATTTCCCCAGTTTTTATACACACCTGTGCACGTCGCAGAGCCTCTGTTTTCAAGTGGGCTGCATCCTGGAACAAAACCAATTCAGCTGTAGTGGTAGAGTTACAGCAAATAATCTATATTCATACAGTGTGCTTTATCTATGCCTTCAATCACTTGTAAACGTATACTAAGACACCAGATATTTTTGTAAAAAGTAGTATGCAGGCTACATTGTCACAAGACGTCTCGGATATTTAAACTGTATAAACTTAGAAGTCTTCTGTTTTTGTACAATTGTCAAAATACAAGCCGACATATTGTGTGTGGGTTTCCTCTGCTTTGACAGTGATGCAGGTTTCACGTTTCTTTCAGCTTATCATTTTGGAGAATTTTGACTGTCGTCAATATTCACTCAATACATCACGTACAGATTCAGCGACCACATGAATCAAATTTCACTGTACATGCCCCGTTCTGTAGACCCACGTATACTTGATTTTTGAGCTTTCATGGATGCATCATCATTTTCAATTGAGCTGCACGAAGTTTGAAATTATGTTTGTGGTTTTACAGTCCAAAAAAGAGAGTTTGCACAAACATGCTTATCATCTTCATGACCAGTAGTTCCACTTGCTTCCCAGACTGCCACTGCATGTGTCTCGTGCTAATATATCATGTACATGGTACCATGCTCTGACTGTCACATTCCGTCATTACTTTGTCAAATTTATGGTAAACGAGATATAAAAACAGACAATAATGACAGCAATAGGTCATCAGCAACCAGCTTAAGAGCCCGATAAGTGATGTTCCATGTCAGTAAAATAAATGATCCATGGTTAAGTTGGCAATTTAAATTCATGTGTGTTTCAGAACGACTAGGGATGATCTGAGAAATCTTTGCGTTTGGCAAAAAGTTTTAACTTCATTTGTAGACGGAGGTTGAGACTCATTCTCATCAGTCACAAATGCAATCCAATTTGCATGAAATATCCCAATCAAAAAGGATTAATGAACTGTGTTTTCTATCACACAGATACAGACCCCCAAATCAAACACTTTTACTGCTGACCTGACAAAATGTACATATGTATTTACATGTACAGTGAAACCTCTTTATCTGACAAAATGTATCTATATATGTATGTATATGTATATACAATATATATATATATATATATATATATATACAATATATATATATATATATATATATATATATATAAATATATATATATATATATATATATATATATATATATATATATATATATATATATATATATATATATATATTCTGCATTAGTCTATTAGTAGCCAATCAGCTGTCTCTATTTTTACCACGTGCCTGCCCTGTAAATGTTATATTGGATCGTTATATGGGACAGCTTGAGGGAATTCCCGTGCACGCGTGACGTCATAACGCAAATGACGTTCACTGTGGCTTTTCCGTAGCTTCCGGCAAAATGTGTAGAATTTCAATGGGAAAATAAAGTTTGTGATTTAACTATATAGTGTTTCAGACTTCTATATTTATACATGGAAAATCATACAAATTGCAAAATATAACAGATGTTGGATGGCAGGTCGTCCAATATGAAGTTTACGGGACTCTGAAACTTAATATTGGGTTCGGCTTCGCCTCACCCAATATAACGTTTCATCGTCCTGTAAACGTCATATTGGACTCCCTGCCATCCAATATCTGTATAATATATATATATATATATATATATATATATATATATATATATATATATATATATATATATATATATATATATATATGTACAGTGAAACATCTTTATCAAGCAAAATGCTTCTATATATGTACAGTGATACCACTTTATCTGACATAAATGTATCTATGTATGTACAGTGAAACCTCTTTATCTGACAAAATGTATCTATGTGTGTACATTGAAACCTTTTCATCAACAAGCTTAAGCCATCTGTTCCATACAAATATGTCAGATATTTGAATATGTCACATAAATGAGTCAAATAACAAAGGAATATGACTAAGTCCATCAAAACTTTCCCTGTTAAGTGAATATGTCTGATACCTGAGTGAGGTTTCACTGGATTTCTTTCTTTTTCTTTCTGTGTGTGTGTGTGTGTGTGTGTGTGTGTGTGTGTGTGTGTGTGTGTGCACACCTGTGCATGTGCATATGCTTGTGGGTGTGGGCACATGTAAAGTAATGTAAATCTGCACAAAAAGTCTTGTGCAAACAAGTTTCTCATAATCTGAAAAATCTGGGATTACGCGAATCCTAAGGGCTCTAGTTATACTTGTTGCATCCAAGTGTAATATGTATACCATTAACGTTGGATATGCAAGGGTCGAAATTAGGGGTAGCATTGGCAGCATTTGCTACCAACTTTTATGATCTGCTACCTATATCTGTTGTGCGGTAGTAAACCTTTGCTGCCAAAATTTTGCGGGTCAAAAATCACAAAATCAGTTTCTGTCAAAAAGGGCCTCAGAGTGCATCAATTTGCATGCTTAATTTCAATATTTCGGGGGGGGGGGAGGGGGAGATGCCTTCACACACCCCAGGTAGGCGCTTGCTAAACCCTCTTAATTTGCTACCAAAAATTAAACTTGGTAGCAAACCCTTGCTACTGGTTAAAATCAGTTAATTTCTACCCCTGTATATGTATACCATTAACATTGGAAGCACTTTTTCTTCCCATTACTGCCTTGTAAGCAGGTTATACAGTCCCCTTGAGACATCAGGATTATGATTACAGGAACCATAATTTTCCTACTATAAGTCATACCATAGATACAAGTTGCAGTCATGTTTTTGACATATTTTTCTTCGCACAGTGGACTGTAAGTTGTAGTATATTGGACCATCAAAATATACATTTCTATCATTGGTGACCCTCAAAGGCAACTGGTGTTTTTGTTTTGTTTTTTTTTTCTGTCATGTAGTCTGTTGTTTTGTTACTGTTTGTTTCCAATAATACTAACACATTACAATACAAAAAGGAAACAGACAATCGGAAACATCTTAATCTGATACCATCATTAAATCACACTACGATAGTTCTAATCTAATTCTGCAAAGGACATTATTTTGGCAGGAAATTACCACGCATGTGCCGTACGTGTATCATGATGCAAAACAGGAGGATTTCTTTCAACAGTACCAAGTTTATTTACTTCTGCAGCATCACAGGTAAATGCCCCACATGAACGACATCTTTAAAAAAACAGCACGACTTTCATCAGACAAACCAGACCAGACTCATCAGAAAGTCTCTAACTGAATGAGAGTGAGACTGCTTTCGGGACTTTTTTCCCCCAAGACATATTTGACACGATTGGTAACATGTGCATGTAATTGCCAGACAGTGAGGACACAGGTAAATACTGGGATGACACGGTCAATACCAAATAATACATCCGGCATTGTGCCGCAGTCTGGCAGGGAGAATCCACAAAGACCAGGACATCAATATATTGTCAATGGTGCATTGATCCGGCCCGGGACTTAAAGATATAAGATTGATGCAGCATGCCTTGAATAGAAGCATCAATGTTACTTGCCAACTGCTGAAATGGTGGAACCGTACCTTGGTCAGACTGCGGTACATACAGCAGCAGAAGCAAATTTGAAAGCACGAGGATGCGCTCCCTGTTTGGCGACCTGAACACCTGATGCAGTGCCAAAAATGCCAGCAAAGGCATATACATGTATAGTTTCCCCATAAAACAGCCACCATGCACAGCCAAATGGTTAATGAAGGCGGTCAGGACTTGTATAACTTGTATTGCAATCAAGGTGCACAGTTCCAAAATCAAGCTAAAGATTTAAATCTGGCGCACAACGAGAGACGACTCACTCGCACACACACACACACACACACACACACACACACACACACACACACACACAAACACACACATCTGCTGTGGAGTCTATTCCTAGCTCTTTACTTGAGTGGCAAAAGCCCCAATTGTACGTCAAAGGTAACCTGTGAAATTGCTAAGAGATTGTCTTCATGATGTATTACCATTATTAAGGTACAAGTTACACAATACAGGACATTCATTTTGGCTGTGGTGCTGTTTGGTGCAAATCACTGATCAAGGAAGTGCCCATATGCAAGGGCAGGTCTCATGTATCAAGCACAGCAGAACATGCTGTTCTTGCCAAACTGGTAACTTAGATAAAACTGAATGCAAAAAGTCATAGTCATGTTCTCCAAAGATTAGTATTCAAAACGTTCTTTATTCCCCTAGATGTCGCCACCTGCAGCTCTCTATCGGTACACACCTCCTATGGTGGCTAATTGTTCACTGATGCCCAGAGAAAGGGTCAGAGATTTTGGCAGGAAATTAATCTGCGTGTCTCATATTACATCTCAACATGGAAGACAAATGTTTCTGATCACGTATTTGTTATCATGTGGCTTGGTGCATACATTTACATGCATGTAGATGTGTAATGTGTGCATATGTGTCAACATCCAAGTGTTTTGAATCGGGAGATCCAGGTAACATGAAAACAAAAGAAGAAAGTGGGCCATTTTCCTGTCAAAACTACCTCATGTTAATAACTCAGGAGACTCCCATTAAAATTCGGAGAGTTCACACACACACACATGCACACACAGAGTGTATACCTGCATAACATGCTCCACCTGGTGGCGTAAATCTCCAAGATCCTGTACCAAGCCCTCTGCTTTGTGTATGGTCTCTGGTCCCAGCACGTTGCCCAGTCTGAAAGAAACAGAATGCAATATGACATGTACTCAATGGCTTCACTGCGAACTTGGCACCCTGAGCTATAAATGTCTCAGATGTAGACACAATGCAAAAACCAAGATGTCAAGGCTGCAAAATATCTCTTGGCTGAAAACAAATTTAAGAAATGACATTGGCAGGATGGTAGCCATATTTTCTTTCAGGATGGTGCGCAAAGCTCCCCCCCCCCCCCCCCCCATATAGATTGGGTGTTTTGCTCCCTCAAATCTCCAGTTTCCACATTTATGCAAGACGCAGATTCTCCCCCAAAGACAGAACCCGGGGATTGGAGTTTCTGCCCTTAATCCTTTGAGCGGGAGTCATCTAAGAATCTGAATGTCAATTGCATGTCTGAATGTCTTGGGGCCTCATCTATAATGTATAATTTAACATAGCACTCTTCAGCATGACAGAGCTCAGTTTACGGACACTTCCAGAATGGCTGCATTTCCCCTGCTCTAGCATAAAGGACACACAACCTGCCACCACATAATCACAAGCCATCAGAACCTTCTGGTCGTGATGGGCCTTCATTGCTAAAGTTTAATTTCTTCGCAAGTTTTTTAGGAGGGGGGAATGGAGAGCTAAATAAGTCGGGATTTTGATAAAAATCTGGGCTTTTAGGTTGCTATCAAATACTCATCCCATCACCTGAGTACAAAGCGGTCATTACCTGCTTCAATTTTTAGACAATTGTATGATGGTTTTTATCTTTGCATTTTGAAAAACTCGCGGCATCCTTTTGTGCCATTTTGTGCTGTCCAAGACATTTATTTGCAATATGATACTTTTCATTAATTTTCTTTTGCAAATGGAATCTATGTGCTATTGTTTGGCGGGAATCAACTGCACACATGCCTAACTATGTTTCCCGGGTCCAGGAAATGGAATGAATTGATTGTGTAGCCATGGAAAAATTATGTCAAAATATTTGTCAATGTGAGCATCCCTTCAATTTAGCAGTTTGCATTAAAAACAGCAGCACAAAACCAGAGTTTAAAAAAATTCCGCAAATTACCTCAATGTATCTATTTCAAGTGCAACGGCTGATGTACATACATAGCGGTAATTATAACGAACTGCAGACAACACAGCATCATGCTGAGTTTTTCTGTCGTGACAGAAATGCAGAACATATCTTTGACAACGCAATTAGCCAGGTCACCGGTCCTGACCTACGCATACATGGACATGACTGTATTTCTAATTCCTTTAACCTAATTCCCCCTCCCATCCCAAATCAACAAGTCTATTTTTGTCTTTTTATCCCAGGGAAAAGTAGAGACGTGATGAGGACCTGGGAGCCGGGATGACGGCTGTTTGGTACACATAGACAGCTCTTAATGCTGAGTAAATGGAAGCTGACACCAGCCAGAAAACCCCTCTGACAGTTGTAAGCCTCTAATGGGATTACTGCAAGTGCAGAGTAGGAGAAAATCAGGAAAACTTCAGCGCGAGCAAAGTCAGGCCTCTCTCAGGCTATTGCTACCTCGTCCAAACTGGCAAAGTCGAAGGGCTAATGTACTGCAGTGATGGACGAGAGGATAGCTGCAGCCAAAATTTGCAGAAGTGTTGCACTTCTGTAGTTGATCACTTTCATCGATAAAACAAGAAACCACACCTAATGACCGAGTGCCTCTGACACGCCCAGCCCTGGCCCCAAACAAGAAACCGTGCCAAGTTTATGAATGAACATGAGGCCAACAGGTGTACACAGTTGTACCATTAGCATGCACTTATGAATGTGCACAAAATCTGCGGACAGTCAGTCAGGTAAGAAATTAATAAGCGACGCCACTGATCTTTGGCTGACTTGTATGTGAGTAAACAATGGGGTTGAACACACAACAGGAATACCGGCGATGAATCATGCTTCAAAGGATGGCTTAAGCTTGTAGAGGGTTTGTTTGGTTTTTTTTTTTTTTTTAGTAAACAGATGAATGCATGATTGTATAGGTATACCGAACAGTTCAAACATGGAAACAGCCCGTGGTGGCATGTTAGAGAACAGTAGCCTTGTAAGTCAGCTCATGCATTATTAACAATGGGGGGACAAAGCTGTGAAGTGATGTATGGAAAAATGATTTATGTACAGAAAACACAAAACATATGACAATCTGATATGCAATTGAAGTAGCGCAAGTGAAAGGTGGATGGTCGCCTGCCAAAGAGACCAAGTGGAGTGGAGAAGACGCAGAGATAAGTCTGTTTCAGCAGGCAAGCTGTATATGCGAGGTTCTGCACAAATGTGTTCACTCAATGTTGCAACACTGACAAGAGGATGTCAAGTTGCCAGATAGCAACACAAAAAATACATGTACCGATGAACAATTCTGATACATACGAGGGTCAAATAAGGCTAAACAGACCGCAGTATGAGCATATTAACACTGGAGCAAGCAAATATTAACAACTCAAAAGATCAAGAGTCAATCTCAATGCCATCTGGATTATTTTCGGTATATGCAGGGGCACAGGTGCTGTCAATCAACAGCAAAATACGTCTTAAACATCATAATTCTCATGCGTGTCATGGCACCAATTAGCAACTATATCATTGCTTATCACTTTTCAAGATCACTTCCACAATATATGCGTCTTTTTGTGCATAGTTTTTACTTCACCTCCAGCGTAAACAAATGAAAACAAACTTTTTTACTTGACTTGCTCTGGTCTCATTGGACACTGGTGTGGGCCTTGCATTCTGGCTCGGGTTTCAGTTGTGCCTAGCCCATGATCAGGCACCAATTTCAAGATAATACCTGGCTCATGATCATGCACTGATCCCAATATACCACCTGGCTCACGATCCATGCACTGATCCCAATATACCACCTGGCTAATGATCATGCACTGATCCATAAAGACCATCTGGCTAATGATCATGCATTGATCCATAAAAACCATCTGGCTAATGATCAGACACTGGTCTTAAATACACCCATTCCCACCTCAGGCTCATGCTCTGATTTCAATACATGCTCAGGTCTTAAATACACCGACTTATTCCGGACCATGCTAGACACACTACCTACAGTTGCACCTCACAATCATGCACAGATCTCAATAGACTGCACTGCTTGGTTCAGGACCATGCACCCTGGTCTCAATAGACATTGACTGGTCTCAAGACACAATACAATCATCTGCTCCACTGCCTGTCCTGTGTATGTACAGTGAAACCTCCCTATACCGAACACCTTTGGGACCAAAAAAAAGTGTTCAGTATAGTGAGGTGTTCGGTATAGGGAGGTTTGATAGCATTAAAAGTACATATTTGGGACCGAGAAATGGTGTTCAGTATAGAGAGGTGTTCGGTATAGGGAGGTGTTCGGTAAGAGAGGTTTTACTGTACTCAATTGTTACTTTCTTACTGTGTGTTACATGCGTATAAGATCACAGGAGTTTCCAATTTGACTACGCATTAATTTTGATCATAACACTACGTATGAATCTTATTTAGCCCTCTGTATTGTGTCTTTCACACAAAAGGGTTTTCAACAGGGCTGCTCAACAAGGATCAGAGACAAGCATACGGCTGGTTCAGGATTGACTTATACTCCAAGGAGTCTTCATCTAGACTAATTATAAAGATTTTGGAGTAGCTTACGGTTGGCTCACCACTGAGTTCTAAATTTATATTGGCTAATTAGATCGAAGGATCCCGCAGTGGTCTATGGCTGCTGGAGTTCTACTCCGAGGAGTCGTTGCCTCTGCTCACTGCAAGGATCAGGGAGTGGTATATACATGGCTGGGTCAGAATCCTGCAGTCTCACATGTACACACTTCCTGCATGTAACCAGGCAACCATTTGCACAAAAGTACAATGAACTCTGTGAAGTGAAGATGGCACAGTGCATGCTTGGCAATATTCCATCCCAGCCAGCTGCGTATTGTATGACAGTGGCCAACACTATGGTCTATCTTTTAATGCCCTCATTTGCACCTGACCACCAGCTCATCCTCAGAGACACTGTCACTGTATCAACTTCCTCATATCAGGTGGATTAACCATTAACCCTTTATGTCCTAATTTGTCTTCAGATTAAGATTTTTTTTTATTTTTTTTTTTGCATAATTCACTGAGAACTACATGTTGTTTATTCTGGGTCATGTACACAGATAAGTGCACCATCAGTTATTACCAAAATACTGTTCTGACATTTGTGCATCCCTGTGCCTAAAGTTAAAGTGCCTGTAATTGTTTTTGGACCAGTGAGGATAGGGCCTGACAAGTATAAGCCAACAGAATCAGCCTCCTCAGTCAGCAAAAAAGACAAATAGGGTCAAGGGGTTAAATGTGGCCACTCAGTCAGTGAAAGAGACAAATAGCATCAAGGGGTTAAATGTGGCCACTCAGTCAGCAAAGGAGACAGATAGGGTCAATGGGTTAAATGTGGAACTCAGTCAGTAAGAAGACATATAGCAGGTATAAGGTCAAGAGGATAAAGATAGCCACTCAATCAGCAAAGGAGACAAATAGGGTCACGGGGTTAAATGTGGAACTTGGTCAACAAAAGAAGACACATAGGGTCAAAGGGTAAATTTGGCTACTCAGTCAGCAAAGGAGACAGACAGGGTCAAAGTGTTAAACAAGGCCACAGCATAGGAGATAAATAGGGTCACAGGGTTAAATGTGAACTGGGTCAGCAAAAGAAGACATACAGGGTCAAAGGGTTAAATGTGGCCACTCGGTCAGCACAGGAGGCAGACAGGGTCAAAGTGTTAAACAAGGCCACCACATGTACATGTCACCTACATGTACCTCTATTATACAAACATGTACCAGGTCCAATGGGGTCTGTTACCTGTTACCGCCTCCACAGGTGGTCAAAACCAGCAACACGCAGATCTGAAACGCCATGTGCTTTTATTGTTTTTCCTTAACTTTACAGCGAATGAAAAGCAATTTGAGAAAGATAATGTACCAGATCTATATGAGGACTACATGCTCTCAGGTCAACAAGTTTCCTTCCCTTGGTTGGGACACTGACCTGCATCAAGAGAAGCGACTGACTCAACTTGAACTCTTTCAGGTGCCAACTGTGACTTAGGTCATTCCATACCAGTCCCTGATTTTTCCATATATTTACCTACATTTAAGACCACAATTGCATATTTATAAACTTCATGAAGAGAGCTTTCATTCAAGTACCAACATGCCTATAGTCTTAAGTCACTGGTTCTGACACTGTCTGGCAAGTCATGCTGCGGCTGCCGCAAGCGCAGCGGCAGCATGACTTGTCATGCAGTGCCAGAACCATTGACCAAGGCCTGTCCCCATAGTATGGAATGAGTTAAGTCAAACTACACAGAGCAAACTGTTCTGAATTACATGGATAAAAAGCATTCCTTCTAAAAAGACCTTGGAACTAATGCACCTTAACGGTACCCAAATTATAAATAATATCTCGCGAGATTTGATATATAGTAAGACAGAAATCTGCTTGGAGTTGGTTTCGTTAAAGTGGGGGGTTTTCGGGGCTTAAAGAACCTGTTCATGTAGAAAATCAAAAATTATTTGCACCAAGTTCACATGAGTGAACTTGATTTGTGATGATTATGTCTGAGGGACATGTTTAATGTGTAGACCGCCTGTTGTATATTTCAGTCACAGTGGAATCCCCATGCTAGACAACATCAATCATAATACTCATCAACCAATCAGAACACACTATGGTGATGTCATGAATAATGCTCAAAATAAAAACATTGCAGATCCCAAAAGCACATGTAGTTCATTATGTTTGACAAATTGCATTTGTTCACAACGATTTAAGTTTATTATGTTCAAATATCAGCTCTTAACATGATTGGTTGCGAATTAGAGGACTTCTTGAGAAATTTGCTGCTTCAGGTACATTTTGCTGCAAAGGACCTTTCAATTAGCGATTGGACAAGGATTACAAAACAGACGGAAAAGTATGGAGATGTTCAAACAAGAAATGCCACCAGAAAATAAGTGTAAGGAAGAACAGCTGGTGCGCAGGTTCACACCTGAACATTTCTCAGATCATAAAACTCACTTATTATTGGGCATACAAACTGCTAAATTGCTTTGTTCAACGTGAACTGAGGACAGGAAAGTCACACACCCTAGTGCAGTGGTACACTTGTACAACTTTTGCAGAGAAGTGTGTGTGTGCGAATATTAAATGAGATAACGAAGTGATTGGTGGTGAAGGAAAAGTAGCTGAAATTGACAAAAGCAAGGTTTGAAAGACAAGATATAATGGAGGACGCTGAGTTTGATGGTTGTTTTTTTTTTTTTTTTTTGAGGGATTGACAGGGAAAGTAAGAAATGTTTTTTTTGTTTGTTTTTCTTTGAGATAGTGGATCACAGAGGCGAGGCAACATTGCTACCCATCACTCAGAAATACATCAAACCTGGATCAATTATTTTATATGACTCTTGGAAGGCCTATATAAACTTAAACAAGTATGGAAACAGCCAAGATACAGTAAACAACAGTAAAGAATTTGTTTCATCTACAGCAGCCCATACCCAAAACATAGAATCGACCTGGCATGCCCTAGGGAACAGTCTACCAAAAACAGGAACACAAAAAAATTCTACGATTGGTATTTCAGGGAGTTCGTTTTGAGAAGAAAATATTCGAAAGGTGTAAAGGACAAATTTACTATATTTACCCATCTTGTTAAAAGAGTGTATAAGGAAAATAAGCCCAGAGCCTCATTGAGAGAAATAGACTTGAACGCAATGCCTGCAGTCCCTGTCAAAGTAGGCCTACCCAGAGTAAGCACATCTAGCAGTGCGCCGGTGGATTGCAGTTTCAACTTGTACAAGGAGGGTTAATATAAACAGCTTCATTTGGTACACTTTGGGTGCAATGCCCCTGAAGTGTACCGAGGAAAGATGTTGACTCAGTCCAAAATGTGGGACTGAAAGAGTTAGTGCAAGGGGGCACTGATCTGCTCGCACTATCAATTGGTCCCTTAAAGGAGGCTTGTACATGGCTGGATTAGGGGGAGAGGGCTAATGGATTGACCATATGTACTCTATCCTAGGTCATCTTAAAGTAAAAAGTTGCACGAGAGAGAGAGAGAGAGAGGAGAGAGAGAGAGAGAGAGAGAGAGAGAGAGAGAGAGAGAGAGAGAGAGAGAGAGAGAGAGAGAGAGAGAGAGAGAGAGAGAGAGAGAGAGAGAGAGAGGAGAGAGAGAGAGAGAGAGCGAGAGAGAGAGAGAGAGAGAGAGAGAGAGAGAGAGAGAGAGTTTTGCATGTGTAGAATACTAAGAGCAAATCCTGCGAGCCATACTTTGCAACATATATTTTTCATAATGTGTACTAGACACAGTTAATATCTGATATAATTCCTCTCCTGGGATGGAGAATATTGACCTCATATAACATGAAAATGCATCAATAATTTTCAGATATAGAGCAAATGTGATCATTTTTATACTGTTTATAAGTAATTAAAATGCATAATTGTCTCACTTTTTTAAATGGTATGGTAAGTACCTTATTTCCTCTTGTGTGTAGCAGAGATAATTTATTGCCTGTACCCTGTTCTAATGCATTTTTACTCTCTGTACCAATGTACCAGCCACCCTCCCCCCCCATACCCTCCCTCTACAAATTTATTATTATTAAAGTTACTTTGATGTTGTTTGTTGCTGGATCACATAGAGTGCTATCTCCTACAATAAGGAGGAATTATCAGAGCCATTGTAGCTTGAGCAATGCTGCAGCGGCCACAAAAAATGAATAATGGATACACGCCCGTCATGCAGGATTATCACAACCAAAGACTTGGATTATCTTGCAGTGGAACTCTGGTCATCAGGCCTGATTATGAGCGGGCTGGTTACACTTGCCTCGACGGGCAGCTGCATCCTGCATCAACAACGTCCACACCTCTTGTCTGGCACATGCCGTACCGATTCTAAAGCTGCACATAACTTTGCACCGCCAAAGGAAGACCACAGGTGAACAAAGTGACCTCACAGCTGGTACGCAACAAATCCATAATACTGTGACGAGGCAGGTAAAGGTCATCTCCATATCCACAGCACCCAGTGCGTGTCATGTAAGTCAACAAAAGATGGCAAAACAGGCAGATGCCTTGCCTTTTGTCAAGAATTATTCAGAGGCACCATGGTAATTTGACTAAAAGAAGTCTGTGAGGGTCAGTCAAAACTGTCATTTCCCTGAGTGTTCTCAAGAGTATTCTTTAACTCCTTCCAATTTGAACCGGCTAAAACTGGCTGGTGGTCAAATGTCATCTGTGTCTGTATTTTCAACTAATTTTAACAGAAATAAAGAACAATTTGACTTAAAATTTCAGATGGGAGCTATCAAGATCACATGCCCCAGGTCAACAGTTTTCCTTGGCAAGGTTTAAGCACTTATAGTGTCCTGCCCATGCCAAGGAAAGCTGTTGGCTCAATCTTACTTCAAGGGGGAAAGAGTTATGTTCCTCGATCCTTTCCTCTCCAAAATTGTGCACCTTTAATCCTTTCCCCTTAAAGAGTTTAAGACCAAGTCAGCAACTTTCCTTGGTGTGGGTTGGGCACTTACATTTATTGCTTGAGCTACATGGCAAGCAAAGCTGATGGCTTCTCTCTCTCTCTCTCTCTCTCTCTCTCTCTCTCTCTCTCTCTCTCTCTCTCCTCTCTCTCTCTCTCTCTCTCTCTCTCTCTCCCTCTCTCTCTCTCTCTCTCTCTCTCTCTCTCTCTCTCTCTCTCTCTCTCTCTCTCTCTCTCTCTCTCTCTCTCTCTCTCTCTCTCTCTCTCTCTCTCTCTCTCTCTCTCTCTCTCTCTCTCTCTAACACACACACGAGTTTATTCCAACACTATTTTCAAACTTGGCATGATTATAGTTCTATACATGAATTTGAGCTTTTTGATAAAGAGAAAATATGTTGAAGATTATGCAAATTAGGGGCATTTGAATTTTTAAATCTTGAATATCTCCAAAACTATTACAGGTGCAGGAAACCAATTCAACTTCAATTTATAGGTTTGTAACACTGCATATTTTTGTAATTTACATGTGACCTCTAAAGGTCAAAGGTCACGGTCATTTGTACTTTTGAAATTTTCCTCCAGCCATAACTCTGTCAATTTTCATCCAATTGTGATCATGTTGGACCCCAATTGTAGATATTGTAACACTGCATATTTTTTGTAATTAACATGTAACCTCCAAAGGTCAAAGGTCAAGGTCATGTGGACCTTTGAAACTTTCATCCAGTCATAACTCTGTCAATTTGGATCAAATTTTGACCATGTTGTACCCAAGTTGGAGGTATTGCAACACTGCATAGTCTTGTCATAAACATGCAACCTCTAAAGGTCAAAGGTCAAAGTCATTTGAACCTTTGAAAGTTTGATCCAGCCATATCTTGGTTAAATTTCATCTGATTTTAATCATGTTGGACTTAACTTGTAGGTATTGCAATACTGCATATTTTTGTAATTAATATGTAACCTCTAAAGGTCAAACGTCAATGTCATTTGGACTTTTGAAAGTTTCATATAACAATAACTTGGTCAATTTTCATCCAATTTTTAATCACGTTGGACTCTACTTTTAGGTTATTCAACACTGCACATTTTTCAATTTACATGTAACCTCTAGAGGTCAAAGGTCAAGGCTATTTGGACCTTTGAAATTTTCATCTAGCCATATTTACAACTTTTGAAAGCACACAGACATATTTGCTTTACGGCAAATCTTTTCTAGTTTTGTTTTGGTTTATGCTTGTATTATTATGAAGCATTTCTGGTATAATTTGTTTGTGAAACAAAATAAAGTTGAGATCATTTATAATGCAGAAGACCAGTGTCTACTCAGTTTCTTCAAGCCAACTAGCTTCTAGGCATCTCTTCCTGCACACTTCCCGATACACAGCATAGTGACTTAGTTATATAGACTCCACAGAAGCCTTATTAACTTTCCTAGGATGGACAACTATTCAGCATTCTCCCCAAAATGTCAAAAATTCAGCAGGCTATTCACAGCTCAAATGAATTGGAAAATTCCATGTGAAAATTTACGATCCAAAGGTTGACCCCCACATCTTGCATCAGATGTGTGTTATTGACTGTACGCTAGGGGAGCAGAGACAAGTGTGACTTATTGGGGTTGATAACAGCAATATACTGCTGTGAGGTCTGCTGTTGCATATCTCTGTGTTTTTTGTCTACTTATGGCATCTGTCTGAATGCTGTCCTTGTTTCTCGAGACTGCTATGAATATCAATTTACGCGCGCTAGGGTTACGGGCTCCTCGCTCAACAATTTGACCAGTCTTGGTTACACCTTACAGAAGCAAAATACAAGTAAAACAAGCAGGATATAAAAACTAAAGTTTAACTCTTTGCCCCCCTTTAAACTGCGCGAAACTGGCTGGTGGTCAAATGTTGTCTGCTTCAATGTTTTTGGCTAATTTTTAACAATGAGAATCCATTGGAACTGTAGCTAAAACCAGGGACACTCTCATCAAATATCCATGATAAAACCTAGCAAGATAACATGCCCCAAGCCAACAGCTTTCCTTGGTGAGGGTTGGTTGCTAATTGCCCAACCCATGCCAAGGAAAGCTGCTGACTCAGTCTGCATTCAAGGGGGGAAGGGGTCAACTTTGAATTCAGAAATAAACACGTTGTTGGCTTACAATGCTGACTTAAGAGGCAAGTAAAACAAGATGTACAGGAAACATTCACCTGATGCTGTTTCATACAGTCAGATGCGCCGACATATCAAGTATCCTCTGCTTCAATTTTATACTGTAAACATCCTATTGTGGATCCCTGTCTTAATTAGCACCAATCTCCTGTGTGGCTTCCTCAGGCATCATACCTACGCAGTCTGGATCCCACTCATCTTGCAGTTTTACACAAAATTCCAATCACTGTTATGTGAATTTAACTAAATGTGTTTGCAATAATACATGTATACAGACAGTTAGCACCTGAGGCAGTAATTAGGTATAAATGGGGGAAAAACTACGCATTTTGCCATTAACCCTTTCCCCATAATTAACTGGCCAGAACTGGCTGGTGGTCAAACATCGTCTGCTTCAATGTTTTTTATGTACATGTGGTACCTGCTGTATGTGGCCACGCCTTCTGCCAAGAAAAAGTGGCCACATACATCAGGGGACCTGTCACCAACAGGTAAATTTTACAAAGAAATTGACTCCTGTGTCTAAGCTGGTGGCAACAAAAAGCAATGTGGCTGCTGACGGCAGTGGTTGCATACAGCAGGTACCACTGTATATATATTTTTTTTTACTAATGTCAACTGCGATGAAAAACAGTTGATCAAGAGTTGTACATGTAGATGAAACCTGTCAGGATAACATGGCCCAGGTCAACAGCTGTCCTTAGTGTGAAACTGGGCCATTTCCTATGCCAAGGAAAGCTGTTGACTCAGTCTTGATTCAAGGGGGAAAGGGTTAACCCACGTCTGTTTCAAGCACAACTGTAAATAAAGCCTAAAATGTACCATGTCCTAGATGGACAGCTTTCCTTGTCATGTGTCTGCAGTTGACTTTGTAACCAACATTTTCTTCCTCTAGTGCCACTATGTGGTTGTCTAATGTCACATGCAAAAGTCGTTCAGTGCTAATTGTGACAATGGTCAATGTGTTATGAATGGACGTAACCATACCAGATTTACATTTCTTGTAAACTGACCTTTAACTCATTAAAAAAAAAAAAAAAAAAAACTGTACGCCCACAATGGCATATGCCCAGGGACGGGAGGTAGCAGATGATACACTGGTCAAGACGTATCATGCGATACCGACCATACTATTGGTCTAAATCGGTCAGGTGACCTCTTTTTTTACCAGTGCTGCCCTCTACCCCTTGCCTCTTGGCTTATGCCATTACCGATGCAGGAGAAACCTTAAGAACGGGCCAGGTCAACAGGCTTCCTGGGTACACTTTAGGCACATTGCGCCCACAACAGCCCACAGACGAGAGCAGCTGTCTAGGTCAAAATTTGGCCCCAAATGAGTGAAACATGTTACCAGGAAGACTTCTCACTGACATTAGAAATCACGCGTGAGAACTGTGAAGCCCAATCTGCACCATGGAAAAACCTGTTGACCACATCTCACTCTGAGCAGGAAAAGAGTAGACGCCCCCGCAAGGTTTGAAGTGAATCTTGCCGACTGTTGTTCAGAAGAAGTAAAAATGTGATTTGTGGACTGACGACGGACGGACGACAGACGCTCACAAAAGCTCAGCTGACTGACAAGTTAACTGAGCTAAAAAGGAGGCTGTGTTAGCAGATTGTGTTCACCTCAATGAAACTTGACGCTTATAGCTACGTGTCACCGAGGAGTTTGAGCCTGTCAAACTATCTGGTAGACATTCACCCATGGTACATCCCTGTCAAGGTATTTTTCCAATAACTGAATAGTTTAGGACAAGCAGGAAAAACTGCATATAGTACACATGAATGTAAGCTGGTGTAATTACGGTAACTTGCTTTCTCAAAGATCATTATACAATTTAAAAATAAAAAAAATCTTCAGCGTGACTCGAAATGAGTGAACCGATTTGATGCAATTCCATTTAACTTACAATTCTAATAAGCTTAAAAAGAATTCAATCCCTGGTTTTCAATAAGTCAAATAATACAAAGCCACATCTAAATCATACAGTTTTAACCGCTGCGCGACCTATGGAACAATTAAAAGATATGGGTACTCCAGGGGCCTCCTATGTAACTTTAAAGCAGATGGTGAAGGGTTTTCAGACAAGTTCAAATAGACCATCTGCATAATAAAGTTAACAACATTTAAAAACAAACAATATATTGATGCATGACCATTTCAACAAGCATGGTAGAGACCGCGTCTCTATGTACATCTACTCCAAGTTTGAAGTAGGTGACAGATCCTTTCGAAAAAAAAGCTAAAAAATTAAGCTGTAGACGGTCGACGAACGGGCGACACAGACGAAACAACGGACAGAAGAAGAAATGACTCAGACGTTAGAAGCGCTCGGCTGACTGACATGTAATATC
>CAXHWN010001104.1:258478-303378 GCA_964020975.1 Hermodice carunculata | reverse complement strand
AAGTAATTAAAATGCATAATTGTCTCACTTTTTTAAATGGTATGGTAAGTACCTTATTTCCTCTTGTGTGTAGCAGAGATAATTTATTGCCTGTACCCTGTTCTGATGCATTTTTACTCTCTGTACCAATGTACCAGCCACCCTCCCCCCCCATACTCTCCCTCCTCCCTCTACAAATTTATTATTATTAAAGTTACTTTGATGTTGTTTGTTGCTGGATCACATAGAGTGCTATCTCCTACAATAAGGAGGAATTATCAGAGCCATTGTAGCTTGAGCAATGCTGCAGCGGCCACAAAAAATGAATAATGGATACACGCCCGTCATGCAGGATTATCACAACCAAAGACTTGGATTATCTTGCAGTGGAACTCTGGTCATCAGGCCTGATTATGAGCGGCTGGTTACACTTGCCTCGACGGGCAGCTGCATCCTGCATCAACAACGTCCACACCTCTTGTCTGGCACATGCCGTACCGATTCTAAAGCTGCACATAACTTTGCACCGCCAAAGGAAGACCACAGGTGAACAAAGTGACCTCACAGCTGGTACGCAACAAATCCATAATACTGTGACGAGGCAGGTAAAGGTCATCTCCATATCCACAGCACCCAGTGCGTGTCATGTAAGTCAACAAAAGATGGCAAAACAGACAGATGCCTTGCCTTTTGTCAAGAATTATTCAGAGGCACCATGGTAATTTGACTAAAAAGAAGTCTGTGAGGGGTCAGTCAAAACTGTCATTTCCCTGAGTGTTCTCAAGAGTATTCTTTAGCTCCTTCCAATTTGAACCGGCTAAAACTGGCTGGTGGTCAAATGTCATCTGTGTCTGTGTTTTCAACTAATTTTAACAGAAATAAAGAACAATTTGACTTAAAATTTTAGATGGGAGCTATCAAGATCACATGCCCCAGGTCAACAGTTTTCCTTGGCAAGGTTTAAGCACTTATAGTGTCCTGCCCATGCCAAGGAAAGCTGTTGGCTCAATCTTACTTCAAGGGGGAAAGAGTTAATGTTCCTCGATCCTTTCCTCTCCAAAATTGTGCACCTTTAATCCATTCCCCTTAAAGAGTTTAAGACCAAGTCAGCAACTTTCCTTGGTGTGGGTTGGGCACTTACATCTTGAGCTACATGGCAAGCAAAGCTGATGGCTTCTCTCTCCTCTCTCTCTCTCTCTCTCTCTCTCTCTCTCTCTCTCTCTCTCTCTCTCTCTCTCCTCTCTCTCTCTCTCTCTCTCTCTCTCTCTCTCTCTCTCTCTCTCTCCTCTCTCTCTCTCTCTCTCTCTCTCTCTCTCTCTCTCTCTCTCTCTCTCTCTCTCTCTCTCTCTCTCTCTCTCTCTCTCTCTCTCTCTCTCTCTCTCTCTCTCTCTCTCTCTAACACACACACGAGTTTATTCCAACACTATTTTCAAACTTGGCATGATTATAGTTCTATACATGAATTTGAGCTTTTTGAATAAAGAGAAAATATGTTGAAGATTATGCAAATTAGGGGCATTTGAATTTTTAAATCTTGAATATCTCCAAAACTATTACAGGTGCAGGAAACCAATTCAACTTCAATTTATAGGTTTGTAACACTGCATATTTTTGTAATTTACATGTGACCTCTAAAGGTCAAAGGTCACGGTCATTTGTACTTTTGAAATTTTCCTCCAGCCATAACTCTGTCAATTTTCATCCAATTGTGATCATGTTGGACCCCAATTGTAGATATTGTAACACTGCATATTTTTTGTAATTAACATGTAACCTCCAAAGGTCAAAGGTCAAGGTCATGTGGACCTTTGAAACTTTCATCCAGTCATAACTCTGTCAATTTGGATCAAATTTTGACCATGTTGTACCCAAGTTGGAGGTATTGCAACACTGCATAGTCTTGTCATAAACATGCAACCTCTAAAGGTCAAAGGTCAAAGTCATTTGAACCTTTGAAAGTTTGATCCAGCCATATCTTGGTTAAATTTCATCTGATTTTAATCATGTTGGACTTAACTTGTAGGTATTGCAATACTGCATATTTTTGTAATTAATATGTAACCTCTAAAGGTCAAACGTCAATGTCATTTGGACTTTTGAAAGTTTCATATAACAATAACTTGGTCAATTTTCATCCAATTTTTAATCACGTTGGACTCTACTTTTAGGTTATTCAACACTGCACATTTTTCAATTTACATGTAACCTCTAGAGGTCAAAGGTCAAGGCTATTTGGACCTTTGAAATTTTCATCTAGCCATATTTACAACTTTTGAAAGCACACAGACATATTTGCTTTACGGCAAATCTTTTCTAGTTTTGTTTTGGTTTATGCTTGTATTATTATGAAGCATTTCTGGTATAATTTGTTTGTGAAACAAAATAAAGTTGAGATCATTTATAATGCAGAAGACCAGTGTCTACTCAGTTTCTTCAAGCCAACTAGCTTCTAGGCATCTCTTCCTGCACACTTCCCGATACACAGCATAGTGACTTAGTTATATAGACTCCACAGAAGCCTTATTAACTTTCTCCTAGGATGGACAACTATTCAGCATTCTCCCCAAAATGTCAAAAATTCAGCAGGCTATTCACAGCTCAAATGAATTGGAAAATTCCATGTGAAAATTTACGATCCAAAGGTTGACCCCCACATCTTGCATCAGATGTGTGTTATTGACTGTACGCTAGGGGAGCAGAGACAAGTGTGACTTATTGGGGTTGATAACAGCAATATACTGCTGTGAGGTCTGCTGTTGCATATCTCTGTGTTTTTTGTCTACTTATGGCATCTGTCTGAATGCTGTCCTTGTTTCTCGAGACTGCTATGAATATCAATTTACGCGCGCTAGGGTTACGGGCTCCTCGCTCAACAATTTGACCAGTCTTGGTTACACCTTACAGAAGCAAAATACAAGTAAAACAAGCAGGATATAAAAACTAAAGTTTAACTCTTTGCCCCCCTTTAACTGCGCGAAACTGGCTGGTGGTCAAATGTTGTCTGCTTCAATGTTTTTGGCTAATTTTTAACAATGAGAATCCATTGGAACTGTAGCTAAAACCAGGGACACTCTCATCAAATATCCATGATAAAACCTAGCAAGATAACATGCCCCAAGCCAACAGCTTTCCTTGGTGAGGGTTGGTTGCTAATTGCCCAACCCATGCCAAGGAAAGCTGCTGACTCAGTCTGCATTCAAGGGGGGAAGGGGTCAACTTTGAATTCAGAAATAAACACGTTGTTGGCTTACAATGCTGACTTAAGAGGCAAGTAAAACAAGATGTACAGGAAACATTCCACCTGATGCTGTTTCATACAGTCAGATGCGCCGACATATCAAGTATCCTCTGCTTCAATTTTATACTGTAAACATCCTATTGTGGATCCCTGTCTTAATTAGCACCAATCTCCCTGTGTGGCTTCCTCAGGCATCATACCTACGCAGTCTGGATCCCACTCATCTTGCAGTTTTACACAAAATTCCAATCACTGTTATGTGAATTTAACTAAATGTGTTTGCAATAATACATGTATACAGACAGTTAGCACCTGAGGCAGTAATTAGGTATAAATGGGGGGAAAAACTACGCATTTTGCCATTAACCCTTTCCCCATAATTAACTGGCCAGAACTGGCTGGTGGTCAAACATCGTCTGCTTCAATGTTTTTTATGTACATGTGGTACCTGCTGTATGTGGCCACGCCTTCTGCCAAGAAAAAGTGGCCACATACATCAGGGGACCTGTCACCACAGGTAAATTTTACAAAGAAATTGACTCCTGTGTCTAAGCCTGGTGGCAACAAAAAGCAATGTGGCTGCTGACGGCAGTGGTTGCATACAGCAGGTACCACTGTATATATATTTTTTTTTACTAATGTCAACTGCGATGAAAAACAGTTTGATCAAGAGTTGTACATGTAGATGAAACCTGTCAGGATAACATGGCCCAGGTCAACAGCTGTCCTTAGTGTGAAACTGGGCCATTTCCTATGCCAAGGAAAGCTGTTGACTCAGTCTTGATTCAAGGGGGAAAGGGTTAACCCACGTCTGTTTCAAGCACAACTGTAAATAAAGCCTAAAATGTACCATGTCCTAGATGGACAGCTTTCCTTGTCATGTGTCTGCAGTTGACTTTGTAACCAACATTTTCTTCCTCCTAGTGCCACTATGTGGTTGTCTAATGTCACATGCAAAAGTCGTTCAGTGCTAATTGTGACAATGGTCAATGTGTTATGAATGGACGTAACCATACCAGATTTACATTTCTTGTAAACTGACCTTTAACTCATTAAAAAAAAAAAAAAAAAAAACTGTACGCCCACAATGGCATATGCCCAGGGACGGGAGGTAGCAGATGATACACTGGTCAAGACGTATCATGCGATACCGACCATACTATTGGTCTAAATCGGTCAGGTGACCTCTTTTTTTACCAGTGCTGCCCTCTACCCCTTGCCTCTTGGCTTATGCCATTACCGATGCAGGAGAAACCTTAAGAACGGGCCAGGTCAACAGGCTTCCTGGGTACACTTTAGGCACATTGCGCCCACAACAGCCCACAGACGAGAGCAGCTGTCTAGGTCAAAATTTGGCCCCAAATGAGTGAAACATGTTACCAGGAAGACTTCTCACTGACATTAGAAATCACGCGTGAGAACTGTGAAGCCCAATCTGCACCATGGAAAAACCTGTTGACCACATCTCACTCTGAGCAGGAAAAGAGTTAACCTGAGGATGAAAAGGTCAAAAGAATCGAATTAAATACACGCTTGTCCTGTGGGCAACTCGGGGTGCAATGACCAGTAGAGCCAGTCGTCTTTGGAATTAAGAACATGCTTTGTCATCAGGAGAATAGTGCCTGGCAACCTCTGGCGTTTTTGGACTTAATAACACAGGAAGTGTGGGGACCAGTGTGAACAAGGACAACCTTCAATCGCAAACCCAATCAATATGAAGGTGACACCATTTCCCCCTCTGAATAAAAAAAACAAACGAACAAAAACAATGTGCATCTATCGTGATGTGGCAAAATTACATGTTTTCCCATTGCTTTGTTATACTTTGTTCTAACCCAGCATCAATGATACTGAGACCACATTTGATACAGTTTGATCTATTCTCCGAGTCTGTCTCTATGCTAGTGTTTTTATACCTTTTTATACCAGGAGAGAAATTAATATTAGCCATTGGCTATTTTGAGGGTTGGTAAGGGGTTTCCCGTACTAGCGTACTGGGGCTGTTTATTTACCATACTGGCGTAGTTTAGTTTAAACATATTTATTTCGAAACTGGATTGCCCAATAGTACAATATACTAATCAGGGGGTTCTCCAGACATGGAGACGCACAATGTATAAACAAGACACACAGGACAAAATACACGAAAAATAAAACAAAGACTATGCACTTAAACAACGACTGAAAGTCACAAAACAAGGCAATCAAACTGTGAGTTACAGGAAATCAAAGTAAGATCACATTTGACAAGTTGGGGGTACTGCATGCTAATGCTCTCATGTATGCGCACCGCAGGTGGCAACTGAAGGTGATGTACTGACCAGACAACCGATGCAGAGTGCATACTGCTGGACGCGGCCGAAGCACTATGGCGGCATGCGCACACTGCCACTGTACTGGAAGCCCTCTTATTTTACGTACTTCGTACTATCCAAAATTTCGTAAGATTTTTTTTTTCCATACTGCGTACTCTAGAAAAATAATTACCTGTACCAGCGTACTGAAACTCCCCCTAACCCCCTTCAATTTTTTCAATCTTCTATAAAGAAATATAGTTTATTATTATTGTATTACCATTTTATACCCCCGCTTGGTCTATGTTCCGATATTTAATAGTTCATATTTTTTTCATCTTATCCGAACCTGACAATAAGTGCCTGGATGTCAAAGCAGTTGGAATAAGAGTTTCTGATTTGCTGGAACACGGAGACCTACCTGCCCCCTACTGAGTAAAACTGGCTACTGGTCAATGTCATCTGCTGCCAACTTTCTGGTTTTTTTGGTTTTTTTTTGTTTTTTTTTTTTTTTGTTTTTGTTTTTTTTTTTTTTGGTTTTCTTTTATCTGTTTTGTTGTTTTTTTGTTTTCCTTCTTTTTTCACTCTTTGTTTTTAAATAACTTTTATCATCAATGAAAAAAAATCAAAATCAAAATCAAAATATAATCGAGATTGCAAGATCTATGCCCCCACCCCCATCCTACAGCTGTCAGTACTGACAGGAGTCATTATTGTGCTATATGAACATTCATAGCCAGTATGATGGCAGCTGCTACCTAAGCATGTTAAAACTAAGACTACACTCATTACCAGCCAAAGGGTGAATGCAGGAATACAATCTTGTAATATGAAAGGCCTATGTCACAAAATGTACAAGTTATCGTGTAAAAACCAAATTCATTACAATAGCACTATGACCTTGGGAATTGGGTCAAGGTCACCCATCTTTAATTCATCTGAGACTTTATGTAGGACTATAACCACTATGTCAAACACTTTTCAAGTTATTTCTTGAAAGCCAAATTCACTAAAATGGCTCTGTGACCTTGGGATTTAGGTCCAGGTCATCCATCTTGAAACTGGTCTGAGACCTTGTGTAGGACTAAAACCATATGCAATAAGAAAGGTCTGTGTAAAAAACTTTTCAAATAATAGCAAAAAAAAAAACAAACAAATTCACAAAAATGGTTCTGTGAACTTGGGACTTGGGTCAAGGTCACCCATCTTCGAACCTGTCCATGACCTTATTTAGGACTATAAGCACAGGCAATATGAAATCCCAATGTAAAAAAAAATTAAGTTATTGTGTGAAAACAAAATTCACTAAAATGGCTCTGTGACCTTGGAAAGGGTCAAGGTCATCCTTCTTCGAACCCACCAGAGACCTTATTCAGGACTATAAGCAGCTGCAAATGAAAGCCCTATGTAAACAACTTTTCAAGTTATCGCGTCAAAACCAAATTCACTAAAATGGATCTGTAACCTTGGGATTTCGGTCAAGGTCATCCATTTTTTTCAACTCATCTAAGACCTTATGTAGGACTAAAACCACGTGCAATAAAAAAGGTCCGTCAAAAACTTTTCAAGTTACCGCATGAAAACCAAATTCATGAAAACAACTCTGTGACCTTAGGAATTGGGTCAAGGGCACCTATCTTCAAACTCATCTGAGACCTTATGTAGGACTGTAGTCAAGTGCAATTTGAAAGGCCTATCTCAAAAACTTTTATTTAGCATGTGAAAACCAAATTAACCAAAATGGCTCTGAGACCTTGGGAATTTGGCCAAGGTCACCCATCTTCAAACTCTTCCAAGACCTTACTCAGGATTAGAAGCAAATCCAATATGAAAGCCTTATGCAAAAATCTTTTTCAAGTTATTGTATGAAAACTATATTACCTAGAATGGCTGTGTGACCTTGGAAATATGGTCATGGTCATCTGGTTACCTATCTGTGGACTCCTCTGAGACCTTATGTACGACTGTAATCACTTTCAATTTGACAGGCCTGTGTCAAAAAGTTTTCAAGTTATTCCGTGAAAACTAAATTAGCCAAAATGGCTCTACGACCTTGGGAATTGGGTCAAGGTCACCGATCTTCAAACTTGTTTAAGACCTTATGGAGGACTGTAATCACCTGCTTTTTGACAGGGCTGTATCAAAAACTTTTCAAGTTATCGTGTGAAAATCAAATTCCCAAAATGGCTCTGTGACCTTGGGAATTGCGACAAGGTCACCGATGTTCGAACATGTCCAAGACCTTATTCAGGACCATAAGCATGTGCAATATGAAAGCCCTAACCAAAACGCTTTATCATGTGAAAACTGTCTCTGCACACACGCACACACACACACAAAAAGTAATCGCAATGTGCCATTCCCCCCTCTCGAGCCCCCGGGGGGCATAAACATGAGATTTATTAAAATGGTACATCCTAGGTCAACAGCATTTTTCAGTGGGGAGGGGGCCCACTCAGCACCCAGACCTTGCAAAAGTAATCTGTTGACTCAGTCTTACTCAAATATGGAAAGGGTTTAACCAAGAGTTTCACGTAATTGCACACAGTAGTTCTGATGCAGTCGCACCACACGAATAAGTCAGTTTTACATAACACGAGAACTATAATACATACTGATCCCCTGTTGTACAGTGGGTCAATAGCATTTAGGCATACACATGCATGCTATCTATAACATCTTATTGTTCCTTCCCTCCCCCCCCCCCACAAACACACACAATAGGAGATATTTTCCTCTCTGTAAGAACTTTCAACAAAAGAGCTGGGAGAAAAATGGAGCCTGCCGACAATGACAACGTGATCTCAAGCAAGTGGTCCACCACTGTAAGCATGTTTGATCTTTCACCGTCACGTTTTCCGTCACTGACAGGTATTAAAGCCAATTCACAGAGGACAGCACACAGCCCACAAACATGGACTCGGAGGACCGGCACAGGCAAATCAGCGTGGCCAGACAGAGGCACACTGGAAACATGTGTTTCTATGTGGAGTTAATCCGCCACTTTGCATGCTGGTCTGTTGGAGGAGAACGAGGATCCACATTTGTCACAGCTTTGTCAGCTAAAGCACATGCCGTTGATTCCAGGCTTGCGTGCCTTCGCATATTGAATGTTAATCTGGCAACAAAATGGGAAAGTGCACAAACTGACCCGTCCACCCCTGCCGACTCCTATTGATTTGTGGCACAACAACGGATTCAAAACCCATCTGTTATCATTTCCACTTTCTCTCCAGACTTTATATTACTTTCTGTTTCTCACACACTTGTACGAACACCATCAATTTCACTTTTGCTGGGCCATTACTAGGTTTTGAAGGTCCATTATGCTCCTTTTTGGCTGCTTCTTTACGAGCCACTTACACAGGATAAGTTAAGATTTATGAAACATGACACAAAACCCCTCGGACCACTTCTCCATCAAATAGAATTGTGCGGGGAATAAATATTCAAACATCATCATGATTTTGTCAACCCATTTACACCCAAATTGTATTCTTTGAGTCGGAGGGAAACTGGTAAAGTTTAGGTTCTGGTTTCATCTACTTCACTTCCCTTACTTTTATTTTTTTTTTTTGTAAATTTTTAATCTTGCACTTTTATGGAAAATATATATATATATACATATATTCTCCAGAAGTTTCAGAGAAGATGTAAACCTGATAATGAACCACTTGCTATCAGCTTCAATGTTGTGCATGTATATACATGTATTCAGTGGTTGCTTCTTGGCCAATGTCAAAAGGAGAAGCTTGACTCAATCCTGTATGAGTGGTGCTTGATTAAAGTTATTTCAGGCCAAGAGAACATGGGACAGACACGCATGGGACATATGATGAGACAAGAGGTGCATGACGGTCAGGAGCTCTGCTGACTTGCACGAAGAGAGTCATGTTCAAAGAAAGGAATTGTATCTGGATCCGTCAGGCTCGTAGAACAATCATAAGTAATGTTCCCACCATGTCCCATTCTACCAGAAAATCTACAAGTGGCGCTTTCTAGTTGGACAGTCACCCAGCCACATCAGAATTTGAACCCAAATAGGTTCTATCAATCATATACCCCATTATGATAACTATGATTGTACTGTGACCACTGCCCAGTTCAGGCCGAGTCTGTCCAGGTGGTTGATGCATGGGTTTGCATGTAATTGCATACATAAAAGGCAAAGTGAATTATGTATCTGTTTGATGTACTTTGTCGGGACATCATCATACATTTACCTCTTGCACTTTTAGCCAACACAGGTATGTACAGTGGTACCTCCTTATAATGGCTCTCATATATATCCCACATATTTGTTGAATGAGTGAAGTTTTGAGAGATTCAAAGTCAAATTCCTTTCCTATTTGACCCCTAGCTGATGTATTCAGATACAATATTTTACATGTATGTACTAAAATTCACAGCATACTGTAACAATTTTTTTTTTTTTTTTTGGTAACAATTGCTGTATTTGATTATTGGAAAGCTCTCTCTTCATACAACACAAACAGACGGATCGACAGTCGACAGAGTACACCATTATGAGGGGTGTTATATGCAGAGAGGGTGCATAGGGCCATTGTTACCCTCTCCTTGCAGTATACTGTGTTTCAGGGGTTGTTAATACCACCAGCAAGGGGTTTGTGCTTATATCCTGACCTGGCTTACCACTGTCCGAACAACCCTCCAGCTGAAAGGCAAGGGTGTTTTGACAGGAGACACGTCACGCATGGGACAGGCACAAATTGGGAGTTGAAGCTTTTCCTCGCTATTCTATTACGAAGAATCACAGAAACGGCCTATCTGATACAACTGAATGGAAACAGTGACTGTCCAGCTGGTGATTACTTGGGATTTTGAAAGTCATGATATTTGAACATTATTCATCGAGAGTGACATCGCATTGGTCAGTCCTTTGGCTCAAGGGTAACATCACAATAGAATTAATACTAAACTCTATCCGTAAGCTACAGATAGATCAACCTGAGAGCCATGCCTGGGGGGCATGAATGTCTTGCCAGCATTTGTCAGCAATGTAATTGTAAGATCAAACACTACATTATGACATTCAGCATAGATGCTGAATGCATGAAATGAATCTCAATATATTTACTGAGAATATATCTCTTTTTTTTTATTTTTTTTACCAAAATGGCCAATAAAGCAGATAACACGATCATAGAATCTACAGCTTAATTGACATACCAGTTTCAAGCTTAGCAGGGGGCCTACGATTAACCATGTGAGTTTCGCATTCCATGTAAAAGATAAAAGATATAGGTCAATACTTTTTTTAACCATACCTCATATAAGATGTACAAAGAAAAGAAGATTTGCTGAGTCAAAAGTAGGTCAAAAACAAGTTAATATCATTCCCTTTCAAACAATTCTGACATTTTGTAAGATGCATAGCTGGCATCACATTTGGTGAACTCGGTTAATTGGCCAGGTGTATGATTTTACACTACACTATTGCAGGGGGTGGGGGGAGTGCATGCATGCAATGCATGTGACTTTCAAAGCAGGTCAAAAACAGCTCAAGGTCATTTGCTTCCAATAGGTTTATGAAGCATCCTAAGAAGCACAGCTGGTGAAAATTTGGTGAACTTGGGCTTGGCCTAAATCAGTCAAGAGTTAAAACAGTAATGCTATATGTTTTGCACCTTACCCACACCAAAAGATCAAGAAATAGGTCAAGGTCATTTTTTTTTTTTTCAATACGCTTCTGAAGGCTCTAAAGGAGCATAGCTGGCATACATATGGTGAACAAGACTTCAATCTGTCAAGAGTTAGAGCGGCAACAAAGTATGGACAGAAAGACGGACGGACGGATGGACAGAAGGACTGACAGGCAGCAATGGCAACAACAATACCCCTTCAGCCATAGGGCCCGGAGATACAAACAAAACTGTTTAAAGTGGCAATTGCCCTACAAACAGGGAGACCTGAGTGAGATAACCAATAATGGCCATGAAATGTAAATGTCAGCAGCTCCAGCTACCAGTATGTTTGAATTTCTATCCTGTTTTTTGTGCCCATCATGATTCAAATCAGGTGAAAATTGACCTTGACCTATTTTAGATGGACAAACAACCATGACCTTTGCCCATCAGAGGTCACATGTAAATAACAAAGATGTGCATTGCTACAATTCCTACAATTTGAGCCCAGCATAATTAAAATTGACAGATATTACCCACATTCTAACAAAATGAACAATTCAGGTGGCCAAATGACCTTTACTTTTGACCTTTAGAGGTCACATGTGCAGTACAAAGATGTGTATTGTTATAATTTGTACAATTTGAGCCCAGCATGATTAAAATTGGATGAAAATTGCTCCAATTCTGACTGGATGAATATTTCAGATGGCCAAATGACCTTGACCTTTGACCTTTAGAGGTCACATGTAATGTAAAAAGGTGTGTATTGTTACAATTTGTACAATTTCAGCCCCCACATGATTAAACTTGGATGAGAATTGCCCAAATTCTGACCAGATGAACATTTCAGATGGCCAAATGACCTTGATCTTTGACCTTTAGAGGTCACACATAATTTACACAAATTACATATGTACATGTACAAAAGTTCTCTAGTGATGATTGCTATGAACCATATTACCCAATATCAAAGCCCTACTTAGTCCAGTGTAGACAAAAATGCCACTCAAGTTTTTCTTCAATGCTCATTTTAGCATAGCATGATCAATGTAGAGTGACAGTGATGGCAGACATTTCTAGAGATCATCATTAAATCATTCACCCAAGTATGAAAGTCCTACCTAGTCTAGTGAGTATTAAAACAATACCAAGTTATTGACCATTGCACATGCAATGAATCTAAAACAAAACTTGTAGCAATTTAAATTATGCTAATTAGCAGTACTTGAAATTTTCAATCTTGAATATCTTCAACACTATGATAGATAAGAGATGTCATTCCAACTTCTACAAGGGGGTTGTTAACCATTGCACACCAAATGAACTAAAAACAAAAGTTGTAGCAATTTAAATTATGCTAAGTAGCACCATTAGAAATTTTAAATCTTGAATAACTTCACAACTATGATAAACAGAGATGCCATTCCAATTTCTACTCCATTGTCAGGGTTGTCCCTGAAGCTTTACAGCTTTATCTCATTAAGCTTTGATTTTAGCCAACAATCTATGAGTTCTCCCATAAAACTATCTCGACTTTCCCTTAATCTTCAATTTTTACCACAAATCTTTCGTTATTGCCCGAGATTTTGATGTTTTACTGCGTATCATAAGATAATCTATTAAGACGGCAGTAAAATTTGCATGTATTTACATCAAAAAGAAAGTTACATGTACTCAGTCGGCAATCGGAATTCTGTTTAGATTATTTTCGCTATTGTCGCACACTATGTGACGCTGTGGTTTCCTCGCTGTCGAGAGCAAGAGTTGCCGCATCAATTTGTAATTGTCTTCAGGCCTCTGCTTGCTGTCTCCAGTCCATCATGTCTTAGTTTAGCAAGTTTACTGACATGAAACAAGACAACAAAAGCAAAGACTACCACAAAAGCAACTATAACACATTTCTTAGACAAACCAAACTGAAAGTCAGGCAACGGACTCGATGCCAGACAGATGGACAACCACTTTTTCCGGGTGGCAACCAACTGTTTGGCACAACCAGAACTTCAAACAAACAACTAATTCTTAAAATAACTACACACAAGGAGAACAAGAATAGTTTATATTCATAAAAAATAAGATTTAATAGAACAACCAAACATAAAGTACAGTTGCAAACAATTTTATTTGCGAAAATTCCAGCGAGATGGGCAATAATTGGTGCATTTTACCTACTAAAGTAAAGATCAGTTCTAGAAGTTCAGCAGTAATTTAGAAACTAGTTGTGTAATAATCCTGACAGTGTGCTTCCTTGAAAGAAAATGCACATGCTTCAGTTTAAAATCCAATTGTTTTGCTTCTAAGCTCATCGGTTATATGTGCTTGGCTTCCTGCCGCATGGTCCTGTAGTACAATAGTCTGGCACTAGAAGGCATTTTATGTATAGTAGTAATATTTTCGATTAATTTTTTGTTTATTTTCTTTGGCAACTGTTTTAAAATTATGGAACTTTTTAATCTGGATGGAAATGATACTTTTTTTATGAATAAATATGAAATAAAGTAATGAATATTGAAAAGTGAAAGAAGTACTCAAAGGTTTTAATGTGTAGTGTCTTCAGATGCTCAGAATCCACCACAGAGATTGCTTGCCCCTTAGGGATTCTGGGGGCCTAGGCGGCCCCCCGACACCTGGCCTATTTTGTGCAGCGCTTCGCTGTGCCTTATCGAGTGCAACTCGGCCTTCAGCATCCCACAAATTTGGTTAAGCTTTAATACTTTGTCTGGGGACAACCCTGCTATGTTATGGACTAGTTGTACATTGCCAAACCAATATGCTTTGAAGACACACACACTGATTTGCAATGCAGCAAATCACCTTTTCTAGTTTAAGGCTCTATTGAAGGACTCTTTAGCTGTTATTTACCAACATAACTTGAAATCTTGAACGTTACATATCTTAACCCTTTCCAGCTGTTATGAATAGCTAGGAAACAGCTTTCCCTAGCATTGGTTGCATGCTAAGTGCCCAGTCCACAGAAAAGAAAACTGTTGACCTGGAATATGTTACTTTGAAAGAACTTATCCACAATGCTGAAACTGATGTTGAAATTAGCCTGATCCAATGAAGCAGACATTTGACCAACAGCATGTTTTCACCCCTTCAACTCTTTCCCCTTGAATTAAGGCTGAGTCAACAGCTTTCCTTGGCATGGGTTGGGAAGTAAGTGCCCAACCCATGCCAAGGAAAGCTGTTGACCTGGGGCATGTGATCTTGATAGATCTTCTCTACAATTCTCAGTCAAATTATTTTTCATAACTCTTGAAATTAGTCGCAAACCCTGAAGCAGACAACATTTGACCATCGGCTGGTCTTGGCTGGTTTAAGGAGGGATAGGGTTAACCCTTTCCCACTCAAATCACGCCAAAAGAGCCTGGAAGTAAATTGCTATTTGCTTTAATGTTTTCACTTAAATTCCCTGTTAATTGAAACCATTTTCACAGAGCACATTACAGATGAAACCTATCATGAAGGCACATGACAGGTCAACAGTTTTATCTGACTTGGGTTTGACTCACTGCATTAACTCATGCCAAGGAAAGCTCTTGATTCTTTTCTATTTGGAGCAGCAAAGGGCTACAAGAATGAAGACGTGTTCACTGACACATCAGAAAAGGAAAGCTTTACAGTGCTGAAAAAACAGCTGATCATTTGACGCAGGACGACCCAGACACTGGGCAACTACTGGTGTGTCCTTATGTCAAACTTGAATATCACACCCACAGATACAGGGACAGGAGCATGATATAAAGGAGGCACCAAGGACATGCCCATTTTTCTGCTCCTTCTGATTACAGTGGTACTTGCTCTAAAGACCACCTCTCGTGAGAGACCGCATTAGTTTTAAAGACCACCCTTTCAAGACATTGGCCTTTTATTTCTTTGTTAATTTACCTGCAATGAAAGACCACCTGTCATATGTGACCACCTTTGTCTGGCATTAGGGGTGGTCTTAAATTGCAGGTACCACTGTATCACATAACAACACAGTTTTTACCACTGACAGTGGGGTCATTCCCTATTGCCATGGTCAAAAAGTACATGCATGTACATGTGATGATGACCCAATCTCTCCCTCCTGCCCTCCTTCCCGCCCTCCCTCCCTCCCTCCCTCTCTCTCTCTCTCTCTCTCTCTCTCTCTCTCTCTCTCTCTCTCTCTCTCTCTCTCTCTCAGCAGACAACAATTTACATCTGGACACTTTTGGGTGATTTGAGCAGGAAAGAGTTAAATTTTTACCTGATTCAAAAGAGATATCAACAAAGAAAGCCGTTGACCTGGGAATTTCTATTTTGATATCACCTACAATTTATCATACAAAATGTTTCCCATAGGAAGGCATTTTGTCAAAAACATATCGGCCACAGGTCAATCAGACAGTTATCAGAATATCACGTCGACAGGCACACATCCAAGTTGTCGTGCTGCTGACGACAGCACTTTTGATGTGCGCTGGCCCACAATTGACTTCATCATGCACGATAACGTACGCTTGACTGTACAATGCACAAACAAGATGAAGAAAGAACTTGGAAAAGTTAACCTATGATATTTGCATGGTTGCTATTCAATTGATTTCACAAGATTATGGATTCAGTGGCTTCAGTCAAAATAAATGAAGACATTGCTTGTCGTATTTAACGTATTTAACATCCATCCATCTCTGAACAGTACAATCCAGGTGCCAGCCCCACATACACCCACCCACCCACTCACCAGCCCACCCTAGACTAATAATAGTAATTTTGTTTTGACATACTAACTCTAAGCAGTACTGCCATCCAGTCCAAAACAAACAACTTAAATATACATGCCACGTGCCATTCATAAGTCAGGAGTAGCATGCAGCGTTTTCAACGCACCATCTCACGACTTGACGATACCCAGCAGAAGTCTTAACTTGGCACAAACAATTCTAAATTTAACCCTTGTCCTAGTACAAGATGTAAAACCAACATATACCTGATGTACTTATGAATTAATCCCTGGTCACAAATATTATAATCCCTTCAGTCCCTACCCACCCATACACCCACCCACCTACTCCTTAATAGTTATAATCGGCTTTTGGGTCCTACTGGTGAATCTAGGTAGCACACCTGGACACTCAAAAAGAAACTACTAATAGTGAATGAGATTACACTTGATATATTCACAATTGGTCTCTTGTTGCGGTAATGGTATTAATAATCCTCTTACCATACCCACCCCCAACTTCATGATAATTATGAGGCTTTGGCACAGCGAGTCCATGGTAAACACCTGTGCACATTTTCATCCGTTCACTTAAATTTCCGAGGCATGCTCCCTTCCCACTTGAATTATTCCGACTTGACACTATTATTCAGCAGCATGATTCTGTTTTATCATGTATACAGCATGAAGACAAACTATTAAATTCTCTCCAATTTTGACGCCACTCAAATTTTTTTTTTCTTTTTTTTTTTGCTATTCTTAAAAATCTTTTTTGCAGACTCCATATACATTTTGCAGTATGTACTATATAAAGTTGAGAGATTCGCAGTTAATGTACCTGCGTGACAGTGTCCGATAGTCATGTTGTACCTGTAGATGACTTATCCCTTTGGGGATTGGATACAGTGACAAAGCACGACATCTCTAAATCAATAAGTTCCGCCATGAAGACCAGCCAAAGATCTGACTGATAGACTTTGCCAGCATTTCTACATTGCATGCTGGAAAGTTGTAATTGATGAGAGAACAGAAACAAGTAGTTTTCAATCACGCAACGTGCACTAAGTGTCTATCCATCCCATGTGGAACTGAAGGGCAATGCCATGTGATTTGGTTTTCAATGATATTGGTGACATTGGTGGTAATAATGATGATAATTTGGATCGTGATAAAGACTGGGATAAAGAAGCCCGAACTGGGTGGCACATGATGAAAGCTAGGATGATGACCAGAACTTGCTGATTTTACACGACAATATCAAACATCACTTTATAGAACATTTTGTTTAAGGTCAAGGTCAATCAAACGCAAGCCCAAATTAAGTCTATAAAATATGAATACATAGTCCAATCACATTTCAGATAAAGTTTCCAAAAATTCTTGCAAAGTTATTGAACAAAAGTGCTTATAACATCCAAGTATTGTCTTCAGATTGGAACCTCTCTGGTACTACAACTTTATAAATCCCCTAGATGTATCCACAACCTCTTATACCCATAAGATCACCTGCCTAACATGTCTGAACATGTACACTGTATATATGCACAAGGCCTCCATTCTTATATATCACCCATGGCCACAATTAACTCACACACTTGATCCTTGACACCTACAATCTTAAATATCACCCAGACTTACAACTCACACACTTTATCCTTGACACCTACAATCTTAAATATCACCCAGACTTACAACTCACACACTTTATCCTTGACACCTACAATCTTAAACATCACCCAGACTTACAACTCACACACTTTATCCTTGACACCTACAATCTTAAATATCACCCAGACTTACAACTCACACACTTTATCCTTGACACCTACAATCTTAATTAACACCAAGCCCTACAACTCACACACTTTATCCTTGACACCTACAATCTTAATTAACACCAAGCCCTACAACTCACACACTTTATCCTTGACACCTACAATCTTAATTAACACCAGGCCCTACAACTCACACACTTTATCCTTGACACCTACAATCTTAAATATCACCCAGACTTACAACTCACACACTTTATCCTTGACACCTACAATCTTAAATATCACCCAGACCTACAACTCACACACTTTATCCTTGACACCTACAATCTTAATTAACACCAAGCCCTACAACTCACACACTTTATCCTTGACACCTACAATCTTAAATATCACCCAGACTTACAACTCACACACTTTATCCTTGACACCAACAATCTTAATTAACACCAAGCCCTATAACTCACACACTTTATCCTTGACACCTACAATCTTAAATATCACCAAGCCCTACAACTCACACACTTTATCCTTGACACCTACAATTTTAAATATCACCAAGCCCTACAACTCACACACTTTATCCTTGACACCTACAATCTTAAATATCACCAAGCCCTACAACTCACACACTTTATCCTTGACACCTACAATCTTCAATACCACCCGGGCCTACAACTCAAACACTTTATCCTTTAAGACCTGCACTACAGTGGTACAGTGATCCCTATCTTGAGAGACCACTCCAATGACAGACCATGCATCTGGCTTGAAAGAGAACTTTATCCCAATACTTTGCTTGGTACTCTTTATCTTATGAAAGACCACCTGTCTTGAGGGACCAAAATGACCTCACCCCAGGGATGGTCTTTCAGACAAGTTTCAAGGCCCACAATTTGATACATTGCCCAATCTATAACCTTTTTATCTACCCCCAAACACAATCTGATTAATCTCCCAGACCTGCAACCTGATCAATTGGCCAGACCTGCAACTTTAGATATCACTGCGCTAACAAATCTTTCATATTGCCCGGACCTACAGTCACCTGGGCCTGCAACTTTATACATCTGGACATACAACATTATACATTGCCTGTACAACCTTATACAATGGGACCCTGGTATAAGGACCACCAGCAGTTGCACTAAAGTGGTCTTTATTTGGAGGTGGCCATAACTCTGAAACTGTTGGAACATATATTTAAATTCAAAAGAAATATACCAGGTTACCACAGTCTGGTCTTTTCAATGAGGTGGTCTCATTATTGTGGTGGTCTTAATGTAGGGCTTCCTCTGTATACTGCCAAGAACTTTTTTTCGTTTTGCAGGAGCACTGTGAAGATCATATAGAAACATCACACACTAAATTAAATTCATTTTCATCAGATTGTCTTCGTGGTAGACTCCCCTCTTCAATTATCGGATTATATAATGTTTCTTTGGAAAATAGATACCAGTTCCATAATGCAAATATCATTTGAAATTATACCATCTTTTTCTTTTATTCGGTTAAAAAAAAAAATCCCTGCTCTTGTTGTCTGTGTCAAACTATTGACACTGGATATCCAAACTCTAGTTCTCGTGAAAATGTCAAGCCTCTGGAACAAAAAGAGACTATACATATGTCCAGGCCTATACATGATCAAAGCGCATACATGTATTGCCAAATCTGGATTGAAAATAGCTATGTCTTTAATAACGTTGAAACATCAGAGTACGTGAGCCCACCTTCAAATCCTATTACATATCTGCACACTGAAGAATCCAGGATTAGCCAGGGGATAAATATGTAGGTGTTAGAGACAATAGACCAGGGTAAGATTACAAGTACCTCCTACTCACATACTAAATATACCAGGTTTTAAGTGTTGTTTTGAATGTTCATAAATCTATAACTGTCTCTCTCTCTCTCTACTCACACACACACATACATTGATACATTACATTACATACATACATACATACATACATACATACATACATACATACATACATACATACATACATACATATAATTTCCATTCAGATATTCTGACATTACAAAAGGACATGTAATTTAACATTGAGAGAACTGGAGCACTTTGTGAACAGTCTATATACTCAGCTGGTCTATCAATTTTCTTATGAAATATAAGTCTTCATTGAGCTATTAGCAGTGTTAATTATAAGCTTCAGTGGTAGCCAGTGTTTTATTCAGAGGAAAACATGTAACTTAGTATCAGAATACATGTAATGCCAACTGACTTGTATACATGTAGCAATGAACGGCAATGTGAAGATGAAAGTTGACCCTTTCAGTACCAAATTTTAGACTGAGTCAACACCTTTTCTCAGCGCGCATTGGGCACAATGCACCCAATGCATGCCCAGAAAAGCTGTTGACCTGGGGTATTCTCTCTGGAACTATAGGCATACTGGCACTTGAATGAAAGGTCTTTTTACAAGGAATATGAATCTGGGATCCTAATGATAATTCAGACTAGTTTGACTTGAGTAGATCGACTTAAAAAACATGATTGGAACTGAAAGAGTTAATAAGCATCCAAAAAGAGCACTTGATTAAAACTCAGGAGTGTACTGTAACATCTTGTGAACAACTTGCCTGGCTTTCTGACTGAGAACATTTCTACTAAATTGCAGCTCAACCTGTCTTGCAGAAACAAACTACGAAATTCCTCTGTAACCTTAGAAACCAGGTTAGGGCCATCCGTATTAAACACACTTTATACACCCCCCACCCCTTTCATCCCTGTTAAGTTTGACTTACATCCAACAGATAAACTTTAAGTAATAGATGAACATGTTCATTTTTACAGTCACTGAACTCAATCTCATCTTTAGTGGCCATTCCAGGTTAAAAGCAAGGCTTGCCACAAGAAAACCCACAGGGTTATATTCCTGTACATTTTCAAGAGTAACTGTACACTTAGGAAACACCATTACCCAGATAAAAGACAATACTCCTTATGAGCACTGATATATGCCATCAACATTCAAAGTCGCGATGCTCCACGAACAAATGGAACATCCTTAGCAGATGAACAAAGTTGATTAAATTGATTAATCTGAGCATAAAGAATAGACTGAGACACTTTTTTAAGGAAGTCTGTGCTTTCATTTCTGAAAAAATCGAAATAGCTTTACTGTAAAAAGAAATGTCAAAAAATATCTGTTGCCAATGATGAAATGAATCGCTAATTTACTTGTGTTCCATAACTACATGTATATGCACCTCATGGACACTTAACTTTTTTAGTCCCAATTGCGACTAAATTCAAACAACTTAAAACAAACTGCTCTTAATTACAATAAGGGTGCTTGATTCAAGTTTCTTGCAAAAAGTCGTACGTACCTTTGATTCAAGTACCAGCATCCCTATAGCTACATAGAATAGAATAGTCCAGGTCAACAGTTTTCATAGGCATGCTTTGGATGCATTATGCCCAAATCATGCCGAGGAAAGCTGTTGACTCGGTCCAAAATGTGGCCCTGAAAGAGTGAATTAACGATAAGAAATTTCGATAGTTCAGTTACAAGAGGGCTTTAATATCAAGCTTGCAAGCACTTTACCAGATGGTCAATAACAGATTGGGAATTCCACAACGAGTGTAGTGACAGGCACCTTGGTGAGCAAGACTACAGTCATCTGCATGGATGGTTCTCATTCAGACAGATCCTGTAGGTCCTAAGTCTCATGACCCCATGAGTCAATGTGGGTGTCAGCCACGGCTGGTACGCACACTCCATCACACGCAATTCAGAAACCTGATCCGACAGAAATCCCACACAGACGGTACACCACTGGACAACAGTTCAATGACATCTTCAATTACCCCATGCATCTTACCTGCTGGTGACAATTTTTAGTGGCTTAAACTACCCTAGAACTTTGACATTCTGGTTTGGTTTGTCCCTTTGTGGCCGTCAACAGCTTGCCTCACTGTGGGCTGGGCACTTTTTGGGTGTAGAGGGTTCAAGCCACACCCAGGCAAGTTGTTGACCTCAGGTATGCCATGCTGCCAAGTTGCTGCCAAATCTCATCTGTTTCTGTCAAATAGCACTGCTTTGAGACAGTACTAAATTTGGCCACAGGTGATGCTGGCTGTCCTGTTCATGGCCGACTGCCCACAGTGTGTGGTCACTTTTCACGACCCTCTCATTAAGATATGCATGTGTTGTCAATTACAGCTTCAATCTTTATTTCATTCCCTCAGATTGCAACTACAAGGTATCAAAATGTACCTTAATTAGTACATTTTAAAAGAGAAGTTTGCAAAATTGATCCTTTCATGCAGGGTGAAACTTTCAGTCGTTTTGACTTTCGCTGTAACACAATGCACTTTTGCTGACCCGCTCTTCCTTGTCCTCAGATTACAAGTGTTGGCAGGTGTCTCAAACATATATACAGGTCACAAAGGGCTGTGTGTCAAGAATTTGTTCCATCTCAGAACACAGCTATTGTTTTCATGAGGGAAGCCATTCAAAATGCATTGTTCACAAACAAAAACAAAAGCACAAAAAAACAAAAAAATTACAGCAATTTAGTTTCAGCCCAGCCCTCCATCCATGACCCCTCCCCCCCAGACACTGAAGTTGACTTCACATCAAAGCATCAACCTCCCAGCATGTGACATTACTAATGTTTGATGCTTTACTATTCTAGACTCTCATACTCATGTATGAATATAATACTGATGTTGAAAAATTGTCAAATTGCAGTATCTTCTATAAAAAAATTGACTCCTTCCACCAGGGGGCCAAAGGTCACTTTGTGCAGGCAACCTCTCTCTTTCCCCTCCCCCCCCCCCACCCTGCCCACCCCAACTACTTCTTTGTTGTACATCAATGTTTTGATAGCTTCCCTTAATGATGAAGTTGGCAAAAAAAACGAAGTGGACAGAATTTGCAACCTAGCCAGTTTTGGCAAGTTTAAAAGAGTGGAGGTTAACATTTGTAAAAAAAAAAGAAAAAAAAAAAACACAGAGGTTAAGTTGCTCTCATTATTGGAGCCTAATTGTGAAGCATTTGTAAGAACTGGTCACAGTCATGCTGACACAGGCACACAATTCAACCAAGGAAAGTTGTATTTGTTTTGCGATTCGTGACAAACCCATTGCGCCTGATAAAAGAGTTATTGACATGTAAATCTTAGACTAGAATCAGCACGTAATACTCAGTTATTGGCCCAGTCCAGGCAGAAAATGGGGGACCATGATCGTATTAACCAGGCTTGTTCTTCACTCGTGGCATTATTAGGGGTCAGCCAAAATTATCAACATTTTCAAAAGGACACCCAGAGTACTCTTACCTGTAACCCCCTCCCTTCCCCCAAAAGAGCCATTCAGAAATGTTGATTTTTGGCCAAATATTGATCAAAATTTTAAAAATTAGGTAAAAACATACAATGATCTTGACACCCCCCCCCCCCCACGTACTCAATGTACTAATGTGAAACGGTTGATAAAAACGACTGACCCCTTAGCAAAGACCATGTTTGGGTGACTTCCATTTTTTAAAGATGTCAGTGTTTCCCCGTGTTATAAATGCCAAACTGACCTCATTTCTTTGCATTCATTGTGCAGTCTTACTCACTTACAAACCATAGGAGTTTTTTAATTGTGATTGAAAACTAAAGCAGTTGTTGCCAACAGACTAGTTACGCCATGCTTTCCACACACAGGGGTCCTATGACCTTGAAAATTAGGTCACGGTCACCAAAATGTAATCAAGTCAAGACACAGTGTTGATCGAGGTACGAGCAAAGTAAATTTGAAGTTTGATATGACCTGCGAATCTTAAGGTATTTTGCTCACAGGGATTCTCTGATGGACTGACAGTTGGACAGTCAGATGGACAGTCACAGAAGCTGAAAACAGTACCCCAAACTTCATTGTGCATGTGTGTTCAGGGGGGTGGGGGGGTGTTCTGATAAATATTAATATATTTTGTAATTAAGCCACCGCCCTAAAATTACATAGGATTGACAATTATTACAATATGAGACGGTAAAACTGTTCTCACAAAAAGACTTCTGACAGAGTAGAAAGTTTTGTCACAATTTTCCAAAAGACTGGAAGAAACAGAGGAAGCTTTACCCTTTCCCCCTTAAACTGGCCAAAACCGGTTGGCGGTCAAATGTCGTCTGCTTCAGTATTTTCAACTAATTTCAACAGTTATGAAAAACAATTTGACTGAGAAATGTACATGAGACTTATCAAGATCACATGCCCCAGGTCAACAGCTTTCCTTGGCATGGGTTGGGCACTTTGTGCCCAACCATGCCAAGGAAAGCTGTTGACTCAGTCTTAATTCAAGGGGGAGGGGGTTAAATGTTGATGAACTATTTGATGAGTCCTTACCGGACACCATTGGCATCTCATGAATATGGCAACAAACTTGCACTAGAAATCTGAACAATTTATTGGTGCTTCACGACAGTATTTGGTGCCAAGAAATGAATCCAAGCATTCACAAGAGATTATCTGATTAAGGTTGTGCGTGCAATATCACACAGTAGACATTACAGGTCTCTTAATTGGCACGAGGGCTATTCTATTTGACGAGTGTATTTCAGTCACAGTGTACATCAATCCCTTTCTGAAAGGCCACCCTTAAAGATTTTATAACCCCAAGGAGTGATCTTTCCAGGCGGGTGGTCTGTCATATGCAGTAGAAGTTAACAACAGCAAACAAAGCCCCAACTTCAACAGGTCTCTCAAACGAGGGTGGTCTCTTATGCGAGCGGTCTTTCAAGACAGTTTGGATCACAGCATGCCATCTCATCTTGGCTCAACAGAGTTTGCCAGTTTAAAAAAAATAAATCAACCATTTTAAATATCCAAATACTATATGATCCCTGATAAGCACCTCAAAAGCACTGTATCTTTTCATGCCTGAAAAAATTACCAATTTTTCATATTCTGCCATTATGCATTATTACTTCAGCATCTGAAATATAGGCACACTTATTTCAACCAAAATTTGCTAAATGGCCCCGTCACTTAGAGGGTATAATATGATAATCAACCATACTGAATGTGGGAAAATTATTAATAGAGACCTGAAGACTTTATTCTGAACTGTCGTATTAGAAGCTTCTTACTGGGAACCATAACACACGTCTAACCCAAAACATGCCATGAGTTAAACCCTAATGTATGGGGTAGGCATGATAAATCCATGCACGTGACTTCACTCTTCAACTAAAAAGTAAACAAATGTTCAGTTTTTATTGAGGTAAAGTTATGGAATTCTGGTTTCCTCCTTTGCACATTTTGCATGGCAGACAATGACAACAGAAGTAATGTTAGCGACACATTTCATGTAATTGCGATCACAGATGAGAAGCCACAACAGCATATCACAACAACAAAGCAAAAGTTGGTATTGAAGTGTACTGCCACCAGATGTCTCTGAAGTCTTGACAACCACAAGATTCAAACTTTGCTTGTCTTCAATGGTGTTCCAGTTTAAAAGTGACCCTGTAGTAAACCAGCCTTAGATGAATGGATTCATGATCTCTTGTCCTTTTCTGGTGTACTTAAAATGTTTTAAGTCTTTTTTTTTTTTAAATGGTATCATTTATCTTTCAAAACTTGTGGCAAAATATGACTGCTTGTTTAAACTGGTCGTGTGTCATAATGCTTACTTTTATGGGGAATCAAACTGAATTAAAAATAAGAGAAAGTTTGTGTTTTTATTTTCCCATTGAGAAAAGTTTGTATTTAGTTGTCCATATTATCTGAAGTATAGAAGATTTCAGTGAAATAACTTTTTCTAAACAAGCAAGTACAAAACAAGTTAGGTTTGAAATTAAGGGGAAAAAAAAAAAAAAAATTTGAGGTCCATACAGCAACCCCAGGAAGACTTTTTCTATTTCTCGCACACATCCTGGCACTCTAGTAGACTAGATCATGGATCCGTCTGGGCTCCTGAAAGTCTAATAGACTCACTCAGCTCACCAAAGCTCTTCCACAAGTTTTATGCCACATTTGTCCAGTTAAACCCAATCAATACTCCGTGCCTCTAACCTAAGCTCTCCATCTCGGGACTCTCTCCACGGAACGAGTTTGTTCCAATTTATTTCGTAGTGAGCATTCGTGCATGCACTTGCGGCTCCATAAAATAATTCATTTGTATGCAATATCGGTGTATTTTATCCACATTTCCTCTAATTCTGCCTGTTCTTGTCTGCTGACAAGGGGAATAATAGGCCCGTATGTAATGAATCTTCCGCGTGCCAGCACGAAATGTTTTATGCAGTTTAATCATGCTGGGGACTTGGACCTGGACGATTCTTTCAAATTCTGGTCATTTTGTTTATCAGTGCTTATTGTGAACCCCGTGCCATGCAAGCTGTGCCTTAACAGGGCTCCGTTAATCAGAGCAATTTGTGCTGCATCAACTGGGGGCCCCAGCTTGAGAGATGAGCTTGCATGACCAACAGGCAAAAACAAAATTTCCAGGCTAAATTTCCCGACGGGTGGCCACCTCCTCCGTCCGTCAGAATCACGACAACCTTCCACTTTGTGGAGCACCCCGTAATTCACTAGCTCCACTCAATGGCTTCTAATAATGTCCTGACATGCCATATGTAACTCACGTGGAACAAAGCAAATGACCCATGAAGCAGGCATATTTCAACGCAACCAAACCCTGGGGAACCAGGCAGAATCCTCACGAAAAGGTGTGATGAAATAGTAAACGGCTGATGGGACAATTACGTGTAATACAGCACTCACTCAGCGGGGATACAATAACCTGTGGGCATCAGTCAGGGCACTCCATTGCAGATTCTATTATATCTGCACCTAACAGAGTTTTAGATCCATACTTTAGGCATATTGTGATTGACTTCCAGGGTTGAACTCAGCAGCATTTTTTATTTTTTTTTTTTTTTTATTTTTTATTTTTTTTTGATACTCATTGGATAATGTAATAATATGTCTACTTTGCTCATTATCTTTTGAAACTTGTCATACCATTTTGAATGCCAGCTTGTGATGTACTGTATTTTCACTACGCTGATTGCGCAAATAATGCTTAATTTTCTACATTTCTTTTCCACGGCCGAAAACAATAATGTTATTTATATTCCGCACTCCATTTACCCCCTAACTACTTCTCTTTTTTTTTTCACCTTTAACTACTTACACGGCTGTGCCCAGCGGAAATATACATGAGCTTTACTTTATTGTGTGTTTGGCAGCTGAGATTTTTTTTTGGGGGGGGGGGGGGGGGGGGGGCAGGGCATCAATGCCATCTGCACATAAAGAGTACACACTGTGCCATATTTCTGCCAAAATATTGTTTTATGTGAGCAATTTCTTTTTAAAGGTTTGTGGTCATGATGAATGCTTAATGGGATTTTTCAAAGGTTTAAGGTGCCAATAAGCTACCAAGTTTAAGGGAAAACCATTGCAATTAAATTAAAATGCAATCTGAGATTGCTGGGTCCATGCCCCTCTCTCCGCACACCTCATTGATGACCTTACAGCCCAGACACAGATAGGGGATGGACAGACACAAAGATGCATAACACTTGACCTAGTGACCTACTTTTGTTACTTGTCAAAACTTTGGATCAAGATATGCGGTTTATCAAGTGTCATGAAACTAACTTAACTAGTAAAGGAATTACAGTCTGGACATAATTTTACCTGGATATACCACTGTGACCCAGATGTTTGACCTAGTGACCTACTTTGTTGCATGACAGACCCATCTGTCCAAATGCACATGTGTGTAAAGTTTCATTAATCTGAGTTGAAGTTCAAGCGAACTATAGGCCAGACTGTATTGCAGTTTTATATAAAATCCTCACCATGACCCAAATACCTGACCTATTGACGTACATTTGTTCCATGACACACCTTTGGGCCAAGATATGTGTGTGTATGAAGTTTCATGAAACAAACTTCATGAGTAACGCAATTACCTTCCCAACACAATTTTACCAGGATATATCAGTGACCCAGATATTTGACATAGTGACCTAGTTTTACTTGATAAAAAACTTTGGGTCAAGATATGTGTGTGTTTGTGTGTGTGTGTGTGTGTGTGTGTGTGTGTGTGTGTGTGTGTGTGTGTGTGAGAGAGAGACGTTTCATGAAACTAAGTAACAGATTAAAGGAAGTACACCCAGACATGAATCTACAAGAATATGACACTGTGACTCATATACCTGACCTAGTGACCTAGTTTTACACATAACATACTTTTGTGTCTGGCTACACAGGTGTGTAAAGTTTCATGATTCTAAGTCAAAGGACAACAGAATTACATCCTGGATTTGAAGTGCAATGTATTTTCACATGATTGTATCAGAGTGATCCAGATACTTGACCTAGTGACCTACTTTTTTTCATGAGAAACCTTTAGGTCAAGATATATGTCTGTGTGTGAGGCTCATGAAACTAGGTTAGATAGTAAAGGAATTATAGCCCAGACACGATTTTACAAGGACATGTCATTGTGACCCAGACACTTTACCTAGTGACCTACTTTTGGTACATGACACCCCTTATGTCCAGATGCACCCATGCAAAAAGTTTCATTAATCTAAGTTGAAAAGATACAACTAATTTCATCAATAAGATTGAATCACTTGGTCCACTTCCAGAAGGTGCTCTTCTGGTCACTTCAGATGTAAATTCACTTTACTCTAATATACCCATGTTGGAAGGTCTCCACAGTGCTGCCAGAGAAAAACAGAATTACAGCCTGGACATGTAGTGCAATGTAGTTTTACATGAATATATCACCATGACCCAGATACTTGACCTAGTGACCTAGTTTAGTTTTATGACACCCTTTTAGGTGAAGATATATGTATGTGTGTGAAGTTTCATGAAACTAAGTTTAATAGTAAAGAAATTAGAGCCAGGACATGATTGCACAAGGATACGCTACTGTGTCCCAGATGCTTGATCCAGTGACCTACTTTTGGTACATGACACACTATTATGTCCAGATGCACCTGTGTGTGAAGTTTCATTAATCTAAGTTGAAGGACAAACGGATTAGAGGCAAAATATGAAATGCGAACGGATGCAGGCATGGATCCATGGGCAGAAAAAGCAATTCCCATGTGCCCCTCCACTGGTATGAGGGTAACATTACCTTGTTCTCTTCCAAAGAAATACTTATGTCTTTATGAAAATAGTATTTCATCTGTCAAAAAGAAGTTATGGAGCAATACTGACGTGTTATAATTAGAGTTTAACAAGTTATAAGTTTTCTTCCACTGTAATTTGAACACATTACTTTTATTCATATCAATTACATATAATATACAGTGGTTCCTATCTTTGGAGATCACTGCAATGATAGGCCACCCCTCTTGAAAGGCAACCTTCACAGGATATTTGCTAAGTACTTTGCATCTTATCTATACCTTCTATGAACGACCAGCTGCCCTGAGGGACCATAATTTGGTAATTCCTGGGGGTGGTCTTTCAATAGTTTCCCTGTACAGTAGCACCAATCATCAAAGACCACCCTGATGAGAGACCACCTGCCTTTAAAGACCACTTTTGACATACCTTACATCTTTTCTTGTTATTTGTACCTCTCACAAGAGACCACCTGTCTCATAAGACCCCATTTTGATCCTAACTAGGGGTGGTCTCTGGTGACAGGTACCACTGTTCTACATAGTTAGGGTACATACAGAAATTATACTAGGGAAGCCTATAAGGACCACAAAATTAGAGGATCAGGACTGATCCTGTGCTCAGGTGAATCATAAGCTGACGGTTTGAGCAAAGTTTGTGGAAAACCCACTAGAGGAACATTGCCACCAAATATGAAGCAAATATTGTTTCGGAGCAGAAGTTGAAAATGTGAATATGTATTAGAGGCCAATTGATTTACATAGTAAACAATAGGAATATATGCATTTACTGACAAGTACCCAAAATGAAAAATTTGTAAAAAAAATCGGGATTCCATATTAACACCACTTAGCAAATTTATTTGGGCCTTCCACAAGAAATATTCCTGCAGCATTTCACCAAAATCTGAGTCATGGTTTAGGAGAAGTTGAAAATAATGAAAACACACAAAAATTCATAAAATTCAGGAAAAAATTGCCGCACCACCTGGTGAACAAAAATAAAAACTTGGCATCCCCAGAAGTTCTCTGTGTGATTTCAAAGCAATTGGATTCATAGAGAAACATTAACATGTGCAACATCAGGGTCCTAACTCCAAACAGATCTCAAGTGATCAGATGAACGGTAAATTTCATATCAGTTGTCCTGTGACCTTGGGAATGAGGTCAAGGTCCAAAAATCACTGGAGCATGACCACTTGCACAAAATAGGTAGACACTTGTATAAAAGGTACATTCCTATCAAGTTTGACACAAATCTGGCCAAAATTATTTCAGTTATAACCATTACCAGAAATTCTCATGTTAAACTTTCCCATTAAAACTGTTTTAAAGATTCCCCCCTCCCCCCCCCCCAAAAAAACACCAAAAATCACTGGAGCATCACAATTCAACCAAACTTGGTAGACACCCACCCAATGTACATTGTCACTAAGTTTGAAGTCAATCTGGATGACAGTTTCTTCAGAGAAGTCCAAAATGTGAACTAGAACAGGCTGATTTTCAAACAGAAAATCAAATGTCTCCCTGTGCGCCCTTACTATTGTCACCCTTATTTTTATAAATAGGCATACCAATTCCAATGATCTACAAATATGGTGAAGGTACACTCTTCATTGACATTTCAAAACATTGATTTTTGACAAAATGCCCACGTGACCTCGAAAAAATGACCTTTAAGTCAAATCTTTCTCGAGTGAATCTGCAATGATTTTTTAAAGTGGCCATGTGACCTTGAAAATAGGTCAAGGTCACCCATCTATAATCCCAACCTAGTTCATAATTTGGTACATAATCATGCAAAATTTCAACCTCTTAAGTCAAATCCTTGCGGAGTTATTGCGTCCGCGTCAATTTTACACGACATGTGACCTTGAAAAATAGGTCAAGGTCACCCATCTGCAATTCCAAGCAAGGTTTTATATAGGAACATCTTCACAAAAAATTTCAACTTCCCAAGTCAAATCCCCTTTCTCAAGTTATCGCGTCCGCAACGCACACACCAATGTGTTGAAGAAGAAGAGGAGGAGGAGGAGGAGGAGGAGGAACAACAACAACAACAACAACAAAAAGCAGAAGAAACGGACGCAAAAACAATATGTCCCACCGTTGCACAGGGAGACATAATTAGCATTAGAATGCCAATTGACTTACATAGTAATCAAAGAAAAGGAGCATTTACCAAGAACCCAAATTGAAAAAAATTGTTAAAATCCAGGAATCAGCAGCAATGTCACCTAGTGGCCAACTTTGTCCTTTTTACCAGGAACATCTCAACCAAGTTTTAGCTTAATCTGAAAGATGGTTCTGGAGAAGTCGAAAATAGCGAAAACACACCAAAAAAAAAATTTTTTTTTAAATGCAGCGCCACTTGGTGAACAAATTAAGAACTAGGAGTCCCTAGGAGTGTTGCTGTGTGATATCAAAGCAATTAGGTGAGTGCTTTTGAAGAAAAAGGTTTTTTAAGATTTGCCCGAAAAAAGAACCCAAAAAATACCAAAATCACTGGAGCACGGCCATTTGAACAAACTTCATAGAGACCTACCCAAGGTACATCCCCACCAAGTAAATGTGGTTGACAGTTTTGGAGAAGTCAAAAATGTGAATTGTGGACGGAGGGATGGAAGGACCACGGACGACGGACAAAAGACCATCATATAAGCTCAGCAGAATGACAAGTCAGCTGAGCGAAAAAATCCAAAAATCACTGGACAGTGATCATTTGAACAAACTTGATGTAGCCCCTCTAGAGGAACATTGCCACCAAGTATGAAGTGATTCTAGCTGATGGTTTGGGAGAAGAAGTCGAAAATGTTGATTTCTATTAGAAACCTATTGATTTACACAGTAAACAATGGGGATGGATGTATTTACCAACAAGTACCCAAAATGAAAAGTTTGTTAAAAATCAGGATTCCACAGTAACACCACTTAGTGAACCAACTTGTTTAGGCCTTCCACAAGGAACATTCTTGCAGCATTTCAGCAAAATCTGAGTCATGGTTTTGGACAAAAAGTGGAAAATTACTACAACATACAAAAATTCATACAAAAAATGGAAAAAATTTGCAGAGCTACCCGGTGAACAAATTAACAACTAGGGGTCCTCAGAAGTTTCCTGTGTGATTTCAAAGCAATTGGGTGTGTGATTTCAGAGAAGACGATTTTTTAAAGTTTGGAAAAAAAAAGAGCAAAAAAGTTAAAAAAATACAAAAATCATTAGGCTGCAACCATTCGAACAAACTTGGTGGAGACTCACTAGAGGAACATTGCCACCAAGTATGAACTAAATTTGGATGACGGTTTGGGAAAAGAAAGTCCAAAATGTAAATTGTTCACGACGGGACGACGGATGTTACCTTTGAAACTTAAAAGCTTCATACACTATTCCATCATACCGACACTGGTATAAACAGGTAAATAGTAATGCAATATTTAGCACGATAAAGTTGACTAGAGGTGTTATGAAGTAAAGTGTACTAAGGTATTAGCTGGAAGCCAACTCTTCCACTATACTGAATGAAGATTGAAAAGAAAGAAATCCTGCAAAAAGTGAGAATGATCATGGTTTTCCACTAAAGACAGACTAGAGAAAATTTTCTAGGTGGGTTAAGTAGACTTCACCCCGGGTACTTTCCCTCTTACCACTCTAAACACTTTGAGAATGGAAGACGGACTTGGGACAATGGTATAAGCTCAGGTGATATGAATCACCTGAGCTAAAAATAAAAATAAAACTCAAAAGTGCAAGATTTTTCTGGAAATTTAGAATTTAAATCTCGAAATTTTCAGATTGAAATCTCATAATTTCGGGTTTTTTGTGAAATTTTTCGAGATTTTTTCTCAAAATTTCGACTTTTTCTAAAAAATTTTGACTATTTAAAGTCAAAATTTTATGAAAAAGTATTCAAAATTTTGAGTTTTATTTTAATTTTTTGTGTTCCTTATAAGCTTCCATATTATATCACTTGAGACAAAAAGAAACATTCCATGGTCTTTGTTGTCTTATTTTATTAATTACTATTATTTTTTTTTAATTTATTTTTTTTCTTACCCTCCATGAAGGGTGGGTTAACAGAGTGATCTCTTTATTCACAGCCTGAGCTCCTGTTTCACTGGTGGAGTTCCAACGTCAAGAGCACTGCAGAAGCCACATACCTGCATGTAGCTACCAGATCTCCTATCTCATATGTCAATGCCATACGGCAGTCAGTCTGTCTCTTATCTATTCAATTGATGCTATATCTTTATTGCACATGCAGGTATTCTTTTGGGAGACATGGCCTTGTGTATGCATGTGTCACAGTAATATTTTATCTATCACATGCACAAAAAACAGCTGTCACTCTGTATGCAGGAACTCTAACCCGAGTTACATTTTCCAGTAAAAACACAAAGACCATCCAACAATCTCTATACAACACACAAACTTCTTCCATAATTGATGCCATGTCATTTAGAACTTCTTGACAGCAAACTGTAGCATTTGACTGCAAACTGCAGTGTTTGAGGGTGAACTTTGGCAATTTGCCATGAGCACACTTTGTCACTGTATGCTACTATGCCAGCTCCAACCGCTTGGCAAACTGTGCCAAAAGTGCTGCGGTCTGTTGCAAAGTTGTTGCGACAGGCACCACATTTCACCACCACATGTCACTATTTGCTGCTAATTTCAAAGTCAATTAACAGCTGAAAGAGAATGGAAAATGCGGGTTTTTGTTGAAGAACCATATTCCGCCTAATTTAAGTGCCCTGAGCACCATGTGAAATTAAAATTCGACAACAGGGATGAGGGAACACTAATTGCCATCTAGTTAAAAAATTTGAATATGAAGATTTTGATATTGGTACGGTGCTATATAAGTTTATTGCTCGTAACATGATATTGGTACCTGAGACTTAAGCATATTGTTGTTTGCTTAGAACATTAGTTTGGTCCAAAAAAAAAAACGTTGAACAAAGGAATTGACAGTTCTCTCAAAAAGGTTGCAAATTAAGAATGCATCTAGTTATAGAATAAGCATTTTCTCCCATTAATAATCACTGCGCTTAGCAAGTTACCTGGGTGGGAAAATTCATGGGGAGAGGCTAGGGTGTCACTAATTTGAACTTGGGTGCTAATTACAAAGATTACCGTATCCTCTAAAATCTATAAGACAAGCTGTCACGGTCAAAATCCCCGAGTACCTAAGATGCCAAAGTTGTGTGAACCACATCATAATTGCTACATTATTATCATTAATATGTACCAAGTAAACAGCACTTCAAGACTTGAAGCAGAGACTTAATTGTTTATTGTTAATTCGTTATCTGTTTCATGCACAACTGGTCAAATGTTTCTTGTGAAACAGTATACAATATATTGATCTTCAGGGTTATAAAAATTTTATTACTGTGAAACCTGTCTTGAATGACCACCCTTTGAGATGACCAAATTTGGTCTCTCAAGACAGGTGGTCTTTCATAAGAGGTATACATGAGATGAAAAGCACCAAGCACTCTTCCAACAAGGTGGTTTTTTAAGACAGATAGTCTCTTATTGAAGTGGAGTCTCAAGATAGGAGCTACAGTACAACATCTGCGATGAGATACATTCAGATACAACTGCCCAAATGGTCTGATCGTAGTTTCAACAGTCCAGAACAGTCAGAAATACATAAAACCATCGTGTATTATAATGCCAATTGCTCCATAAAGGCAATCGATTGCCAATGAAACCCATTTGCTTCTAGTCTTCAATAGCCATTTACACGGTACAATAGTACTTGGTGTATATATATGGACACCCAGCCTTCTCCCAAAAAAGTGGCCGCTCACAACAGGTGACCTTTTATCACAGGTAAATTTATATGGAAGTTGACTCCTGGGCACTTACCGTGTGGCTACGTGCAGTAAGCTGTGTGGCCTTTCATAGCTGTGGCCATGTACAGAGGGCATCAGAAGGTATCAATGTACCATAATCAAATGCCATTAACAAGAATACGCCACAGCAATATGGCCCACATGTAACTTTCAGGATTTTTGGAACTCATGTCAGGTTTTTCGTAATAAATGAAGGGAAAAAAAAAACAGAAGCGTCCCGGCCTCTTTCAGCTCCTGTATTCTAAGTTATCTGCAGTATTTCCCAGAAAACTACTACAACACGCCAACCACCACTTCAGTTTGCCAAGCTGCATGAGCTTTTTTTTTTTATATAATTTCAATTGTTTTCCTTTTTTTTCTTCTTTTTTTTGGGGGGGGGGGGCAGCTGCAATCCACCACCAGCTCAGCTGCCCAGCTGGTGGTGGATTGCAGCTTCCAAATGCCACAGTTTTCCCCAAAAAAGAGTCAACCATTAGAGTTGGGTGTTAATGTGTTAATGGTGTACTAATTACCCCACATAAAGAGCACTTAGATATCAAATTTAGTCACCTGCAACAGCAGACATGGGGGTTTTAACTTCTCAGCTTAATAGCTTTGGGTCTTGACTAAGCTGAATCGTTACTGGTGTTTTCAACCTGTTGGAAATTTCTTTATCAGTAAGAGGTCTTAGTACATGTACACTCATGGAATCATCAAAATATACAAAGTTTGCACTTTAATTTGCCGGAAATTCCCGTGGTAAAATGGGCGCAACTAGCTTGTCATGCCAACAGTTTTCCCTGCACATTCTTATTTTTTGGCCACTCATTCAGGTGGCAAAAGATGCTTATTTAGTTGCCATGGCAACTGCATGTTTCAGTGGGTATATATGTGAGCCCCATCATCATCAAAGTGTATGCGTGCTGAAGCAAGTAAGCATTTTTGCAGACCTTTATCAGATATAGTCAGGAGTACAGTCGTAATACCGCTGGACAACATAACATCAACCTGCTTGCAAACAATCCTCATGGGCTTTTCCCAATGTAAACATGTATTTTCAATCTTGGGTTATGTTGGAAACTGGTTTTCATAACTTGACCTCATGACAGGGATACTGAAATGAAGATCACCTACCCACGATCCAAAAATACATCTCACCTGTATTAATACATATGATCTGACCATGTGTTGAGCCACTTTGGTCAAATTTTTCTGGAGTTGTTGCATTAAAAACACAGATGGCCTATCAGTCAGTCTATGACCTGGTGAATAAGGTCAATTAACTCCTTCTGTGATGGAGAGAGAAAGATGTTTTTTCTGGAGTGAAATCTATCTGAAAAAAAACTGTCCCATCCTAGTAACACGACCCTCCCGTTGTTCCTTATCCAATTACATTGAAGCACTGAAGAGCTACTTTCCATTCATTTGTATAAATTGTCGTTTTCTAAACACCAGTTAACAGAATTATCAGCATGGCACAAGCTGGCCATTCTGGTGTACAATTTATAGAAATTGATGATACTGATGTAGAAAACTTTGTAACTGGACAGGAAAATCCAAGAACCAATTAAACTCTGGTAAATGTTGAACTGTTAATTCTCATCTTAAGAACTGTAAATACCATGCAACATTATGGTGCAAAATTAACAAAAACAGGTTTTGAAAATAGAAGGACATTAAAACATATATATATATATATATATATATATATATATATATATATATATATATATATATATATATATATATATACTGTGAAACCTGTTTTGAAAGACCACTGTTATCATAGACCACCTGCCTTTTAAGGCCATATTTGCAAAGTCCCTTTTGCTATCGCTCCCATGTTATTGTACCTCCATTGAGAGACCACCTGCCTTATGTGACCACTTCTAGGCTGCCTTAGGGGTGGTCTCTCAAAACAGGTTTCACTGTGTATATATATACAAATATATATATATATATATATATATATATATATATATATATATATATATATATATATATATATATATATATATATATATATATATATATATATCAATAAATTGTAAAGTGGCTTAGTTAAACATGGGGTCAAGTCTTGTCACTGAATCTCAAGGGTTTTTTGGTAAAGACATGTATTTTCAATACCATAGAACAAAAATAATCTTACATGGGTGACTGTGAGTGATGGTTTTTTACCTGTCACGTGAGGGCAGATTTCTTGGCAAAAACACAATTGACCGAAGATCACAAATGATTTTTGCCAAGAAATGTGTCTTCAAGTGACTGGTAAAAACTGTCACTCACAGTGGCCCATGCATTTTTTTTCTTCTTCTATCCATCACTCACATTCACCCATGTGAGATCCTTTATGTCATCAATTTATATGCATGTACATATACTTCTAAATGCACTACTGCTAAGATGTATAGTCTGCCAAACAAGGAGTTTGTCCTATTTTCGTTTGACCAAGTTCCGTCAACTTTTTTTTTTAAATCCTCTTTGAATATCAGTAGGGGAAACAAATTTCCTATTGTTGACTCTGTGACCTTGAGAAACAGGGTCATGGTCACCCATCTACAGTTCCAAGTGAAGGCTTACTCATGTGCATCATCTTTCCAAGCCTTCAGATCAACTTGCATCGAATCTTCCAAGTTCTTGTGAGAAAACCTATTCCTTTGTACAGCCAAGGCTTATCACAATGAGAAAGAGGTCCTTCACTCAGACATGTTGATCTGACCAACTTTGATCAACCTTTATCGAATGCTTCTCGAGTTATAGCATGGACACTGAATTTATTGCAGAACCAGAACCATAAGAGGAAACAGACAGACAGACACACTCACAACCAGTCTCCCCCAGTACTTGCATGACGAAACATTATAACTATGGGCCATGAACGTTGCTAATTTAGAATTTAAGTGTAATTATCTTTGATTGGTTATAATCTACAAGAGGTTTACTTTAAACATTAGTTGAGCACAGATGGTTAACAAATTCACACAGTCACTTCCAAAGCCTAACTTTAGACCCCACTGCCATGACAATGCTTCGACGGACACTCAGCAGGATGTATCAACAGAATCCTTTGCAAACAACTTTCTCAGCCGCCCCTAAGGTCGTCTTTTCTGTGGTCATCCAGATGAAAGACAAATGAGCCGTTTCCACCATTTCCCATCCGTCAAAAACTTAAGTGACACCTGGTGTCCAAGACGATACTGCAGATCATGTGCTTGATACAAGTCACAAGTAAAAGGTAAGCTGGTTACAGTTTGGCGAGAAGTAACCCAGTCCCTTTGATTACGACATTGTGCACACCTCTTTACTAAATGATATATATGCACAGAGAGCCCCCCCAAGCTAATCTTCGTGGTCCCCATGCCAAGTCATGCACCCTTTGTCGGTTGTCATGGTGACAAAGTGCTCCCTGTTTCAACTTCAAGGGGTACTGCCTGTTTTCACGGCACCAAGATCAAACCATGTGACCGGGCCACATGTACTTTTTAATCCATCACTGCTGCCTGCTTTGAAAATCAACACGTAAAGCATGAATCTTTTACACGAACATTGATTCTTGTGTTGAAAGTCTGTGCTCTTTTCCCAAGCTTGTTTCGAGGAAGACACAGCCGAGTTCAATACAGGAATGCCGCAAGCCACGAGACTCAGAGATGGGTCTGCGCTGTGCGGCATGTTTCACCACCACTCTGTCCACAGCAAATATTGATGAGCTGCCCAACTTTTATTGGATTTCTTTTAGTGTGAGGACCATTCTGATTTTTTTGGCTAATATTTTAATGTGGCATTAGACACTCCCTGTGGAAGCAATATTGCCTGTCGTTAGGCTCTTTGAAAACTGTACATCTTGACATTATGTGCTCATAACCCACTGGGTCAACCTTCCATACAACAAGACCAGTGAGGTCATAGAGAGATGACCTACACCATGGACAGGGTGCATGCAATGGTTTGAAGGTCACCCAAGGTGCCACTGGACATACAACAGCACCGGTGCCAAGGTCAAAGTTCAGCTTCACTTAGAGTCACTGATGACATCCGAGAACACACTGTGGTGGTCAAAGATTAATCTTGACACTGAAGTGCCAACAGGGTAAATTGTAAAAAAATATTTGTTTATTTGTTTCTGCTTACTTGGAGACCTGACTCAAGTGTTTAGTGTCTTCTTCACCAAACTAGTGTATTTTTTCTGTTTTTTTTTTTTTTTTTTTTTTTTTTTTAAATACTCACTTCAGTTTATAAATGGCAGTTGACTGCTAACTAATCTATGAATATAGACCCTGAGGTTTGTTCTTATATTTTGATAAGAAACATAATATATATATATATATATATATATATATATATATAAACCAAAGATAAATTTAAAGAGAACGCATTTACATACAGTTTCTCCATTATAGAAGGGGGGGGGGGGCAGTCAGACTACAGGGAAAAGTTAAACAATTATGACAGATATACAAAAGCTGGTCTGGACTGACTTATAAATTGAGGAAAAAATGGAAATCAATTCAAACGATGTTGTGACAATAATCCGGTTAAGCAAGCCATGCACGACAGTTAATTGGGATGAATCAATGTGAATGGAGCTATACCGTGCAGACAGGTGTGGCAGATTGTACACAAACACCAGTTGCACCACCGGCCGATAAATCATCAAATAAATTGACGTTTCTGCACAGCAGATCTATATTATGTGGCAGCGAGTGTAACTTGTCTGTCCACGGTGTTTGAAAATATTGTCAAGTGTCAAAGAATGCAATGTCTGATACAGTTGTGCCTGTCGTAAGAGATCGCCTGCCGGAACCACTTCTGATGAGAGACCGACTCCTACATCCTGAGTACTCTACTTCCTGTGTTAATCTACCTGTCATGAGAGACCACCGGCCTTTTAACTCTTTCAACGTCAACTGCGACTAAAGTCAAACTACTTAAGACAAACTGCTCTCAATTTTAATAAGGATCCCAGATTCTTATTCCTTGCAAGAAGACCATTCAAGTACAGTGAAACCTCATTACAACGACACTCAGATATCCCACATATTCACTTAACGACACACATTTTAAGGAACAAAAAGTAAATTTTCCATGTTATGTGATTCATTTATCTGACATATTCAGTTATCTAACACAATTTCAGGGACCAGATGGTGCCATTATAATGAGGTTTCACTGTACCCAGCATGCCTATAGTTCCCGAAGACAAAACTATCTGGGTCAACAGCTTTCCTCAGCATGCTTTGGGCACAATGGGCCCAAAAACTTGGCAGTGAAAGAATTATGATCACTTTTCTTGTGGCAGTAGGAGTGGTCTCTGGTGACAGGTGCATTAGTGTCTCTGTCATCACAGGCCAACGGACAAAGCTACCACGAAAATTTTGATCTTCAGTGCATATACATTTTTATCCATTGTCCCCTTGCATTACCGGTGCACATACAAAGGAAATTTATCACATTATACTACAGTTATCTAGCAAATGCAAATCCACATCATTAAAGTCAAAAATGTCTACCAATATGAGATTTGTCACCGTCAGAGACACCTGATATGTGCATAATTAATTGCACACTTTGATCAACCTACCATCCCAAAAAGACTCATACATATTGAAATTAGCTTTTCTCTGAACAACATTTATCCTTTTGTTCATGATACATTAAAGTTGTGGACTCACGGCGGCATTGAAATCTCTAATATGTACAAGTATGCATACGTACCCAAATACTAGACACCCTTGTCACATCTTTGTGGCTGTTATCTCATTGCCAGAGCATTTTGTTTTTGTGTGACTACTCAGGCATATACTCTTTGCTATCTTATCCACGTTACATAACAGACTATATGATGCTCATATTTTCTACATGAACTAATATTCAGCCCATGTTAAACCAGAATAAAGGGTGCCTGTGCGTGTTTTTTTTTTTTTTTTTTTTGGTTGTTGTTGTTGTTTTTAGGTTTGTTTTTTTGTTTTTGTTTTTTTTGCCAGGAGTACATGTGATAAATATGATACCATTGAGAAACATTCAGTGTAAATGGACTGACAAACTTGTCAAAAAACAAAAAAAAAAGTAAGTTGTTCTCAGCTAAGTAAGCTTTAACCAGACACTTAAAATTGCTGGGAGTCCAAACTGTGCAATGCAATGTCATGAAGAAATGCTGTATGGGTCATTACTGCACTTACTGGCAAAATAACAATGGCAACAAAAGTATCGAAAAGATTGCAATTTTAGGGTATCCAGTGTCAACTTTGGCTGGATATAACTGCCAACTATCCAGTTTCTCTAAATAAGCATTATCTGTATTGCTTTGGCTGCCTGAGGGCATGACAATTGTATTTGAGTAAGTTTCCTTATAGTAACACCATACTGGAAATTTGTTCACAGAATTTTCTCAGGAGTTACACTGGATACTAACTTGATTAAGTGGCTGACAAATTTAATACAGTTGTCTCCCTGTTGGGAGACCATTATAATGACATACTACCAATCTCATAACATCTTTTCAGGTTATTTTGTTGAAGCACTTTTCATCTTATTTACACCTCCTATGAAATCACTTGTCTCAAGACACAATAAATTTTGTCATCCCGATGGGTGGTCTTTGAAGACTGGTTTCAATGTATGGTGGTCCCCTGTCTTAAAAGACCACTCTAATGAGAGACCTCCTGGCTTGAAAGACCATTTTTGGAAGTTTTTTCCCCCTATCTTTTCCATGTTATCGTACCTGTAATGAGAGATCACTTTTTGCCATGCCTCAGGGTTGTCTCCCAAGGAAGGGGTCACTGTCGGGGACAAGGTGAGGGTCAAGGTCAAGGTCACACAAATCATTATGCATTTGATTCCCCCAAAGTACAACCAAAACTAGAAAAGAAGATTTGCTTCAATGCATAAAGGTCAAAGGCCAAGGTCATTTGGACTTTGAAATTTTCATCCAGCCATAAGCTGAATGGAATGTGAGGTACCAAAGGATCAAAGTTGTAGCATTTAATATTTATAACTTTTGAAGGCACACAGACAGATTCGCTCTGAACCAAATCTTCGTTTCTAGTTATGTCTGTGTGCCAACACAGACATACTGTTTTTCTAGGAATTCTTTCTTTCTTTCTTTCTTTCTTTCTTTCTTTCTTTCTTTCTTTCTTTCTTTCTTTCTTTCTTTCTTTCTTTACAGGTAAATTTGTCCAACATTTCATTTGAAAAGTATTACACGTAAAAACTCCAAACTTCGCACAATTATACTTCTATGGATGAAGTGTGGCCTTTTTATAATGAGAGGTCATGCTTTTCAAAATTATGCAAATGAGGGCTAATTAAAGTTTTAAATGTTCAATATCTTATATACTATACTAGATGTGGTTCCGAGTGTATAGGAGTTCGATCATAGCAAGGTAAAGATCATCTCAAATGTCAAGGTCATGTCAAGGTAAAAGGTCATTTTAAAGCCAAAATGTCATTTTTGAGGTCAAGGTTCACTTAAGGTAGAGGTCATCTCAAGGTCAAAAGTCATTTCAAGGTCAGAGGCCATTTTCGGTGGTGGCTTTCTTCTAGCCATAACTTGGTCCATTTTTATCCAATTTGATGATGTTGGGCTCAAACTGTAGCTATTGTACACTGCACATTTTTGAAACTTACTTGTGACCTTCAAAGGTCAAGGTCATTTGGACCTTTGAAAGTTTCATTCAGTCATAACCTGGCCAATTTCCATCCAATTCTAATCATGTTGGATTCAAATTGTAGGTATTGCAACACTGTGCATTTTTATAAGAACATGTCACCTCAAAAGGGCAAAGGTCAAGGTCATTTGGCCCTTTGAAAGTTTCATCTTGTCATAACTTGGTCAATTTCAATCCGATTTGGTTCATGTTGGACTCAAATTGTAGGTATTGCAACACTGTGCGTCTCTATAAGAACATGTCACCTCAAAAGGGCAAAAGGTCAAGGTCATTTGGCCCTTTGAAAGTTTCATCTTGTCATAACTTGGTCAATTTTCATCCGATTTGGTTCATGTTGGGCTTAAATTGTGGGTATTGTAATGCTGTGCACTTTACATGTGACCTGTTAAGGTCAAAGGTCAGTCATTTGGACTTTGGACTGAAGGCACACAGACAGATTTGCTTTGAAGAAAATCTTATTTTCTAGTTCTTTCTTTCTTCTTTTCCGGTGAATTTGTCCTACACTTTTCTCAGACACTCTAATGCACAGAAACTCCAAACTCAGCATGATTGTACCTCCACACAAGGAGTTGGGCCTTTCTATACAGAGGAATGAAGATGTTTAAAATTATGCAAATTAGGGGCATTTCAGATTTTAAATCTTAAATATCTTCAAAAGTGTAATAGATAGAGATGCCATTCCAACTTGTACTAGGGGTTTATTGACCATTGCACATCTAATGAATTTAAAACAAAAGTTGTAGCAATTTAAACTAGAAAAGATGATTTGCTGCATAACAAATCAGTGTGTGTGTCTTCAAAGCATATTGGTATGGCAATGTACAACTATTCCATAACACAGGAGTAAAAGTTGGAATGGCATCTCTATCTATTACAGCTTTGAAGTTATTCAAGATTTAAAATTTGTAATGGTGCTATTTAGCATAATTCAAATTGCTACAACTTTTGTTTTAGATTCATTACATGCACAATGGTCAGGAACCCCCTATTAGAAGTTAAACTGACATGAACATGAACCAAATCGGATGAAAATTTACCAAGTTATGGCAAGATGAAACTTTCAAAGCGCCAAATGACCTTGACCTTTGCCCTTTCGAGGTCACGTGTTCTTATAAAAATGTGCAGTGTTGCAATACCTACAATTTGAGTCTAACATGATTAGAATTGGATGGAAAATAGCCAAGTTGTGACTGGATGAAACTTTCAAAGGTTCAAATGACCTTGACCTTTGACCATTAGAGGTCACACATAAATTTTAAAATATGCAGGGTTACAATAGCTACAATATGAGCCCAACATGATCAAAATTAGATAAAAATTGACCAAGTTATGGCTAGAAGAAGGCCACCACGGAAAGTGGCCTTTGACCTTGAAATGACCTTTGACCTTGAGATGACCTCTACCTGAAGTGAACCTTGACCTCAAAAATGACATTTTGGCTTAAAATTGACCTTTGACCTTGACATGACCTTTGACCTTGACATGACCTTGACATTTGAGATGACCTTTACCTTGCTATGATTGAACTCCTATACACTCGGGACCACATCTACTATAGTATACAAGATATTGAAGATTTAAAACTTTAATTAGCCCTCATTTGCATAATTTTCAAAAGCATGACCTCTCATTATAAAAAGGCCAGACTTTATCCATAGAAGTATAATTGTGCAAAGTTTGGAGTTTCTACATGTAATACTTTTCAAATGAAATGTCGGACAAATTTGCCGGTAAAGAAAGAAAGAAAGAAAGAAAGAAAGAAAGAAAGAAAGAAAGAAAGAAAGAAAGAAAGAAAGAAGAAAGAAAGAAATAAAGAATTCCTAGAAAAACAGAAAAGTGTGCGTTGACACACACACTTTAATTATTCTAATCAGACGCATTTCAAATTTTAAATCTTGAATATCTTCAAAGCTATTATAGATAGAGAATTCATTTCAACTTCTACTAGGGGATTATTGACCATTGGTCATGTAATGAATCTAAAACAAAAGTTGTATCAATTTAAATTATGCTAATTAGCAGCAATTGAAATTTTAAAACTTGAATATCTTCAAAACTAGTACAATAGAGATGTCATTTCAGCTTCTACTAGGGGGTAATTGACCATTGTGCAAGTAATGAATCTAAAACCAAATTTGTAGCAATTTAAATTATGCAATTTAAGTATACCAAATTTTCAATCTTGAATATCTTCAACACTATAATAGATAGAGATGATGTCATTCCAACTTTTACTAGGGGTTTCTGACCATTGCACACCTAATGAATTAAAAACAAAAGTTGTAGCAATTTAAATTATGCTAAATGGCACCATTAGAAATTTTAAATCTTGAATAACTTCAAAGCTATAATAGATAGACATGCCATTCCAACTTGTACTCCTGTGTTATGGACTAGTTGTACATTGCCATGCCGATATGCTTTGAAGACACACACACACTGATTTGCTATGCAGCAAATCATCTTTTCTAGCTTGAGTTGTCTCTCAAGATACAAGTAGGAACCACTGTGTGCATGTACGTACGTGCACCTGTGTGTGTTTGTGTGCACCTGTGCGTGTGCACATGTGTGTGTATACACACACACTAATAAAATACTGAGACCAACTCCTGGATTGTTGAGTTAAGCTGGTTGTCATGTACCAGGCACTGTCCTT
>CAXHWN010001104.1:253278-258278 GCA_964020975.1 Hermodice carunculata | reverse complement strand
ACACTTCACCAGCCAGTGTGATATTTCCCAGGCACAGTGAAACCTCATTATAACAACACCATCCGTTCCCGAAATAAAGATATGTAAGCTATATCTGAATATGTCAGATTGAGGAGTTGATTACCAATGGAATTTGACTTCAAGTCCCTCAAATCTTAGGTGAATATTAAGTGAAGATGTTAGATATCTGTGTGTGGGGATGATGAGGTTTCACTGTACGTACACGTGGCATGGTATGGGGTAGTTCTGTTACTCATATGGCTATTCCATAAGACACACACCACCAGTTGCATCAGATCATGGGTTCAAGTCCCACCTGCGGTAGAACTTCAATATCGGTTTCAGTAAAAGCAGGTGCACTATCGTGGTCTTTTGCAATTAATTATGACACAGTGAATAAGCAATTGGACGATGCATGCTGTTATCAACACTGTATGATCAGAACGGAATCTGCTCTAAAAAAACAACTGTGCTGAACATAAAAATGATCATTTGGGATTTGCTATGTAGCATGCTAATGTTTTCCTTTTCTTTTGTTTGCAGCACCCAAAAAAGTCCACACTTTCAAAATGGATGGATTTAAACAAAGTACATGTAACGCTCCTGTAGGTCTCTAAAGAATGTTAAAAGAAATTTCAAGCTTATAAGTTGGCACCCACATGTGAATATATGTAAAACTTGAAATCTTGGGATACTTTGAATATGGGCACGTAATTCATGTTTCTCCAAATAGCTTGTGCCTCTCTCCGAGATTACACAATAAATGAGGGATAACAAGACTCTTCTCACGCAATTTTGGAAAATGAAAATGACAAAGCATGCAGAAAGAACAGAGGTTGCCGTCAGCACAATAATGGATAAAGAGAGTTTACAACGTCAGTCTATCTTGGCAACCATACACGAAGTGTGGTTTCTCCACAAAGGCTCCCACTTCACCTCTCCAGAATCGGGGAACTGACAGCCAGTTGCTGGGCAGGGAACCGCATTAAGTTAACATGACCATTCTTATCAGTGGATCTGGCCTTCAAAAATGAGCATGTTTCTCGGATGCTTTAAAGATTGACATGGAATTAACCGGTTGTAAATTAAATGGAGAGTGACAGAAAATTTATTTGGGCACGCCGCCTTCGTCCCAAATGAGGACTTCCTTCTACAGCCAACGTCACATTTCATTTGCGCTAGTTTCCATAAATTAAGTTTCCAGACAAGAATATAAACCGATGACAGGTGTACAATCTTTGCTGGGTCAGCGATACTTTATTCCTTTTTTTTTTTTTAGCATTTTGTTAGGCTCCTGTAGCACTGCATGCAACATTATGTGCACAAGAGCTAGCTGGCTGGAGCATGAAGCACTGTCAGCGACAAGCTGTGGGACATGTACAAGCTTCTAATAAGCCACTTCAAAATGTCATCTGTCTTATTGTTTTCAATATGTTACACTTTTCACAGAGATTGAAAAAAAAAAAAAAAGACAAAAATGTGTTGACTGAAAGTTGCAAAAAAGACCGGTCATGTACATTGCACCCGAAAGATACACATGTATGTATTACATAATCTTGAAGCACTCCGCACATGCAGACTCTGAAGAACAGGTCCAGGAAAGCTGTTGATTCGGTCCCGTAATGTGACAAGACAGCCTTTAATGGCCAATAGTATGGCAGGCAGAATCTAAAGTTAATAAATGTTTATTTTCTCATCTGTGTTGGGTATCAGGATAACGAGGAAGCCATGCCCAGGGCACCTCTCCAATGTATAATTATGGTCATCCTGACAAAACCTAGACAAACCTCCACCATCATGGGTAATTTTGGAATCGTGTTGCCAGTGGGCAATGGCTGGCTAAAGTTACGCGCAGCGTTGATGGGTATTAGGTGAGGAGCCAATGGAAGGACCGTGCAGGACCTTCCAGCGGCATGCACGAACTGTCTGCAGAAATTGATATCCCGCTGCCAGGTAGGGACGAGGAATCCTCAGAGAAAAATATTGCCATTTACAGTTCTGTACAAAATGGATGTGACCCTTGTGGATTCCATCTGACCCTTTGACCAGGCAACAACTTCAACACAAGAGGACTGTGATGGTCCTATGCTCGGCTGATTTGGCAGGCACACACTGGTAAATAAATGATAGTTTTGTTTTGTGTGTCAGCATGTGGGCGTGCCTGTGCATGTCTATGTTGGTAAACATTGATCTTGACCATTTTGAGCTTTGAGATCATTTCAGCAAAAACTTATCTGATAGATACCACGATGTCAGCTGATTGATTAAAACTCAATTCAGTTGCCCTGTGACTGCATAATACGTCAAAGTAACTTAAATGCAATCATAACTTTAAGCCTAGAAGGGGACCCAACATCAAGTTAAATATTCAAGTTCTAACTCAAATAGTATCATGAGTTCAAATAAACAAATAGAAATTGAGTTACTCCTTGACCTTAACAATAGGGTTACATGTAGGTAATTGGTGATTTTAGTGCCGACTCAGACACCTTTCTGTATACAACACCGCAAATTCACTCAAAAAATTGTAGTAAAGTACACATCTTAAAGAGCATACAAACTAAAGATTTATGCTATGGCATTATGGTAATATTTCTGGAAAGCAATGTTTTCACTCCAGTAATAAAAGTGCAAAAAAAGGGATCACTTTGACATAAATTTTTGAGTCATTTTCAACATAATCACATGTTTCTGCATCAAACTTATGGCAAAGAGTGGAGCACACTGTAAGTGAAAACGAGGAAGCCCACAGGCCCAGGCCCTGTCACCATATCAGATGGCCATCACAAATATATATATATATATATTTCCTGAAGTGCAAACACTCTATGACCTTGACAAAGAGGGTCAAAGTCATGCACATTGAGCAACAGCAATCTTTTACACGATATATACTTGTGGGACATGTAGTATCACTACCTAGATTTTTTCTCAGCATATTGAATTTTGAGTTCTTGGCTAAAGGGCTTAATGACCTTGAAAAATAGGTCAAGGTGACCCATTTTTTATTTGACCACTATCTTATTGCATATTTGGATATCAATCAATATTACTAAAAACTGAACTCTGTGTTTTTGACACCTATGATGTTAGTTATGTCTGCGTGCCAACACAGACATATTGTTCTCTCTCTCTCTCTCTCTCTCTCTCTCTCTCTCTCTCTCTCTCTCTCTCTCTCTCTCTCTCTCTCTCTCTCTCTCTCTCTCTCTCTCTCTCTCTCTCTCTCTCTCTCTCTCTCTCTCTCTCTCTCTCTCTCTCTCTCTCTCTCTCTCTCTCTCTCTCTCTTTCCTTTCTTTCTTTCTTTACAAGCAAATATGTCCAATATTTCACTTAAAAAGTATAATACATAGAAACTCCCTACTTCATATGATAATAGTTCCATACATGAAGTCTTGAGTTTTTGTAAAGAGGTTCAACACTCTTGAAAATTATGCAAATTAGGCACATTTAAAAATATGAATCTGAAATATCTCTAAAACTATTACAGGTAGAGGTCACGAATCAAACTTCAAGTCATAGGTTTATAACACTGCACATTTTTGTAATTTACATGTGACCTCTAAAGGTCAAGGTCATTTTGCCATTTGAAATTTTCTTCTAGCCATAACTCGATCAATTTTCATCCAATTTTAATCATGTTGGGTTCAAATTGTAGATATTGTAACACTGCACATTTTCCGCTAAAGTCAAAGGTCAAGGTCATTTACACCTTTGAAATTTTCACCTTGCCATAACTTGGTCAATTTTCATCAAATTTTTATCATGTTGGACTCATAGTGTAGGTATTGGGACACTGCACATTCTTTGTAATTTACATGTGACCTCTAAAGGTCAAAGGTCAATGTCATTTTGCTGTTTGAAATTTTCTTCTAGGCATAACTCAGTCAAGTTTTATCCGAGTTTGATCATGTTGGGCTCAAACTGTAGATATTGTAACACTACATATTTTTTTTTTGTAATCAACATGTAGCCTCTAAAGTTAATTTGACCCTTTTCATTGATTTTCATCAGATTTGGTTCATGTTGCACTTAAATTGCAGGTATTGTAAAACTGCATATTTTTGTACTTTACATGTGACCTCTAAAGGTTAAAGGTCAAGGTCATTTGGGCCTTTGAAATTTTCATCTAGGCATATTTACAACTTTAGAAGGCATAAACAGATTTGCTTTGAAGCAAATCTTCTTTTCTAGTTAAAATTTATATTACCTCTGGTGCCACTATGACTCCTCACATTATAGACTTTTGTAATGTTCCTGTAATGATGTATGGATGATGTACACAATTTAAGATCTAATGCCCATCACAAAAATTCATTTCCTGAAATGCAGTCCCTCCGTGACCTTCAGAAAGAAGGTCAAGGGCATCCCTTTTATACAATATCAAGCCTCCACAGGATACACACTTTGTGGTACATTTGGTATCATTAACCTGATTCTTTCTCAACATATGGAATTCTTTCAGGGATTTAAAGTTTTTAAACACAGCAGAACAAATGATCTTTCTGCTAGCCCCTGTGATGGGGCATCAGGTGCAAAAATATGCAGTTCCCCTGGTAAACAGCTCCATGTTTCTGCACTGGTTGAACCAAAACCAGTACGCTCACTTTCCTAATTTTGTTTGAAATTCTGAGTTACGTGGCAATGAAAATTGGAACTAGGCTTTTAGTCTGGAATGCACAGGTGCATAGAGGCATACAACATTGCCAAGCACTGTTACCTCTCATTATGATAATGGTAGCATTTTCAAATTCCTGCCAGTGCCTGATGAGACCCAGCTAGGGTCGCAATGCATTACACAAGCTTGCCCATCTTGGCTATTTGCCTCCTCTTATCTGCATATTGAATTCATTACCCTGAAGTCCTTAATGACCTTGAAAAGATGAGTCAAGGTCACCCAAAATATTACAAAATTAAACCATTAGCCTAACATACATTCGGTAGTTCCATCTCAATTTATCATCATGATAATGAAGTTAAGTTGCCATGTGGCATATAGTAAA
>CAXHWN010001104.1:173278-250778 GCA_964020975.1 Hermodice carunculata | reverse complement strand
GTATGTAAACCAATGTATGATATATTAATACCTGGGTTGCACCTAGTTAACTTCTCTTTGTCTTTGGTCTCTTTGTCTTTGTTCTTGCTACCATCCTATGTGATTTGGTGTATGTCACTAAGTGTACAGACATAAAGTACATGCGCATACGCAGGATACTCTATTACACACTCAACTTTGACTGTTTAATGACACCTATCGTGACAAAACAAACAATCAAAATAAAGTGCATAAATTTATAAATAGCACCAACCAGTGCAAAAATATCAAACAAGAAAATGACCACACAGTGATATTTAAAGGAAAAAAACAAACAAAAAAATGTGGAGAGCACCGGATCAAGCTGTAACAGTTCCTGTATCCCTGTGAAGATCAAAAGAAAGCTTTTGATGATATGGCACGCACATGCACAGAAGGGAAACCACTTGACTGTTCTACTTAATCACCAGTTTGCACCCACTTAACTTTTCAATATCTCCTTATCAACGCCGCTCTCTCCAACCTGTTTTAGTGACCAAGTACAAGGAGGGTGAAGGGTCAAATACATAAATTGCAAAATGATTAAACATGTCCTGGTCCTCTTGACACAATACCAGGGTTTGTTTCTTTTTATGAGAGAGCTTATGGATGAAAACATTTTATATATACACAAGCTATCACGTATGAGGGCTGCCTGCTTGCTCTCCGGCCATTTTTGCATCTGGTGTAGGGTCCCAGTCTAACAGTTAAGGGCAATAGGTCCCCTAATATAAGAAAGCAATTTAAACCAAAAGGATGACATCGTAAATATTTGTGCACTTAGGCCTCTTGGTGCTAAACTGGGTGCCGCCAGAGTGTCCTACTTTTGGAACAATTGATGAAAGTAACTTGCTCCCTGGATCGCTTCGAACAATTTACCATTTGATCAGATTTGATTAACTCAGGCAGGGCCAAGTCAAACTGAATGTACCACATGCTTCCCAACAAGAGCCCCTACTGCAATAAGGGCCCCGAACTTTGATCAAAAATCAGACTAGAACTAGACATACCTTCAACCCAAGCATTGACTGAAGGGTCTCATCTGTCATTTGTTCAAACCAGGTCGTGGTGACACCAAAATCTAATCAGTTCATTTTGCCAGTAAGGTAAGCATTGTATATTGCCAAATTTGAGCAAAATACATGGAGGCATTGTGCAGATATCGCGGTAACGCGAATGTGCACATCTGGACAAACATCCCGATGGACGGATGGACTACCCGAAACCAGAAAGAGTCCCCCATGGGGCGGACTCTTAAAAATCCACATTTAATGATCTTTCACACTGAATTTTACATAAAATTCACAGCAAGGTTCTCAATTGAAGGCTAAGTACATTGTAATTTTGTAATAATTCCCTGTTGCTCCTTGGGAGCAATATGATTTACAAATAAATACAGGCCCTCATTATTGGATAAGGCTTTAAAAATCTTCCAATTTCTAGTTTTCTTTTTCTGTTTTCCAAAAAAATGGTGATCATAAACTTTATACCAGTCAAGCTGGGTAACATTTCTCGCTACACAGATTGAAGCAGTCATTCTAAGCCATAATTGATACTTCTCTTTGCACAACAACACTCTTTACAACAGAACAATGAGTTTGAAACAAAATGAGGTTGTGACAAAAAATCCAAATTCTGAGCTCTCTTAGTACTCAGGGTTCAATTCCAATTGCAATACTGCAAAATCAATTTCAAGTTTTCTCTGTAGGACTTGGCTATAAATACCGACAATGATGGTATCTGTATGATGGGACATTAAAAAAATTATACACACAATTTTTTTTTTTTTAGCATGATGTCCATACACAAAATGACTGTGATGTCATAAGGTGAATATACTGACACATTTATTTTGATAGGAAGTCTGCATTGAGACATGTGCATTGATCGTCAAACAACATTGTCATTCATAAAATTTCCACTGGGCATCGTGCGGCTGGATTGTTTTCATTTGAAATTCATATCACTTTTTCTGTGAAATCAGCTGCCCATTTGTATTTGATACAACCTCACGCCGATAATATACATATCAAACTTAACCCTCCCGTTACATACCTACATCTCCAAACAGAGTGACCTGTGTCATATCTCAACTGTTCATTCAGGCTAAGCTTTTATATATTAATTTGTACAACTGCCCATAAATCAGCACGTCACCTGACCCACCCCAGCGGGAGCAGGCCGCTCTCTTGCCACACGACCTCTGACTGGCATTTCATTGAGACAAGTCAAGGAGTACTACCATTAGCAAATGGTACCTCGTTGCCAGACAGGCCTGTATGGTTTCCTCTGGCCTTATTTGGAGTCTGGTTGAGTGTGAAATTTGCAGCTATAAACTTCTTGTCATTTGTGGCTTGGCGTGATCAATTTTCACAGGTGGATTTAGAAGACAATGGTCCCAGGGAATGCCATCTCTTTTCACTCCAGAAGTTTCATTTTTTCAAGTAATGAAAATTGTCTTTTAGTTTTCCTCTCCGCCCCCTCTCCTGTTCTTTTACCCCCTGAACCCCTCATCTGAAATGTCTGGATCTGCTCGTGATTGGGGTACTTTGAAATGCTTAAAAACAGAAGAATCTGTGAGTTGTCGCCATGTAGTCTTGACAACTGTCTACGTTTGGAGTCTTCTTTGTTTAACCCTTTCTGCGTTGTCTACTTTCAAATGTACAAACCTAGCTGGGATGTAAATGCCACACTCAGTCCATTCAAGCTTTCATTCACGTGGCAACATTTCCCATTTGACCCTCCACCACTCTAAATGCCCCATAGTTCCAGGGCAGGACAAATGTCAACCTGTCGCTTGTGCCCATTAGTCTTAAAATTTGATTTGTTCTATCAAAATTTTGTACCAATTAGAAAGAATAAATTCTACAGAATCATACGCCCTAGGTCAACAGCTTAGCTTTCCAACCATGCCCTGGGTGCATTGTGTTTAGAGCGCAACGAGGAAAGCTGTTGACTCTGGTCTTAATTTGACTATGATGGGGTAAAGCCACCTTTCCATAGCTGGCAACTCATGCCCAATCTTCTGCAATAGCAATCAGTGCTTGAGAAATCTGGCAGTGTAAAAACAAAAAACAAAAAACAAAAAACTACTGGCTGAGGTCTATACCAAATAGGAAGGAAATGAGTTAAAACACATAACTCAATTCCCTGGACATTCTTATCAGTAGAACATAACCGTGCATGCATATGGAGATATCTGGTTTAAATTTGGATTCGTCTGAGCATGTTTTTTTTTTTGCCCTCACAGTTATTAACTTGCTGGGGGTATAATCACCATTTTTTAGGCATTAAATACTGCATGCATATAAAAATGAAAAGGAACTGAAAAGCAGATATGGATCTTAGTGGGCACATAAGTCAAGTCTGTATGGAATCAGATCGATTGTACAAACAGGAACAACAGTGCCACATCTTCCCTGTAATTCTCAACCTAAAAAAATGTCACAATCCAATCTCAATACGCTAGCTCCATTGCCAATGTGGCATTCACAAAGACTTTATTGGATACAAAAGCTAAAATCTTGGATGCTCATAAACAGGCAACTGCTCGGACATATATATATAATATATATATGTATATATATATATATATATATATATATATATATATATATATATATATATATATATATATATATATATATGTGTGTGTATATATATACATACATATATATATATATATGAATATGTATATATTTATATGTATGTATATATATATATGAATATATATATGTGTATATATATGTGTGTGTGTGTGTGTATATATATATATATATATATATATATATATATATACACACACACATATATACATACATGTATATAGTGGAATCTCCCTATTAAGACCACCTCAGGGACTCAAAGCGTGGTCTTAATAGGAGAGTAGACTTAATGGGATATAATTCAAGTAAGGATGAACAAAAAAGGGTTTGTAAATTGGTGGTCTTAATGTAGATATGATCTCTTTATGGAGGTCATCTTTATTGGAAATTCATTTCATCCCCTGCTTTACTTCGTGCTTTTCATTTTCATCTGTGACCACAAGACCGTCAGTGTCGAGAGACAATTTGATCATTCATTGCGGGTAGTTTCGTGCCACAGGTTTTATTCTGTGAAGTTCGCTGTTGTCCATCAGCCACACGTAGGTTGAAGGTCACAGTTGAGAAAGTGACATCCCGGAAAACACAAATTTCAAATTTAATAGGACAAGTTGTCTCTCGCAAGTGACTTTGAGCGAGTCCATTTGGTCCTATATATATATACATTTCATGTGTGTGCAGTCAAGATTCAAAACTTCTTTGCCCACAATTCAGCCCATCTTTACTATAAATGAAACTGTGGGATAGCACTCTAAGCTGGTGCGCCATGTTCACAAAAAATTTGAAATGTTCCAGTGGTCTGACAAAAATTATTTGAGGGAACAACACACAACAGAAAAAACAATTTCCAAAGGATATGAAGTCCTGTAACCTGCTCTCCTGTATGCTATTAATCACTAACAAACCTTGATATTTCTATACACAATCTAATCTCCACCCGTTCAAAATCCTTTAACGCTTTCCTGCTTAAATCGTCCAGACGTAAATTTTCACTTAAACTTCTCGTTACTAGAAAGCATTTTTGCCGGGATTTGTACGTAAGACAATTCTCCCCGGCACACCCCAGGTCAACGCTTCCCCTGGTGCCGTTTGGGTACATTGCGCCCAACCCAAAAGCCTCTGACTCCATTGCACTCTGACCAGGAGTGGGTTGAACAGTCCATCTACTGCCTCTCTCCTTGTTTTACCACAGCTAATATGAACCATGTTTCCAACCAACCCCAAAAAGTCTCTCTACTCTCAAAGATTATACAGTGGTCCCCCTCTTATAAGGGCCCCCTAAAGAGAGGCCACCCCCTCTAGAAAGGCCACTTTTACATGCAGCAAGTATGGGATTTCCATAACATATTCCCCCTCAAGAGAGGCCACCCCTCTTATAAGGCCACATTTCTGGTGCATTTGGGGTGGCCTTATAAGAAGGGGGCCACTGTATTGGTTAAGCGTCAATTCAAATGTGGCTGTCTTCGGGATGATATGTATCCCATCTCATTGCTCTTATTTAGGAATGATGAGCATATTCAGTCTCTGTGGTCCAGGGAATCATACATGTATTGGGCCCTGAAGTTCTACTAAGGAATGATATGTCTCTAGTCTTGATGCTCCTGGCTGTGGTGTGGACATCCAGACTACGAAAATGTTCTCACAAAGCAATGCTGGTACACTTTTGGTGATGACAAGTTTCTAAATGATAGTTTGGAAAGCTAGTGTAGTACTTGCTTGAAGGACAAAATAGATGAGGGGTGTGAGAGAATCTGACATGACATGTCTGAAGGAAAAAGCACTGGATATACATGTAGGGTACCGGTTCCTTGCTCTGTTGCTATACTTGTAGGATGGTTCCCTGCTCTGTTGTTATAGTCTACTATAATCGTATCTTTGCCAAGTATGAGCAATTGTAGCAAACCTAGGACTGGAGACATGGAGAATCTACAATTGGATGGCAATTTGCAGCCACAAAATTAAAGATTTTGTTTCTTTCGCAACTCTATTTAACACAGCCTGTAAAAGAATTTCTGAACTGGAGCAGTTTTCCCATCATGCCTCGCCAATTTTGTTTGCTTTTCCAACTGTGTGACCAATAGGAAATGAGTTACGACAAGGAGGAAATTTATTTGTGGATAATAATGGTAAGTATAGCCTGAGACAATGAGTTCTGGGTATGTGAGAAATGGATGGAAACCCTGAAAACTGAACTGGTTTTTCTGCTTTCCAAAAGAAAACACAATATTCCATACTTTGCAACCACATCACCAAGGATCTCATCGACATTATATTCAGATAATTTGTAGGCCTGTCCCTTTCCTCTTAAAAAAAAAGAAAAAAAGAAAAAGAAAGAAAAGGCAAAGAGGACCACTGTTCCTATAGTGATAAATTTGTCTTGTATGCGGCACATTAAATGGATATAATGCACTGAAAGCAGACAACCTGAAGGATTAGTACATGTAAACCTGCAGACTGGCTGGCTTCACCACATGCAAGTATATCACTGCCAGACAAATAATACACCCACTGGAAACTGCATAAAAGCCAAGTAGGTGGAAGAAATACGATAGCAAACCAGACTACCAGAACTTATGAACCCGAGATCTTGATGACTATACAGTTTCACGCAGAGGCTTCCCGGGCACATATCTGATGGTTAACAATCAATTGTCATTTCACAATCATCACTGAAAGCACCAGTGCAAGCTGAAACAACAGGATGATTTCCATGCAGTGATAAGGTTCTGGATGATGCAGCTTTCAGCCAAGAGAATACTGAGACTAGTATGTCGAAATACAATGTGACCAATCTCTGTTCTCAGCTCTTTGTATACAGATCAAACAAATACAAACTTCCCTGCATTACACGTCAATGTTAATTGCGATATCGCAAATAACCTTCCTTCATCTTCCATGTGAGACAGGTACGAGATAATTTTCACCCTGTAGTAATCTTGATTAAGGCTTTCAAAAGTTGTTGAGCCTCCAGTGTTTTTGGTCCTGAATTTGAAAGCCAAAAATATTGGCAAAGATCAATAGGTGACAGATGGCCTCAAACCATATTTGACATGGCTATATGCATCTCATGCTGAATGATGGCATGGCCTTGAGTGCTTTCCCCAGTATCTATGGATGTATATTTCCTAAGATCTTCCAAACTAGTCCCTTTAGAACTATACTCAAAGCTTTGTGAGCGCCGAGATCTTTGTCTTATATGAGACTCCCATGTCACTGTCATACGATCAAGCATCATTGGTGCCAGAGGGCGGCGGCCATGTTGTCGCTGGCTTCTCTCACGAAGTCTTTTGAACTTTGGCATGGCACAGGTGACTGCCACAGTGTTTGAAATCCGGCAAGGAAGCCATAAGAACTCTGGACAAGGGCATCCGCCGACACTTGAAAGACCTCGAAATCCTACATCTGAGTCGTGCGCCACCTGGATTAAGTAACATTGTCTTCATTACCCTGGGTTACTGGTCCTTTCAACTCCTTCTTTTATTCAAGTCAGATGTTGCTGACGGGCATTCTTTTGAGACTGTCTCACATCTTTGTACCCAGCTTTTCATTTTGATCATGTCATGACGAGGTTTTACATTTTGGCATTCATTTGTGTTTCCTATTTTAACAATTGAGGGCTTATGTCGCTCAGTTCAATCAGAAATGTAAAGCGCATCACTTCACGGTACTGTTTTTAAGCGGAAATTTTCCCTTAGTAGAAAATTTCCCAACTTGGTTGAGAATAAAAATTTTGCAGTTTTCATTTTCCCAATTCACAATCTGAAAACATGTTGCTGTTTTCTTCCATGTATGGCCAGCAGTCTTTGCAAAAGAAAAAATTTAAGTTTTTATTTTCCTGAGGTTTTAGCAAGGAAAATTTAGGAAATTAAGTACCTCAGGTATATTTAGACTTATACAGTATGTTGTAGGGAACCTTTTCTGGTAAATCTTTTTTCAGCCTATATTAGTTTTGACTTTGTGTTTGCTGTTTTCTGTGGCATAAATTCCTTTCTAATTGCAGAAAAGTGTGAAATATTCATAATTAGTAATGCCTTAGTGAAAGTTTTTCTTTTAAAATTTTTGTAAATGTACCATTCTCTCGACCAAAAAGCCAGATTTGACAATCTAGAGGATGTCTTGTACCGACATACTACAGTTCAAAATTGGCTGAATCAAGGTTAATGGTTATGACATTTAAAATGCCAGCTGACCTGGCATGTATCAGTAACAAATAACAGCACTATCCGACTGAAACATAAAACCCGACTTCATAAGAATATATTCCATGACTTAAAAAAAAAAAAAAAAAAAAAAAACCTCCGAGATGCAAGCCTGACCCGCAATTACTCTTCTGATTGCCTCCCCTCAGCATCCAAATCAACACCAACAATTAAGCATTTGCCCCCGTTATAATCCCAACTCTGGCCTTGGGAGGTGTTTCGCACACTTCAGAAGTCAGATCAAGTGGACCTGGCAGCTAAGGAGTAGAGAAGCTAACAGAGAGCACACAGCACAGCTGAGCTCCTGTCTTTAAAGTCAACTGCCGTGCCTGCCGGCCCTCTCTCTCATTACCTTTGTTTGTGGCCTCAACCTGCTGATCCTGCCAGCGTCCAATGCCTGCGCCATTCAGAGGCTGAGCGGCAATCTGTTATATTGTAACCACAAGATGCACAGCCCTGGATGCGGCAATTGACACCATCAGGAATCAGAGTCCATCTCTCTACCTTACTATGCTTGGGGTGAGACCAGCTGCCCTCGTATTCAACTGTGACACACCACGAAAGCGAAATTGGAGACATTACCAAAAGTAGTGACGCTTTCATTAATCTTTTTAAAGGTGATGAAAAAAAAATAAAGGGACAGCTGACATCTGCAATTTGAGTGCATTTCCTTTCCTCCAGGACTTTTTCCCAATCTACTAAATGTAAAATATTGCAGAGACAAAGGTGTTCTTGTCAAGTTAGTTATGCCTCTAAGCAGATAATGCTCTGTCCATGTGCATGATTTTCAATGCCAAAAGATCTTTTGTAAGGTTATAAATGGAACCTCTAAGCATAAGCTGGAAATCTAGGCGAGTAACATGTCCATTTTCCAACTTGTAACATCAAAACTTCATTTCTTCTTTTCGTTCAAAAGTACATTTTAAAAAAAAATGTTCTTCCAGAGATTAATATCAGAATGATATGATTAGTTTTCTTGATACTGTTTTTTAGCTTAAGTTCTGAAATTCACCCTAGAGATCAGGTTGATATGAATAAGAGCCCTGTGTCTATCAATTTTGCTGATACTACAAAAGGTGGCACACATTGGTCTATGGACTTTGCACACCTCAACATCATTTCACATAGGCCAATCTGGTTCTTATAATATTGTAAACAATTATTCCACTGACCACCATCACTTTAATAACTGACATGGAGAAGACTATATGTGCATTCAATGCAAATAAGGTCAAGTTGTCAGTAAATATGGGATTTCAGCTCAATACAGCACTCAAGTGGTTCCTGAATGTTAATTTACAGCTCACAACATATGCGTACTGATAAGTGCATGGACTGCCCGCCTGTGTGAGGTTTTGAACTATATTTGTGTTTGCTGGTAATTGTCGGTGTACTTACATGCAAGATTTAACTTTGTTTCTCCTGGTAATTACACGTGTAATTATGCGCGGGCTTTAACCTCTTGAGAAGCAGGTTTTTGCCAAGAAAATGTTAGTTAATGCCAAAAGAACACCACTGTTTTTTTCATGTGATTGAAGAATGGATCATTTAAATATGTTTTAATTGCTGCAGACTAAGTCCTGCATTGGAAATTTTGCATCAAATTCCTCCCCCCCCCCCCCAAAAAAAAAAGAATCACTCATATTCTTATATTTCATTTTCAGAACGAGCAGGACTCGAACCTGCAACCTTTGGCACCAGTTGCCTAGCTGAAATGGGAAACGCACGTATCCACTCGACCAAATCCCCATTCTTAAAAAAGAATGGTTCAATGTCTCCTTTTTTGTGCATGGATTCACAGCATAAAATGAATAAACTTCCAAGTTAGAAAGCAATGCTGATACATGTACTAGGAATTCCTACTGTCTGAAAGGCTCTAGTACTTTTACCTTCTGTGCCCAATGTTATTCATTTAGTAACTAGTTTGTTTATTTTGTATGCAGTTACTTTCTTATTAACTTGTCAATAACACAATAACTGCTTCTTGAAATATGTTTTTTTTTTAGATCACATCAAATCATTATTAATATACAGTTCTGTTCCACTTAAAAAAGAACAAAAACAAACTCATCTGTCACATTTCAATGACTTAATTTCAACGGCAATTAAAACCGTCAGTGTTGTTGTTCACTGGAAGAATTCTTTCACCAATAATGCCTGAACTTTGCATGCAAATGGCCGAGACTTCATGTCTCATGCAAACTCAACAATGAGTGGTCAGACCATTCAATTTCTTGTACCTCACAACAATTCCGTGATGTCTTGACATCGAAATGGCGTCAGTACAGAATACCACATGGCGATTGGCATTATAATCTTTCAGGTAACAATGGAGAATATATACAATGAGAATAATTCATGTCAAGTGCATGCAGTTACATGTAATGTGCACGTCTGTGTTATGAAGGCATTGCCACTTGGGATGAATGACCACCCACTTGCTCTTTGAAATGTCAATTCAACCTGTGCTTTGGTTTCTTTTAATCATATCACACATGTACTGTAAGAATTCAATCTACGAGTGGAGAGTATGGGTATCAGAAAAGGGTGGTTTTATAAGGCAGGTTGTCTCTTCTAACCTGTATGATTGAGGGCCAAGTGTCCAGAACTAGGGACAAACCACCATTCGCTTGGTGGCCAATATGTATACGACTCACTTGCGTCCTACAGATAGGTGACCAACGTACAGTTCAACACAGTTCATCTCTGCCTCAAAAAAAAATCAAGGTCCCTTGGCGTGCCACATCAGCACAACTCCTGGACATTTTTCATATAATTTACTGTGCAATAAATGTTATACCACATGCAACCTGACAATAATACAGTGCCCCTCAGTGTACCCCAGATGGAAAAGCATAACAAGGCAGCATCGACAGCCAGGTGCTACCCGATGCTAAGAGGTGACTGCGTCTGTCAGCAGGTAAAACTACACTATGCTTCATCTGAGTACAACAGTATCACCCTTCCTCAATGGGAATTGAAATCTAGAGACAAAAAGATACATTTTGAAACGAGAAACATCATCCTGTGAACAGTGGTGGCTGAGCAAAAACAAAAAATAAAATAAACTCACTTTTTTTATTACCTGATAAACAAACCAATCGCCACGTTTTCTCTACTCCACTACTAGAAATAAAACAACGCTTGGTCTGCTTTCCAGGCAAACTTTTTTTTTCACTTTTGGTAATCAATTATTCATGCCACACAAATCAGTCTTGCAGTTTAAAGCAGCCCAATAATTTTATGGTCAAGGCAACCTGTCTGCATTGCTAACCTATGCAGGGTCACGGAGCAAAAACCATGCATTCGCATCATGCCAGTCATGTCTGTGGGAATTTCCAAGAAAACAGCTTGAATCAATGACTGAAGGTGGTGCCTACTGATTTGCAAATTTATCAAATACAGCAGGGTATTTACATGTGTCAAGCTCGTTTATTTGTATCATTAATACATGTTTAAGTCCACATATATCAATACTTCAAGTCTGCTGGCTTCGTTGGGCTTGAACTTACTTCAATCATAATATGTGTATGCAATGTCAAGTGTATGAAGTTTCAAAATACAGCAATCCCTGTTTTGAGAGACCACCCCTAGGGCAGACCAAAAAGTGGTCACATAAAGCAGGTGGTCTCTCAATACAGGTACAATAACATGGGAAAGATGGCAAAAGGAACATGGTAAACATGGTCTGAAAAGGCAGGTGGTCTTTCCTCCCAGTGGTCTCTCAAAACAGGTTTCACTGTACACAAACAGTGCCTTTGTGCAGACCTTCTAAATATGACAATCATGCTGGGGAATATTACACTGGACTCATGCCTGAACCAGACTGAATGCTTTTCTGTAGAGTTGACAGAGTGCAAAGACACATGTTTGCCAACTAAATATGATATTCCCTGCTTCTCTGTGGTTGGAAACATATTTGTTTGTTTGTTTGTTTGTTTGCCCAGTATCCCTGAAATCTCTACAGTTTGCAGAACATAATTCCATATATGTATTGCACAATATTGTTTCATCATATTTGTCATTTACAAAGAAAGAACCAAACAACACAAACTAAAAGACCAATTAATTGTTCAAACCAAAAAGCATGTCCAACAACTCATATCTTCAGATAGGCACCCTGTACACTTATATGTATCATAGAACTTGAAATATTTTCTGTGTAGGTAGGTAGGCAGGCACGCACGCACGCACACACGCACGCACGCACGCACGCACGCACACACACACCCACCCATCCATCCATCCATCCATCCATCCATCCATCCATCCATCCATACATACATACATACATACATACATACATACATACACCTGTTAAAGACTTTAACTTCTAATGTGACCAAGGTAAAAGGATGATGGTACAGCACACAAAAGAGTAGAAAGGTAATCTACATGCGACCTTGAATCTGGCAGTAATATACAAATTTAAAAAAAAAATACAAGTTGCAAAAAACCTTTTTGTGTTTTAAGACGCTATGACGTGAATCCGCCTGTGTATCATTTATATTCTATGTCTACCTATCCTGTAAAATACATCCAGTCTACAAAACTGAACTGAACTGAACTTTGTGTTTCATCCATTCTAAATTAAGCCGTCAGTTTAAGGCATGTGTGTATCACAATTTCGTAAAGCATGATGCCACAGCAGATTCATTGTGGGTACAGTGTACATGTATACGGTAAGGCTCAAGTGGGTAGCATTCATTACTGCACAGTGCGCTGCCTACCCTGCGTACTGTATACTGTCAGTGAAGCCATAGCATCATATTTCTCACAATATGTTGCCTGCTAACCATTCCAGGGGTCCACTGAGTCTCACCGTGTGCCAGTCAGAAAATCTTCTCTCAACTTGAAAGGACAACCTGAACATACATTCTTTTCATAACTGAATTTTCTTATAACTCCTTATGTCATGTTTTACTGAAAAAAAATTCATATAAATAAAAGTTTAAGGCAACTTTAAAATGCCTACCATTATAAGCTGATTCAAAACAACATTTCTTCTCCCCCGCCCCCCTTTTTGGGGGCGGGGGGGGGGAGTGGGGGGGAGGGTACAAGAAGGGAAGGGAACAAAACAGAATGTGTGAATGCATCTCTGTTTAATTTACACATCATGACATCTTATACCCGAGGATGGTTTAATCAAGGCAAAGTAGGGTTAAGCATTGTGCTGTCAAGGTGACCATACATGTATTACATCATATAGTGGGTGTGCATACATGATGTGGGTGTACCTGTTTCCTGCGGTCAGACGAAAGTAAATTAGCAATACAGCACTATACATTTTGCCAAAACGTCTCTGGGGCCCATGATGTCCGTGTCTTCATTTTCGTTTTCATTCATGACTCTCATCATTAGCATTTGAACAGCTCCTGCCTACACATGTACGGCTTTGCTATAAGCAAGTCAACATCGGACAAATCCTGTTGCCAATCAAATTTGCTGCTTTTTCAGGTCAGATACAGGAGAATAAGATTACAAGTAAGATGCAGCATGCACATTATAATCCCTGGTGTGCATTGTCCACTAACATCAGAGGAGATTCCTCATGAATAGTTAACCACTCCACGGGGAATCGGCAAAGCAATTAACTGTACCCAAGTCCCCTGACCACTGGGTGGCTCAGGCAATCGTGACAAACATACATTCGCCACCAAAAACAGCAACAAACGAGAATGCCAAGCTCCTTGACAAGGAGCAGAGTATAAACTACCTCCTTGCAGCATCACAGAGTATGACTGCAGTAGCAAGGAGCACATTCATTGAGGTGTACTCCCCAAAATGGGGTACATACCTCTATGACCCAGAAAAATATGCAAAGGTCATTCCCCTGACTTGATCAACACAGAATGAAGGTCGTTAGCCCATTAGCTTGATTAACTCAGCTTTTTAAAGTACAATGTGCCATGTGATATATATATATATATATATATATATATATATATATATATATATATATATATATATATATATATATATATTGGTATGTGTATGATAATGCAACTTCACTTTCCTGAGGTTATATATAAGTTTTCTTGAATATTAAACTTTATGATTTTGATGACCTTAGGTTGACTCATCCCTTTGAACAAGGAGTGAGTTTAAGACTGAGTAAACAGCTTTCCTTAACATGGGTTGGGGGCTCAATGCCCAACCCATGCTAAGAAAAGCTGTTGACCTGGAGCATGTGATCCCAATATATCTGATCTACAATTCTCATTCCATTGTTTTTGTTCCATGGCTGTTGAAGTTATTCTCATGCATGGAAGCAGACGACATCTAATCAGCAGCCGGTTTTGGCCAGTTTAATGGGGAAAAGGCTAAAAGGTAAGCACAATGTCCATGCAGTCATTAGTCCCCATCAGTCAGCTGGTGATACCAGCATGATTTCCAGTGCTGTTAAGGTTTGCAACCCAGATCACGGCTAGTAAGCCATCGTCATTGATAGATGGAGCATTTAACTATGAAACTCATCCTATTTTAAACCATACTTATTCCTACTAGTGGTTTAGTCTTCAGTGATTCCAGTTAAACCAGTGCTTCTTGTCTCTTCTCTGGCACTATTTGTGGTGGCTGGACTTGAGCATTAGAGGATTCAAAACATGCATGCCTTTGAACAAGTGTATCGTTTTGGACCACCTGTCTTAGCCATTCCACCACTGGGACCGCTGAAACTGAACAACCCTTCTCTTTGTGTCAGTCGAACTACTGGTCCATGCAACGAGAAGCTATAAAACAAGGAGTGCATACAAGAGGTTAGAAATTATAGTTCAATATGGTTTCTAGAATTGAACAAAATGTAGTTCAAAACACAAATGCACGATGTTCTCCTAAAATCCCGTACAAACAGCACGCTTTAAGAAGGAGACACCGCTCGTATTTCTTTGTTCTTGTGTCAGAACGACTTAAGAAACCAATGAGGGTGTCCCCCGGTGTCACAGTTTCTTATTACTACTGACAAAAGGCTTACCCACTCCTGCTTGTGGTGTCTCTTTATCACATCAGTTCTTGATTTGGCGCATCAGTGAGGCAAAGTTAGTGATCTGTTTCTTATTTCCAATATCTTAAGCTAACAGTCAAAGAGCAGCTGAGACACTTGCATATAAACAGTGCAGAAATTATTAAGATTTGCCATGATTTTCCCAAATCTCACATTTAAAGCAAAAAGAAATTCATATGTATGTATGTATGTATGTATGTATGTATGTATGTATGTATGTATGTATGTATGTATGTATGTATGTATGTTTATTTGTTTGTATTGATGAATGTAGGATAGCAAGGCTATGTTTCATTTTCACAGGTCAAATTAAGCCAGAAAAAATTCTTATTCTTAGCATTCTCTCACAACATGTCGAGGGGGGGGATAGTAAAATTAACAATTCAGGTACCCCAATACCTTTCATGAGTGAATCTGATACTCTATGCTATGTAACCTTGCCAATATTTTTGACACTTCCTGACAAACAAACAAAACTTTTTAAAAATAAAAATGGATAAGTGCATGAATGAACGAACAAATGGAGTAAAGATATGTCATGGAAAAACAAAAGTTTATTTTGTCTTTATCAATCATTTGGAAAGACACTCAAAAAAACCACTTTTACAATATATGTAATTACAATCTTTTGAAGAGCAAATCTACATTTTGCTGCCCCCCCCCCTTCAAAAAATCTTAAATGTATAAAGCATGTATATTGTTTCAGCATCATCAAAGTGCAGCTTTTATGCATTGCTCAGCCAAATTATTTCCAAGCAAACAGCGATATTGAATGGAGAGGAGGGAGTAATCATAATCCAAAGTATTTTTTAAATTATTTTTTTCACCATCCTCTTGCATGTATAAATCAATCTACAAAATAACGAGAATAGTGACCTCCAAATGTCAGTAAAATATTTTTTTCATCACACTCTACAGTTGTGAATCCAAGAAGCCCCTCAAACCTGACACACGAGGCTTTGGACAGGAAGGCCAGGTGAAAACTGGAGAGATCAGGGTTGCCATGACGCTCCTGTATGCTGATGGCCATTATGTCACCCGGCACTTGATCAGCTTTAGGGGACCGTGTCGTTATATGCAATGTTGCCCGGCAAAGTTGGAGGGCTCATGTCACTGAGAATAAGTATTAATACCTGTCTTGCTACCTGGTGGAGCTAATATTGTCATTTTTGTGAGACATTGCATCTGTTTACCCAGCTAAAAATGTATATATCGTGGCTTGTCCCTTTGGTTGTCTGGCTGTATAAATTTAAGTCTGTGTGTTCCAGATAAAAAAATACCGTTCAAAGAACGCGGTACCCTTCGGCCCCCTTCAATCTCTTTTGCTGTAAGTGAATAGGAATAGTGTCCCATAGTATCATTTCTAGATGCACAATGTCACTCAGCAAACTTGTGACCATTGTGTGACCTTGAAAGTTAGGTCAAGGTCAATTATGCTTGCAGTGGTGTACTATCATATGCAATTTAAAAGTTCTGTCTCAAAAGCTTCTCAAGTTATCGTGGTAAACAAAATTTCAATGAATAGGTCACTGTGACCCAGATACTTGACCTAGTGGCCTACTTTTGATTCATGACAATTTTTTGGTTATGATACATGAGTGTATAAAATTTTATGTAACTGACTTAAATACTTCCTTACTTATGCCAATATCACCATTGTGTACTTGACCTTTGACCTCAAAAAGTGCGTCAAATATAGAGATATGACCTTGATTTTCCATAGGCTTCTAGATCACTCTATGACGCTTCTTGTGTGTAAGATTTAGATTGGTAGATACTGGCTTTCAATAGTTAGAGTGGTAACGTCGCTTAGCACATGTGACCACTGTGTGACCTTGGGAATTACGTAAAGGTCAACTATGCTTGCACACAAAGTAGGCCATATAGAAGTGTAATATCATGTGCAATTTGAAAGTCCTGTCTCAAAAATTTCTGAAGTTATGGTGGTAAACAAACAATCAATGAATAGGTCACTGTGACCCAGATACTTGACCTAGTGACCTACTTTTGATTCATGACACATTCTTTGGTTGTGATACATGTGTGTATAAAATTTCATGTAATTGACTTAAAAACTTAATTACTTATACCAATACCACCATTGTGCTCTTGAACTTTGACCTCAAAAAGTAGGTCAAATATAGAGATATGACCTTGATTTTCAATAAGGTTCTCGATCACTCTATGAAGCTTCTTGTGTGTAAGATTTAGATTGGTAGATGCAGGCTTTCAATAGTTAGAGTGGTAACGTCGCTTAGCACATGTGACCACTGTGTGACCTTGAGAATTATGTAAAGGTCAACTATGCTTGCAAACAAAGTAGGCCACATAGGAGTGTAATTTCATGTGCAATTTGAAAGTCCTGTCTCAAAAATTTCTGAAGTTATGGTGGTAAACAAAATTTCAATGAATAGGTCACTGCGATCCAGATACTTGACCTAGTGACCCACTTTTGATTCATGACACATTCTTTGGCTGTGATACATGTGTGTATAAAATTTCATGTAATTGACTTAAAAACTTCCTTACTTATACCAATACCACCAGTGCACTTGACCTTTGACCTCAAAAAGTAGGTCAAATATAGAGATATGACCTCTATTTTCGATAGGCTTCTAGATCACTCTATGAAGCTTCTTGTGTGTAAGATTTAGATTGGTAGATGCAGGCTTTCAATAGTTAGAGCGGTAACGTCGCTTAGCACATGTGACCACTGTGTGACCTTAAGAATTACGTCAAGGGCCACTATGCTTGCACACAAAGTAGGCCATATAGAAGTGTAATATCATATGCAATTTGAAAGTCCTGTCGCTAAAATTTTTGAAGTTATGGTGGTGAACGTGGTGAAACCACGGGATGGACAGACGGACGGACAGACAGACGGACAGCGCCGGGTACGACAATACCCGTCAGCCTAATAAGGCCGAAGGGTAAAAAAAATGATTACTAAAAAGATTCTTTCACAACAGGGCATGTCTCTGGAGGTGGCACCACAGGTAACTTCCCCATGGTAGCCACCTGTTGCAAGTGGAGACACCTGGAGGATAAACAAATCCAGCTGCGTTCATTGGTCAAAATGTCATGTGACACAGGAAAAGCTAATACCAACCTGCAGATTAGCAAATCTTACCTTCTTTATCATGCTCTATACATAGTATGTCTTTTATTTTTTTACAAGGAATGTGCAATATACAGCTCTCATATTATGTACGTATATCTAATGTAAAATACTGTCAAACTTAACCTTGCCAATAATTACAAAAGATTTATCTGAAGTCACAGTTTAATGATAACCTCAAATTCCTTATGTAATAAATGAACTTCCTGCCCTCCACCCCCCACCCCATCCAGGGGGTAGGGGTGACAGCAGCAGAGACATCAATCTAATACAAGATTGGAATGAGGAAAGCAGACTGTGTTTCTATGGACTGCAGTCAAAGAGACCACAAAGAAGCTTTATTTCCACAGTAGCAAGTTCATAGGTGGCTGCAGATTATTTTCTCATTCATTAATTCCCGTGCTACAGAAAAATCTGTCCGATAATGAATGATGTGAAGATTGCATGATACAACCACGCACTTTATCAGGAAACTGTTGTCAGTGACACATCTCTGTAAGACTGGAGACCACGGAATGTTTGTCTGTGGATATGTGACAATATAATAGTGTGCTGTCTTTCAGGATAATTAACTTTTTTTTTTTTTTTTTTTTTTTTTGCTGAAATCATCAGTGAAGCAACCACTTCATAAAGCTCCACATTAAATTTTGCATGAAACTTTCAAATCAATGCAAGCATGTCAACACAAAGTGAAAGAAAGCACATCAATGACATATATGCACCCTGCCCTACAGCTTTTTATATTATTAGTTTTTAACCACATAAAATAACACCCAAAATGAATCACCTTAAATCTGCCATTGCCTTATTCTTAAGATTGACAGGAAAGGATTAATTTTGAGTGATTGTTCTCCCTTAGAAATTCTCTAGCAAAGAGCTTAAATGAAAATTTGATTGTTTGTGCGTGTGTATGTGTGCCAGTCTGTCAAAGTGGATTCATAAACCTTTTCATGGCCATTCAAACTGATAAGACATTAATCGCTTTCCTATGCAGAATTTAAGTATCTGATGACCTTGTTATCTCGCATGCTATGCATGGTGCGCTGGGTCCAAAAATTCGTCAACATGCAGAGCAAAAGTGACTTTGTACACCAGGGTCATACTAATTCCTCCCTCCCTCCCTCCCCCCCCCCCCGAGTCACTGTCAAACTTCAAACAATTTGGGACACTCACACTGATTTTTTTTTCCCCTGCTGATTTTTACCTGTCGGGCACAAATCCGATGTCACACTCAAACTCACAACAAGCTGGAGTGGTAGTATACAGCTTTTAATGCCATTTCTGTTCTGATTTGCCAGTTTCCAATCTAAATATTCTTTTCTATTTGTTTCTAATTTCAAGTAAAAACTTCTCAAGATGCATGTTGGTCTAATGTAGTCTTCAAAAAGCCTTCAGTTTTGGAAAGACAGTTTTCAGTCTAACATGAAAAAAGCAGCATGTAAGCACAGGTTCCTGAACACAAACCATATGTGATTTCAACTTTATCTGGCCATCCATCAGGACCACCATCATGTGCATTGAAAATCGGAGGTCTACCAGGTGTCAAATTTTACTCCAAAAGTAGAGTCATTAATGTTACCAAGTGGGCCTTAGAATGAGATCAAAAAGTCATCTAAATGAACAAATTCACAGCAAGTGACCCCAGGTGTGCCCCCTGCATACCCTATTAAAGCAATTGGTTCGGCTGCCACATGGAAGATCTTAAATAAGTGATCAAAAAAAAGTTTGTTAACAGCAGGTCTTGAAAAAGCGATCGAAGAGTCTGTTACAAAAAAAAAGGAAACTTTAACAGAGATCGTTAGATCCTACCAAGATACATTCCAGACAGTTGAAAAGGACCCAACACATCACAACTCAGCTTTTGAGGATAAATACGAAAAGAACACAGGTATTGTAAAAGAATGATGAACAGATGCCTTAAAAAAATAGCGTTCAGAGAATGTATTACCCTTGGTGGCCACAATCTTTTTTTCTTCAATTCTGCAATTTTTAAATTTTTTTTTTTAATTTAATTTATTTTTTTTGGAGACTTTGTAGGTGTCATAATAACTAATGTGTAACTATGTAAAAACATTTATGAAGTGGTTAAGTTTCAAAATAATAAGAGGAAGCCGGTTTTCAATAGAAACCTGCTCCATTATACACTGCATCTCTGACAAAAATGTGGTACAGCTACAGTGAATATATTTTGAGATATTGCGGTAATATTGACAAGATGGACACATGGACAGACAGATGGACAGATAACACAGGGGACCACGATACTCTCGTGCACTTTATGTGCCAAGGGTTAAAAGCAAAAGCAAAAGCAAAAGTGAAAGCTCAGATGACAAACGAGTCAGCTGAGCTAAAACCCTTTATGAGATCTACTTAAGGGACATAAAAGCCCACAAAATTTTAAAAGGATCCAGTCAATGGCTGCAGAGAAGGGACAATGTGAATTGTGGCTGGACAATGACATGTGAAAGGCAATGGAAAAAAGCTCAACTGACATTTGCCAGCTGAGCTAACAGAATTTTTTCATATGACCACAAATTGCATGCCACATGGGGATGTATCAGTCACCACCTTTATCCTTGTCCCTTGACATTGATCTGTTTGCCCTGCTATGGTTGTTAGCACCATGGAAATGTTTATAACCAGCCATTCATGACAGCCAATTTTTCCAAAACACAAACCACAGGCCATTTAAGGTCTGGTGAAACGGAGTGGAAGTGAGACAAGACCTTTGTCTGGCCTGTTCAGATGACACACAAAGTGCTAATCAGCAGAAACAATGGTATAACAATAACATGCTAAACACAAAAAGAAAAACAGCCAGTCTTGGCGGTCTGTCTCTGTCGTCCACTGAACGTGCACACCCTTTTTTTAAAAAAAATTATTTGTTCATTGAATAAGAAATTGATACCATCCTGACTGATTACAATGAACACACTGTAGCTGTCCCCAGTAAAGTTGATTATAAATCGTTGTACACTCCTATCACCATCTGGTACACACAATATTCAAAGTCACCAGGCCTTATTTATCACTTTGGATCCAGTCCTTTGGTTTGCACATTGTTTACAGTGTTGACATGGTGTCCTGGGTAACCAGACTCCAATTACCTGGCAACCCATTATGTGTATTTCAATGTGACACCTTTATCTTTAAGTTCCTCAACCAATTAGACAGTGGAACTCCAGTTACCAAGGCAACAGGGATGACTGATATGAGCAATTGAGGTAGTTGCCCAAGTTTCAAAAGTGTACTGCTTCCAGCAAGTATATACTTCACCTGGTTACAGGAATTTGAGGTGAAACTATACTTTGCTGACAATTGTCACTCATCCTTGGAGCATTGGGACAACAAAAAAATAGAAGGAAGGAAGGAAGGAAGGAAGGAAGGAAGGAAGGAAGGAAGGAAAGTAGAAAGAGACAGAAAGAAAGAAAGAAAGAAAGAAAGAAAGAAAGAAAGAAAGAAAGAAAGAAGGAAAGAGAGAAAGACCTGCACCTGTACAATACTGAACTAACTTACATGTAACTCTTTATCCCTCAAAGCAGCCAGAAACAGGGGACTGATGAACACTTCAGAGTTTGAAAGTTTCCTGTTAATACATACCATTTGGATATCAACAATACACAGAGCCTATCAGGAGAGCCGCCTGTTTAAATAACTTTTCTTGACATGGGTTTCATGTTAGATGTGAATCAATAAAAACTGTTGACCTAAGTTGGGAAAGGGTTTAACTTGAAGATTAGTGCTGGTGACTAATTATGCTGTGGAAGTGAATGCTTATCTGTTGAATTAGTTTCCATAGCAACATTAATGCTGAAAAGATTCACAATCATGCAATCTGTTGAATTTTTTATTTGGATAGGACACCACTAATTGTCAAGTGCTGTAATATTATGTATAATTTAACCCATTAGATGTTGTGAGGTAAACATTTATAGCATTAAGGACCTGACAGTCACAGGTCCATCACCGCCGCATGACGCAGACCATTGACAGACAGGCAGGTCACCTTTGCATTATTCACAGAGGCTCTCACCTCTTATTGTGATGATCAATTAACTCATTCTTCAGGTCCATCTCCGAGCAAAATAAAACGACATGAAATATGAATGAACATATATGCAAAACACACAAAAGCATTTGGCCCTTGTTGTCATCCTTCGTGGATTCAAGGTATGGTTTATCTTGAGGTATGAAGTGCAAGGCTCAGAGAGAAAGACTTCTGTATCAATTAAGTGAAGCGAGTGACCCTGATGCTGAATTGAGATGGACCGTGATTGGAATCAAGCTGATATCAAAGCATTTTAACCCCTCCTGGTCAGAATAAGCTAAAGACTGGGTCCATAGCTGTCCTGGACATGGGTGGATCAGAGTGCATTAAACCTGTGCTAAGGAAAGCTATTGATCTGACAAAAAGTATTTATGCTCAGAAATTGATGTTTTCTACTAGCACGAAATTCAAGCAAAAAAGAAAAAAAAACATTTAAAGCATGCAATTTACATCCAGGTGTTTTTGTGCGTGATTTCAGTGGGTATGGGTTAATCTCAGTTGATCCCATTTAAGCCAATGTAAATGAAAAATAAGGAGTACAATTAGAATGTTTGTGGTCTTCCCTCGGTTGGTCCAAAACGAGAACATCGAGCCTCAGGCTGAGGAAAGAAAAACACGTTCTTCGGACCTTTGGTTGATGAGCTGCTTGCGAGAAAAATTCAAAAGGATAATATACACAATCTGACCCTGTTCAGTGACTTTAACTTTTGATAGTTCAGTCTGATTGAATTTTAAACCCTCATGGGCACAGGAAAAACATTTGATATGACCAAGTCTGAGGAAATTCTGAACCGCATCAGAGAAATGGAAACCCTGCTAGAGACCTTCGTTCTCGCCACACGACTAATTTGTGTCCTTCGTGTTATCAAACTCCAGCACCAAACTACCAGTAAACCACTTTCATAATTAAATCAGATTCCTCATTGTTAAACAGATATATGCCAACGTCTTACTGTCTGCCACAAACGTCTTTACATGTCTGTTATACATTGAGGCATCAGGCTGATCTCGTTAAGAGAAAGCCCGGCATGAAGTATACAGTTACACATCTCTCGTTCCACACGTAGCCAGGGATTTGCATGTTATCAAATGAAAAACCGCGGTGTAAGTTGATGGATTTTTGTCAGACATAAGTATTATCAAAACACACGTTCTGGCAGTTTTCAAACAGAGACACTTGCAAAGTATGCATTTTTCATGCGGATCACGCCTCCGTGGTGAACTGAGGTTTTTCTCAAGTAGCCTCATGGATATGTATCTGCACGCTATCTCGATCCTCTTCCCCATTTTCCCATTCACCAAGTAGGGCATGAGGTTGGTATTGAAACAACTGCTCTCACCAGTTTGTTAAAGGAGACGTTCGTGTATGCCCAGTACAGGAAATAGAAGTTTTTCAGACGAATCTTCAACAATGAAACAGAAATGCCCAGTCAGGTCTGCCATCACTTATTTCAATTAGCGCCTTGTTTGCCTAACATCGTCCACACACCTCTTGCTCCCCCGTGGAGACGGCTCCACATTTACGTGCAGTCAAGCTCCACAACTGTCACGCCTTACACGGCCTTTTTGTGGATTAGTTTTGTCAAGCATGTACAGCCAAATAGGTGATTCGACTTGAAAAGAATATCCATGTCCAAACTAATGCCTCGTCTCGCGGAAATGTCAATTAAAATTTAGCGTGGACTAACACAAAAGGTACTTCAGAAGTTTACTGGGGTTCCCCCCCGAACAGTCTCCTCCTTTCGTGCTGTAACATGTTTCTCAAATATAATGTTAGTGACTATGGGAAGAATTTTCATTGTTGCTTGGGTAAGACAGGAAAGTCAATAAGGAAACACTATAATGTATTATAGACATCAGTCGCACACCACTTGAGTTTACGCAAGGTCTAAGTCATTCATTCCTTGTATAGGCCACTGACACCATAAATATGGTTCTATTTCCTTGTTGGAGGATATATTTTCTGTCTCTCAATTCTCTGGCACGGGTCATTCCCCCTCCCCTTTTGAGGTGGGTGGAGCATTTCCTTTTGCCGTAAGACTATATCCACCCCCTGTCTCGTGCCCGATCCCACCCTCACATGACTACCACAACAATCTTAATGTTCCCTTTCTTCATTGTGAAAGAACTCTCTCTCTCTCCTACCACAATTCTGCCATTGTGTTAATATCACACAACCGCTTCAAGTGTTTTCTCACATAACTACTTCAAGTGTTTCTCCTTAACATGAGTCATTTTTGGCTTCCTGTGCTCAGATCCCTATAGACCTGTACTTGTCTTATTTACAACTCATGTCAACACCCACATGCATTTTGCCTTGAACAGGCTCAAAACATAAATAAACTTGATAAGTTTCAATGACAACAACAAATACGTTTCATATATATAGATATATGTATTTTCTTGCCATCGAAACTGATTTTCACTCACAAAAACTCTCACTTTTACCTCCGCACCCAATGCTTTATTTAGAGCTGAGTGGCCTTGATACGCCCAGGATGTGGTCAAGTACATCTTAGCACACTGTAGACAGTGCACCCAAGGCTGACAAACAACAAGAATGAAAGCTTGCAATAGGAGACATACACGTTAATTTCCTGCCACAAAGCACAGGGTTCATGCCTGTCAATCACTGAGGTATATCTCTGTCACACACACACGGCTAGATACCCCATTCTCACACAACTAGCTTTTATTTTTATTTTATTATGTCTGTGTGTGAACACAGACATATTGTTTACCCAATATTCTTTCTTTCTTTCTTTCTTTCCTATCTTTCTTTCCACCAGATTTTTGTGTCGTCTTAAACTCAGACACCGTGCAAGCTAGAAACTTCAAACTTTGCATGGCTATAGCACCTGCAGTGAAGTTTTGCATATCGTTCTGAATAGTCAAGATTTTGAAAATTATGCAAATTAGGGCAATTAAAAAAATTCAATTGCTTCTGGCTTCCAAAGTATTCATCCGATTTTGATGATGTTGGACCCAAATTGTAGATATTGTCACACTGCACATTTTTGTAATTTACATGTGACCTCTAAAGGTCAAAGGTCAAGGTCATTTGTACGTTTGAAATATTCATACAGCCATATCTCAGTCAATTTCCATCCAATTTTGATGATGTTGGACCCAAATTGTAGCTACTGTAACACTGCACATTTTTGTAATTTACATGTGACCTCTAAAGGTCAAAGGTCAAGGTCATTTTGCCATTTGAAATATTCATGTAGCTATAACTCGGTCAATTATCATCCAATTTTGATCATGTTGGACACAAATTGTAGCAACTGTAACACTGCACATTTTTATAATTTACATGTGACCTCTAGAGGTCAACGATCAAGGTCATTTGGACCTTTGAAATATTCATCTAGCCATAACTCGGTCACTTTTAATCCAATTTTGATCATGTTGGGCTCAAATTATAGATATTGTAACATTGCACAGTTTTGTTATCACATGTCACCTCTAAAGGTCAAAGGTGAAGGTCATTTGGACCTTTGAAATATTCATCCAGCCATAACTCAGTCAATTTATATCCAATTTTAATCATGTTGAGTTCAAATTGTATATATTGTAACACTGCACATTTTTGTAATGTATATGTAACCTTCAGAGGCCAAAGGTCAAGGTCATTTTTTAGTTTGAAATTTTCATCTAGCCATAACTCGGCCAATTGTCATCCAATTTTGATCATGTTGGACACAAATTGTAGCTACATGTGGGCACTTGTCTATGTGGGCAGGCGGGATGTTGTTGATATTTTGTAATCGTGCAAATTTTTCAAACACACAGACAGATTTGCTTTCAAACAAATCTTTCTTTCTTTCTTTCTTTTTTTCCTATCTTTCTTTCCGCCAGATTTTTGTGTCGCCTTAAACTCAGACACCGTGCAAGCTAGAAACTTCAAACTTTGCATGGCTATAGCACCTGCAGTGAGGTTTTGCATACCATTCTGAATAGTCAAGATTTTGAAAATTATGCAAATTAGGGCAATTAAAGAAATTCAATTGCTTCTGGCTTCCAAAGTATTCATCCGATTTTGATGATGTTGGACCCAAATTGTAGATATTGTAACACTGCACATTTTTGTAATTTACATGTGATCTCTAAAGGTCAAAGGTCAAGGTCATTTGTACGTTTGAAATATTCATACAGCCATAACTCAGTCAATTTCCATCCAATTTTGATCATGTTGGACACAAATTGTAGCTACTGTAACACTGCACATTTTTATAATTTTCATGTGACCTCTAGAGGTCAAAGATCAATGTCATTTGGACCTTTGAAATATACATCTAGCCATAACTTGGTCACTTTTAATCCATTCATGTTGGACTCAAATTGTAAGTGTTGCAACACTGCATATTTTTGTAATTGTGCAAATTTTTCACACACAGACAGATTTGCTTTCAAGCAAATCTTTCTTTTCTAGTTTATTTATTTATTTTCTATTTTTATTTTTACTTTGATTTTTTTTTTTTTTTGAGAAATTTAAGTTTATAAGTGCCAAAGTCATATCCATTCACATGTAGTGCTCTCTAAACTAAATAAAAGAAGAAATTTCCATCTGCCTGCAATGAGCATTCTTTATTTCCAAAATATTGGAAATAAATGTATGTGTATCCTGCTTGTCTGCACAGGCAGCTGCCCGTATCTCACAAGGCGAGACTATGGTTACTACGACAACCAGGTATGCAGTTGTGGCAGGAAGTTAATATGCATGTCTCATATTCAACATAGCTGTATCTGACACCTATCAAACCACATATGCTTTTGAAGATGGCTGTATCTCACACCCATCCAACAACAGCCACTGAAGATGGCTGTATCTCGCATCCCACAAACAATATATGCCACAGAAGATGGCTGTATCTCGCACCCTAAAAACACAATGCTACTGCCAGGCTGCAGATTAGTTCAGTAATTGTTGTTGAAGATTGGTACCTGCCCCTGATGTTAGTTTGTACCCTTGTAAAGATGACATTAAACTTTTCCTACTCAAATTGCCCCAAACTGAGTCTGGCTGGGTGCATTATGCCCATCTTACATGAATGCTGACCAGGAAAGGGTTAATTAAGTCATGTTTTGGTGCAGAGTTTTGTTTAACCCTTTCCTCCTTGGATTCACCCTGACTCAACAGCTTTCCCCATGCCAAGGAAAACTGTTGAACTGGGTCATGTGATCTTGATAGGTTGCATGTACGATTCTCAGTCAAACTGTTTTTCATTACTGTTGAAACGAGTTGAAAACAATGAAGCAGACGACATTTGGCCACCAGCCGGTTTTGGCAAGTTCAAATGGGGAAAGGCTATTCAAGCTGCGACTTATCTGTGTGACCACTTTGTTTCTATTTTGAAATCATGCATATGTTGGCTGTGGAGTCATCAACCCATCATAATTTCTGCTTTTATCATAGCCTCAGTTTTCCCAAGAACAAAAAATAAATTCTGAACACACACACACACCCACACACACCCACACACACACACAAAAAAATACATGAGACCTGAAGATACTGGCACAATCTGTTTCTTGCAAAATTGTGTCAGATATCTGAATATTCTTACAAAATCCCATCAACTATTCAAACTAATAATGCTTCCTATCACGCACTAAGTTAACAACACATGTACGTATATAACAATTACATGGGTAAGTCAAGGACATATGTCAAAATTATTACCTGGGCAATGCTAAAGTCATCCTAACAGTTTTGACCAGTCTAATGGGGAGACTGGTTCAACTCGATCCTTGCATGTCCAGTTCACAATACCCACACAACATCTCAAAGGTCATTGGTGTCAGCGATGATATAGAATTGTATGGTTGCAATGTTTTGCATGAAAGGTGAACAGAAAGCTAGCTCACCTGTAAAGCTTTCACCTTATGCCAAACTTTTTTTTTTTTTTGGCCCTCCCTCCCTCCCTCCTCCTCCCTCCATCATTGTTTGAATTTTGCATGTGGGTGTTTCAGGAAGATGGACAAGTGCATGCATGAAAATAACTTTCAATTCAGCATGGCATTCTCCGGTGACATCATCTGACATGTGGGAAAAAGATACTGTTCAACTCTTCAATCAGTTCTGAAGGCGACATGTACTGAGAACCATATGACACCCAAATATTCAAAAAGAAGCGTGATCACATCAAGAAACTTGTCTATTATCAAAAACATGGAAATATGATCCTTCGACCCAATAAACCCCTGCATCACTGATCATTCTACAAAAATACAATAAGTGTCTTTATACCATTCAGAAACCTGCCAGGCCTATATGCTCAATACCAACTAGCACATTATCCCTATGGCAGAATCTTCAAAAAGCAGTCTCCAAGGTCTACCCAAAGGGCGACTTACTCTTTGCTGATTTTTGTGCCTGCACGTATGACATGTTCAGACTAAAGATGCCATACGAAGACCTGTTTATAGCAGTGCCACCGGGAGCAGGGGAGGGTGCACACAATGAATTCATATCCTGTCACTACCCTGGACATTCTGAGTGATACACATCCCAGAGCACTCTGTGCTGCTAAAGGTCGTTCACATCCACAGGCCACGAAGCCGTCGTCAAGGGCGCATCAGATTTCACTCCCAGAGGAAGTTATACTGGTGGCATGTCCTGGAAATGTGAGCGCATATGCAAATGCTCTTGCATACTAATAACCTAATTCGCATACACGCATCTGTCTTCCTGCTTCTTAGTGCTTACGAAGCACGAGTCGATGGCTGTCGGTCACAGACATCCTTTTGCCGCATCACCTTCCTTTTAATTCATGCTTTAATCAATAGTCACCTGCCTCTTGACACCCAGTACTTTCTCCGTTTCTTCCTGACGTACTATTCCCTGCAGGCTCAATAGGATCGTGATGCCTCAATAATTAGCTCAAGTCAGTCCACAGTTACAATTCTCATCATTCTAACCATCATTTAACATTCACGTTTGAAGCTCAATGTATTTTCTAAGATTACCAAAGACCATCTCATGAATTCTGCGATCCAAAGGCGTATTTCCAAGATAGAATGCTCTGTGGCAAAATATGTGCTATGCTGATGGTCACGAAACCTGGGATGCAGCCCTAACAATGGGCTCCTTCTGATGATATGTGCAAAGTAGGCCATTAACCAGAAAAGGATCTTGTCTTGATATCAAATTGACCTACACTGAGAATGCCAAGGAGTCAACATTTAAAACTGCATATGAGCAAAACTTAAAATTGGCAAAAACTCGGTAAATTTGTCCATCTCATGGTTTTTGCATCAATGTCTAGCTAACCATGCTTGCATTTACAAGTGAGGTCGTTTTCCAAGCGCATACCCCTGCTCGGAGCAATTAAAAATTAAACTGAGGGTAAACAGAAAATATGTTGCGAGAACAAGAGCAATACTGTGCTACAAACTACCAATAAAGTGTCAGAAAATCAAAACCAACAAGGATTATCTTTTGACTGTGGCCAAAATCACTACCCAAAAAGGTCATGGTGGATATTGGGTTAAAACTGCATGGTTTATTACAAGGGGGGAAAAGGGGTTTTCCACACAAGTGAATGGGGATTTTTATTTACCGTACTTGTGTACTAAGAGCTTCTTTAATTTCAATACTTTCTACTAGCCATTTTATGAAGTTTTCTTATTTCCCATATCTTGTACTTGGGCACCCACCTCTCCCCCCCCCCCCCCCCCCCCCGCCCCTTTAATTAAAGGTGACAATCATAAAGTAAAGAATGCCCCTGAATTTTGACTCAAAAATCAAAAAGAATCTGACATTCTCCATTAAAGATATCATGTTAAGCCACTCCTCAGAATTGATAATTGTCATCATCATAATAATTAATAAAGTAATGACAGCTGTATTAGGATGACTCAGCTCTTCTGACACCGGAATCAATGGTTCCTGTATTTATGGTCTTGGAGGAAACTTTTGGCATTCATTTATGTTCAGCATTATCACAGAAAATTTTGAAACAATGCTACCTCATTTGCCCAGCATTATTTCAGTACTTTTTTCCGCATTTAGATCCGGTATTTGAGAAATAAATATTGCAATCAGAATGCCGCCGAAAGTTTGACCACATTTCTGACCATTCCAACATCATACCTCTCTACCAGTTCAACATCCACTCAGTATTGTTTCAGCGTGACGTTAAAATCAATTTAATGAGGCTTGCAACAATGCCAAACTTATCAAATTCTGAAAGAAAGAAAAAAAAACTGCTTCTGCATCAGGTCCAATCCTAAAAGAATTCATGCTACCAAGAATCCCAGTACTGCACACATATGCTGAATCTATGCTCAGCAAACTGCCTGTTGCCTCAGTACCTGCGGAACATTTAATGATATACATTGTTTCCTTGGAGAGGATTGAAAAAGTAGGCAGGTGCTGATATTAATTTATCTCTTGCAAATGCTCGAATGATGCATGTCAATTAATAATATATTTACCCTGGTAAATGCTGAAATTTTGGCCTTATTCCAGCTTTCTTTCAGTGCTGAAACTGTAGTATAACATCAAAAATAACAAGATATGCACTTGATAACTTCCTCAAAAAAACATGTATCCAAAACATGCAGGTTTGCTTTTGTGTCAGTTTTAAATCAAATCAAATCAAATCAAATCAAATCAAATCAAATCAAATTCCCAGGATGCTTGGGAAAAAGTTGAAGTACATTTTTTGTGAAAATTGTTTATTGTTATAAATTTTTATCACATACTTAAGACCATATTACCTTTAAAAATAGACATAATACAGACCACGTAGTCTGTCAGGCCACACTACGTATAGTCCTGCTCCGGACTACGTTGTTTTGCACTACTTTCTTTCAATTCTCAGGATCATTTTCCTTATAAGGCAAGCAAGAATACCTTGGTCATTAGATCAAATTAAAAAGACACACGTCTCAATGCCACGAGAGAAATTTCTAAAAACATAGACAGCAATCAAGGCCTGCGTGTTATTTGCATCTGTACGTCACTAACACTGGCAAGAAAGTGTCAATGCCAAATAAATATACTCAAGGATAGCAACTGCGCGTAACCAAAAAAAAGGGGAAAAAAAACTTGAATAACATTGTGGACATCATGGAAGTTCAAAATCATGCCAAGTTTTTGGGTAGGATTGGGATAATCCAAATATGGAAAATCCTCATTTTCACCCAAATTGATCAGAACAGCTGAAGGGCTGTTCCAATGATCCAATAATGTGCAGGCTGAAGAAAAGTGGGGCTCTTTTTCTTGAAAACATTTTTGCCCAACTTTGGGGGGAGGGGGGGGGGGTAAATTTCAAGATGTTGTAAGTGGATGGTATATACTTTTAGCCTCAGGAGGGGAGATGGGTCAATCAAAAAAAGTTATCATATGGAGGTGGACAGGCTCAATAAAGTGAAGCTAATGCATCCACTGTTTTTACCTGCCGTTAGTCACATTTCTCAGCTGTCACTGTGCTAATTTGGGGGAGGAAAGGTGGGGGGGGGAGGGCAGATCTAGAAATTTAACAGTAAAAGTGCTGAAAGTGTGAGGCAAATGGTCTGCAACGCAGCCCCTCAGAAACTCCTGCATTTTAGCATTTTCACACTCCCTTTTCACCCTTTTCTCTGCACCAGAAAGCCATATTTTCAGGGTGCTGTTGTGGGAATTTTTCAAACTTATGGCCAGCCCATTGAAAAGAAATCACAAGAAAACTTGTGTACGTTTTTAGAGGAGGGAGCAGAGACAAAGTCTCCATAACCCTTCAGGATCCACACCTGATAAATGTTTATACATTTCAAACAGTAATATATGTGTCAACCATCTATAAATTACATACAGTTCAAAGAGTTCTGTGTTGATAATGGTTATGGTAACTGTATTTAATGTAATCATTCATATTTTTGGGTCACAATACTCATTCTTGAATTTTGTTCTTAGAAAATATATTTAGACACATTTTCAATAATTTCAACGGTACATTGACATTCACTCATCTTGTAAATTTTTTTTTGCCGATAACCTTTCCTGTCAACAAAAAGTGGTATCATATTGCAGGCAATCCTAAAATAACATGTCGATTGAATGTCATGAGAGTTGTCTTAATTGCAAGTATATTTGATGTTTTTTTTGTATAAAAGGTGGTCTTTAAAACAGGTATATACATGTACCACTGTGAAAATATTGTGGACGTATTTTATACACAAATATACACATAACTGTACTTAAATAAACCGAAATGAAATAATTATATTCACATGAAAAGAGATAGAAGTATTTTACAAGTCACAGAAAGGGCAATACAAATCTTGCACAGCAGTTTACCACTAAAACTAGTTCACTCTTTCCCACTCAAATCGCCCACAAGCACCTGGATGTAAATTGTCATCTTCCTTCACGTTTTTAATTAAAATTTCTCATCACTTGAAAAAATTTTGCTGAGATTTGTAAAAAAAAGACCATTCATGATGACACACCCCAGGTCAACAGCTTTCCTTGGCATGAGTTGGGCGCAATGCACCCAACCCACAACACAGAAAGCTATCGACTAAGTCCTAGTCTAACCAGGAATGAGTTGACAAACATGTGGATCTATGTAAATCTCCATGGAACAGTGCAAGCGACATTTCTGTTGAGAAACCTCAGACATATAAAAAAAAAAAACCTCTTTGAAAGACCACCAGGAAAGCTCCTGTTCCCATTTTTCCATGTTATTTTCCCTCACACTAGCAACCTTTTTTAAAAAAAAAAAAAAGTATCTTGGGTGTCAATAATATGATGAAGAAAGGACCACTACGCAACTTCTCTCTTTATGTTTGGATCAGTCAATGCAAGTGGGTAAATACTGCTGGGAGAAAATATTGCTGACTCGGGGGTTTTGAGAAGCCTCATGACAGTTTCTGTGAATGATGGCCGAAATTTCAATTTTCAGCCCCAGCTTTTTTTCTTAAGCATAAGCTTATACAAATCTTTACTTTTAGTTTATTATTACTTTTTTTTGGTTACAAAGATCAACCTACTTGTGCATACAGCTTCATGAATTGATTTTTAAAAAAAACAAGTATGTATACTGCTGTTATTCTTGTTTTTTTTAAATCTATTTTCTTCTTTTTAAGTTAAAAACAACATTAAAGATTTCTCAGTGACAGAGGCTGCAAAGCAAGTTTACCTTCTAACTATGGGTATGAATGATACTTTTTTCCACTTACACTCTATACATACATACATACATACATACATACATACATACATACATACATACATACATACATACATACATACATACATACATACATACATACATACATTCCTTCAATTTTTTTGTTTATATTAGCTTCAGTGGGAAGCATTTTGTTTAAAATTTGTACTAATCTTTCTGACGTGTGTAAAATGCTTTTGTTGCTATTTTTTCTTATGGATATAAGTATTTCATTTTCACCTCTATTTAATCACATTTCTATTTTATTGACTGATGTTCCAACTCGTGCATATGGTTGCTATAAAACCTGACATATAAATGGAACACTTAATCTTTCAAAAGTATAATCTATTAACAGTCCCTCTTCGCATTAAATCTAAACAGGACCCCACCAAATATGTATTACCTTATCATTTGACACATGTAAAACATACAACTAGAAAATGATCGTTAAATCTTTAGACCACACAAAGGGATATCGGTCGCTGTCTCTGCAGTTTGATAGTGACAAGTCATTTGTATACAGAGATAATATTTGTCACCATTGACCCAAACCCTTCAACCGGCCAAGAAATAATCATGAGTGTACGTCTTTGATTTTCAATTTTGTGTCAATGTTTAGCCTCCTTGTATTGAACCTGATTGGATGTGCAGGATAGGGGTGAAAAAAAGGACCTCTTTCATGTTTTTCACCCCAAGTTGGTGATGAATATTAAATATTTGCAAGATAAAATGGTGTTTCATGGGACATCTGCAAAAAGAAGTTCATTTTAAACCATTTTCAACATATGTAAACCTGCTTTGTATACATTATTTATATAAAGATTACTTGATAATTATTTTTAATCAATCCAAAACAAAACAATCAATTGTCATACATTTATCACAGCACTGGGGTACACCTGCACCGGTTTAAAGATTTTACACTTTGTAAAAAAATGTTCATCTTCTCCACCAGGGGGTGCTGTACTTCAATATTTCACCACTTGGTGTGATTCAAAGACATTTACTTTACACATACATAACGGTTGTGTTTTGTGCACGAGCAAACAGGTTGCTGATTTCATTTCGTATTATCTAAACAAATGAACACATAGGTTAGACTTTGACAACAAACATCAACGAAAAAAGCTTGATCTCATGATTATTTCGAACATACACATCACAATACCAGACAACATTTTGCTATACAACTGGCATGAAGTTTACTAATGGCATTCAAGTCATGCTACTCCTACATGTGAAAACATGCATTTCAAAGCACTTAAAAGCTTCAAGAATGAAAACGATGCAATGTCAAATTCATCAAATGTTTTAAAAAACTGTTCCTGACAATCACATTGACAAGAGTAAAATGCTGTTTCATTCATTCACCACCCCACCCCTACCCCCATCATGCAACGTATCATCCCAAAAGAGAAATTTTGTTTGATTTCTGTTCAGTTGTTTGTGTTCTGTATAGAATTACATGAGTTAAAATTAAAATTTTTTGGGCACGAGAAAAAGTACACTTTGATGCAGACCGATTTCCAAACAGAGCACACTGGTTGATTAGGCAGGTTTGCCGACTGATCCCCTAGGTCCCTGTGATACAAACAACTTGCAGCATGGGATGGCAAACATGCAACAACACGATTTCCACACAGCACCATGTTGACACAGCAGACTGTTGGATGAATGAAACAGGGAGGTCTGGCACCAGCGGCTCGTGGGCTTTCGCTGCCACCACACAGCCCAAACACAATGTAAACTTTTTTATGTAATCGGTGCCGTCATATCCAGTTAGAAAACAGGCGAGTTGTGTTAGCAGCAACAAGGTGTAGAGTCCAGTTACACGTCCAGGGTAAATTAAATGGAGAATGACTATTGACTTTTTCCGACCCCCGCAGGGGGGTAGCAATTATTGGTTCCTGCATTTTGCTTCCCGCCCCGACCCCTACACCCTCATTACAAATGATCACATCCATTCTGATGACATGAGGTTTGTCCCTTGTTTGTATGGGAACAATAAAAATCGGGGGAAAGAAAAATGACTTTCATGAGCCACAAGATAATAATGACCCTGTGCTTTGAGGATGCCTTACTTATTTGTAATCTTATGTTTGTGTGCCAGTCACTGCACATCACCACAAATTTACCTTCTTCATTTTGCTTCACCGAGTAAAATGATGGCTATGTGAAAAAAAAAAAAAAAACGGACAAAAAAAATTAACAGAATCTTCCACGTCAAGGCGTCAGTGCGTCTCCTATGATTTCAAGTTGGCACAACTTTCGAACTTCAGATTGTTCATCATTCTTCATAGAGGACACATGTGCAAGATTTGAAGAAAATGCTGCAAAATGCTCTTGGTATATGAGGCTAATAATGAGAACTGCTATAAAAATGTGGAAAAAAAAAGAAAACACACACGACGACATGGTAGGATGGTCAACATCCCTGTTTACTCTACTCGAGTGGAACCAGTGAACGTTAAGTGAATATAATACATAGCCAAAGGAAGCCACATGGCCTCAAACAACTGAGTCACCCATGGACAGAATTGTCCAGGTAACTGTTACCAATGCCAGAACTCGAGCAAACAAAACAAACATACACAAACACAAAAAACCTGCAAAACTGACCTGTTCCTAGGATTGTACATTTTGTGGGAGGTGAATAAACTATGGATACAAATAACACTGAAATTAAATATGCGGCTTTTTATGTGTCAACACAATTTGTATCTCTGTCTCTCTCTCACTCTGTCTGTGCGCATACACGCACAGACAGACACACACACACACACACACACAACAAGGCAGGTATGAAAACCAAACTGGAAAGTTCATCTGTATGACCTGTAATTGATTCTGACAACCAGGTATAACCACATTAATTAGTCTAAAATCAGATTTGTCACACATGATAAAATTACTTGTAGCTCTGAAAGATCTATGTCCAAAAGCATACACTCTAGCTGATTTCCATATTTACACAAGTTCCACAGCTGAGAACCTCAAACAGCCTTTCTCGCTTCTGCTTTTTTTTTAAAGAGCCATATGTTGTCACAAACTGGCTGACACCTAGACATTTAGTCACAGGACATGTATGTCATCTTGATATAGTTACTCGTTTTTACCAGGGATATTGACAGCCAATCAAAAATGTCCCTACAAAGTTTCCGCACATTAACGATATGTACAGGCATGCCAGTCAGTGAAGAAACAAATTAAATATGTCAACATGCCATTGATGTTTTAGCGCCACTTTTTACCTGCATTTTACATTAAATAATAGAAAAAAAGTCTATGCTTTATTGTACTTTTGAGTACAGTGTTTACCCTTTAAAAAAACACAAAAGGGTCTACAATTCTTGCATTACATACATGGTTTCAATAGGGATGAACCCAGACCCCTACTTGGGGATTAGAGGGTTATAAGTCCTCAGGAAAGCCTTAAAGTTTGATTTTATTTCATACTTCAAAATTCAGCTGCTGGAGTGAGGGGGGGGGGGGGAGGTGCATGCTGGTAGCTTTCTCTCCCTTCTTCTGCAAAGTCCACCTACACCCTACATACACAAAGAAACTGACACAAAAGTTCTTGTAATCATACTTAGGTTCAGCTGACCAATCCTTTCAAAACTATGGGCATTAACAATGAGGGCACAATGTACATCTACCTTATTGTGCTTTACTTCTCTCATTCTCCAGAACTGTCTTTGTGACTTCCCACTTACACCAGAACACACCACCAGCACACTCTGCTATCCCATTACACCTTTACATTGATACCTAAGGACACAAATATAACTAGAAAAGATTATTTGCTGCATAGCAAATCAGTGTGTGTGTCTTCAAAGCATTATTGGTATGGCAATGTACAACTATTCCATAACACAGGAGTAAAAGTTGGAATGGCATCTCTATCTCTTATAGCTTTGATGTTACTCAAGATTTAAAATTTCTAATGGTGCTACAACTTTTGTTTTTAATTCATTAGGCGCACAATGGTCAACAATCCCCTTGTAGACGTTGGAATGACATCTCTATCTATTATAGTGTTGAAGATATTCAAGATCGAAAATTTAGAATACTGCTAATTAGCATAATTTAAATTGCTACAACTCTTGTTATAAATTTACTACATCTGCAATGGTCAGTAACTCCTAGTACAAGTTGAAATGACATCTCAATCTATTATAGCTTTGAAGATATTCAAGATTCAAAGTTTCAAATGCTTCTAATTAGCATAATTTAAATTGCTACAACTTTTGTTTTAAAATCATTTGATGCCCAATGGTCAATCACTCTCTAGTACAAGATGGAATGACATCTCTATCTGTTTCATTTTTGAGGATATTCAAAATTAAAAATTTCAAATGCCCCTAATTTGCATAATTTTTAAACATCTTCAGTCCTCTTGCAAAAAAGGTCCAACTTCTATTGTGAATGTACTATCATGCCAAGTTTGGAGTTTCTATGTATAATAGTGCCAGAGAAAAGTGTCAGACAAATTCACAAAGAAAGAAAGAAAGAAAGAAAGAAAGAAAGAAAGAAAGAAAGAAAGAAAGAAAGAAAGAAAGAAAGAAAGAAAGAAAGAAAGAAAGAAAGAAATAAAGAGAGAGAGAGAGAGAGAGAGAGAGAAAGAGAGAAAGAAAGAAAGAAAGAAAGAAAGAAAGAAAGAAAGAAAGAAAGAAAGAAAGAAAGAAAGAAAGAAAGAAAGAAAGAAAGAAAGAAAGAAAGAAAGAAAGAAAGAAAAAACAGACACACTTTAAATATCACTTTACATCTGGATTTTATCTCATTGTGAGGTGACAAAAGATGTCCATATCCTCTCAACTGAAAAAAATCTAAAGTCACTTGATAATTGACACAAATTATTGTGTAGACATTTATTCATGCAATGAATTATAATGAGAAGTTTAAATCTCCTCAGATACACCTGTCAGCGATGATGATAGATTGATCTGCAGATTTCTTTTACTTCCTCTGAACTATTCATCCAGCTTCAAATGGTTGAATTGTATTTTGAAAAAATGTAAAGTGATGGGACATCTGAGCATTTGCAATCCATTACTATAAGTAATAGGCTTCCTGTATTCTTTCCAATTGTAGCACATGTCCTCAATATAAGCACACCCCCTACTTTTAATATTGGGGATTCTATTGAAAATTCTCTATTTTTCAATATTTTTAAAAATTAACTGCTTCTGATGAAAAAAAAGAGGGCTAAGTGTTGTTATATTATGCTATATAGATTCTCTAATAAGTGTAATTGCTTGTGGTATTGTAAATTAAGACTTATCATTATCACAAAACTCTGCAAAAGGAAAACTTTCCATTAGAACAGCGTGCTACTATTGGAATGAGTATGGTAAGTATGTTACTTTGAGAATCACATTCATCCAACCCAAAATTTGAGAGTAAGAAAGAGAGTGAATGAGTATTATCTGTTTGGATCCAGTATTCAGTTTACATAATATTTATAATGTTGAAATGTATCCTGGGTAACCAGACTCCAGTTGCCTGGCAACCCCATATGTGTATTTAATGCAACACCTTCAGGTTCTTCTACAAAATAGGGGTAGGGCTTTGGTTACCAAGGCAATGGATGTACCCTATAAGCAGCTGAGATAGTTGCCTAAGTTTCCAAAGTGTACATCTCCCAGCAAGTAAATACTTCACCAGATCACAGGAATTTCAGGTGGTACATACTTTGCTGACAATTATCACTTTTCCTTTGGAGAATGGAAAACAAAAAATTAAGAAAGAAAGAAAGAAAGAAAGAGAGAGAGAGAGAGAGAGAGAGAGAAAGAGAGAAAGAGAGAAAGAAAGAAAGAAAGAAAGAAAGAAAGAAAGAAAGAAAGAAAGAAAGAAAGAAAGAAAGAAAGAAAGAAAGAAAGAAAGAAAGAAAGAAAGAAAGAAAGAAAAGAGTGGATGAAGAATGACGCTTACAAAATCCCACATCAAAAGCTCATTTTCCGAAAAAAAGGACTGAAATTAGACATATGTTCCAGTTTACTCATTTTAATTGGTATAAACGTTTGTTGTTTTTATTGTTAACCAACAAGATTCACCTTGATGTCACTTTTATTTTCAGCAATATATTTTTATATATGCGGCACAAAAGAAAGGTGAGACAGCTATTGAATATAACATGACTGCTAATCAACGTGACACCACTGTCCAGTAGGTGATCATTAACAGTTTGACTTTAGGTTGTCACAGAATCTCTGTCACCGACTGACTTTGGGGTGACAGGAAGGATGCTGGTAATTACTACTCTAATCCTGCTGCCAGGAGGCTTGTGTCAGCCAATCACTGTACAGATACTGTGTCCACGATGTTGCTAAAGTGAAAACCTGAAAACCTGTCTTGGGGGCTACTCCAATGAGAAACCACCTGTGTTGAAAGACCACCTTTTCACGGTACTTTGCTCAGTACTTTTCACCTTATCTATACCTCCTGATTGGGAAACAACCTGTCTTTAAAGACCACAATTTGGTGTTCCCCAGGGGTGCTCTTTTGCAGACAGGTTTCTCTGTCAAATGCTCTCATCCTGTTACTAGGAGGCTTGTGTCAGCCAATCAGTATACAGACACTGTGTGCCTGATGCTGGTTGACCACTCACATCTTATTGCCGGGAATCTTGTAACAGCCAATCAGCTTGCATGACACTGTGCATATGATGCTGGACAATCACTACTCTCCTGTTGCCAGGAGGCTTCCATCAGCCAATCAGCATGCAGATACTGTGTCTACGAAGATACGGTCAGTCAAACATCCACCCGTATAGATCCCAACCAGTACCATCAGGCGTTTCGCATCATCAGCCCTGTCCCCTTCCAAAATGCAAGAGCCTCTCGAAGCCAGCAGTGTCCAAGCATTTGCGAGTCTGCAAGTTCAAGATGTCCCCTTTGGAGGCATCAATTCTAACTGCAGGCTTAAGCCAGCTTGGGCATCTCCAGTTTAATAAGCAAGGGCAGGCGCTATGGTGAAGTCACGCTGTGCATGCTTATGAACTTGCATCCATTTTTCAAGCGGGCTGCCTGCCTGGGTGGTTTACCGAGTGTGTATTGTGCCAAACACACATGAAAAGCTCCTTCCTGACAAATGTGATATAATGTTTGGTAATGTTGGCAGACAGACACAATCAATCATTCCTCAAAGGGCTGGTGGCTGATAGCAGGGTGTACCTCAGGCCGGGCGTTGCCAGGCAATGACACAGGGCCTCGCAGCCGCTCCACTCGACAAACACGCCATTCACTGCCGCAAACAAAGCCTTGATAAATTTCACTCCTTGGACGCAAAAAAATTCTGGCGGGCTTTTCTATTCAAGGACTCACGTTCTGGGCACAGGTCTAGCAAATGAAACTTGAGACACAAGGGTTTGTGAAAAGTATACGCCAAGCTCTTGGAAAGAAGAACTACATTTGGGAATAGAACATGTCATTTCCTTGTGCTCTGTTGTCCGCACCCTGAAAACACCAGATGACAGAGTGATCAAGGTACGGATCCCTACATGTAAATATGTAAATATTTTCATTTAAAAAATATAGTCCCTCAAAAGATTTCATCAGCTGGTGTACGTGTACAGTATTGTTCGGGAATACACAAACTCTGCGGGTCTCTTGTTCAATACGCTCTCATTTTCTTTTTCTTTTTTTCCAGGAAATGATAGAGTCAGCTGAATTTCAATGTATGGTTTATTTAATTCCTTCTTTTTATGTTTTATTTCCAGGATTTAGACAATTCCTGAAATGAAAAAAAAAAGTGTTCCTACAGGAACTTACCATAACTGGCCATATTTAGTTGTTAAAAAAATCATGATTTTTTTTGTGGAACAATGTATAACAAATAAATTCTGACTTCTGAAAATATTCAAAAAAAAAAAAAAAAAACTCAACAGGATCTCAAATTATCAATTAAGCACCACGTGTTAAGTTCATCCTTTCAATAGGTTAAAGTAAGAGGCATGTCAACACACTATCAGTTAATAAAAGTAAGTACTATGTGCCCCAATTAAATACAACATGCTGCTTTTTGGCTTGTCAGGCTATTGTAACAAGTAACAACTGATACATAATCACATGGATGAGGCAAGTCATTTAGGTCATCCAGGTTAACCCCTGGCAAATGAAGCCTACTTGTCATCAAGCACAAGAGGATCCTACCAATTGCCATTTTAAATGGGTTCGTGTTTACCTTAGGTGAACACGGCAACATTAACACTTAACCCTTTCTAACTCAAATCAGCCAAAAGTGCCCATGATGAGAAACACATCCAGCTACCTTTGCTCACCTTTTTTTTTTTTTTTTTTTTTTGGTGATCAGAAAACATTTCTCGGATCGAGGACCGTGGGAGATATACTATACCCCACGTGGAACCGGACAGCATGGCCTGGAAATGCAACTTCAAGACATGCCCAGATCACACCAAGGAAAGCTGTTGACTTCTTATAATTCTGACCAGAAAAAGGGTTAACTGGAAACCATAGGGAGTATAATGTGCACCAATATGCAGAACAAACTCCACAGGGAGGACACCATGTAGGCATGGAGACATACTTGCAGCCCCTACCCCGCCTCAACAAGGATCCAGAGTGCGACAGGTTGTACTTCCCCCCACTGTGATTTATCTTAATACTCCTGGGGGCCACTGAGACAGTGTCCTTTAGAAATAACAGCAGTAATTTTTTGTAATACCACCTAGATTTTCTCCAGTGACGTGGCTCTTTGAGCAATGAGAGTGGGAAGGATTTTAATTATCCATGCACACTGAACCGTTAGGCAAATAGGTTCCCTGCTTTTACATACCCACTTGACAACCCAAATGAAGATAAACACGTACACTTTATAATTAGACTAACCCCTGTTATACTGAATTATGGCGACACTTTCATCCGTTTTTTCTCATTATGTGTTGATTGGCCAAGTTTGGTTAATTGAACTGTAGGTGGCAAGAACCATTAGAGTGATCTAAAAAAAAAAAATTAAAAAATGAATCAACAATTAAACAAAACCTTCTTACGCATACCACCCATCCTCATCCTTCTACTTTCCCTGCAATTTCAACAGAAACAATGATGCCCTACATAAAGGCATTAAAGTCGTGACTAGGTGTGACAGTCTCTTAAACTTCCTCTAAAGTATTTGTTTGCAGACATGCCCATGCTGTCTGTTGATAACTTATTAAAAAGTAGAAACTGGACACTGACTCATCAGGAAAGCTGTCAGTGTGCAAGATATGATACAGATAACCGGGAAATTTACTTTTACTCACAGAAAGGCCTCAGGCCAAAGCTATTGAATTGTCTGTGTCTCATGTCAAGACATATGACAAAATAAATATTTTGAAGCCCAAGCAAAATGAAAATATAATTGTCCTCTGGGATTTGTCTTACAGTATTTCTCACATATAAGTATCAAATACATAAGATGATAAACATTCATATATATATATATCAGATTTTTTTTACTTTGGGGGTAAAAAAAAACTTCCATTTCCTTTGGATCAGAAGCAACACTTAAGAGCAGGTCAGCAAATTAAGAAACAGACTATTAACCAGCAATGCCCTCATAGTTAATGTAACTGGCTGCTCGGAATTCCGTGAGAAAATATGTTTGCTTTGTCTGTAGAAGTGCTATCCTTATCTGGGTATGTGTATATATATATATATATATATATATATATATATATATATATATATATATATATATACACACACACACACACACACACACACACATATATATACATACATATATATATATACATATATATATATATACATATATATATATATATATATATATATATATATATATATATCACCATAGATAAATTTGTTGCACTCTTGTTCAAGTGTGGTATTTAAGCATAAGTTAAGTTCAAACTAAGTACGTTAAATCAGTACATAAACACAATGGTCCCCCTTTTCAGAGACCATCACTAGAGTAAGTCTAAAAGTGGTAAAATAAAGCTGGTGGTCTCTCAAAAGAGGGACTACTGACATTGGAATATAAATGGATTAAATTGATGTTTCAAAACTACTGAACTTTTACATAATTTTTATCAACATTTATATCTGTAAAGACTAAGGCACCAAATTTCAATGTTCTTGTTTCTAACCAGGGAAAAACAAAACTACAAAATTAGGATCTATTTCAAGGGTCGCTGGAATGAACAATATAGCAGCGGGGAAGTGGGAAATGAGCATAAAAAAAACCCCAGTGAATGAAAACATTCACTTGCTCCCAGACATAACAAGTAAAATAACATCAGGAGGGAGGGCAGGGGGTAGGCTAGGAGACATAAAATGACTAAATCACATGCTGAATGTGAATGTTTTTGAATAGAGAACTCCAACCCCCTCCCCCCCCCCCCCCCACATGTAATTCAATATGATACACTCTTTAGTCAAGTATATTATTTTGGGCAAGATGGATCTGGTATCCACCAGCATTGAATCAGTGCCATATATCCTAATAGTAACCGTAGATTATACCAGCCTGGGTGTACACAGTACAACACAGATTTAGATCAAACTTTGGGTGGAGAAATTTTCTCATCTGTCAACAAATGAATGAATGTACTGATCTAGAATATGCCAAGTATTTAAAAACAAAAACAAAAAATGTATATCTGTACCACGAGTTCTAGATATAAAATAAAGCACTGCTTTGTGTTCGACATCACATTGGCAAGGAATCTTTCCTGCAGTCGGTTCTGTGTCTGCGCAGTCTACTGTAATTGAATGTGAAATTTGATCCTGGAATTACTTTTACGGTGAGCAGCTGGCATGTGTCCATCATACTGTGCTTTTCATTCATGTGAAAGTTTGAACACAATGTTTTAAATCAACTCCATACTTTCACCGACAGCCCATACTGCCCGCTGGTACTAACATAAATGTGGCTAATGTATCTGACCACAGATAGGAATCAATATAAATTCCATTGTAACATTACAAGTTCAGCATCGGATAAAAAAAAAATAATAATTTACATTTATCTTCCTAATTACAAAACAGAGCAATCCGCCATTCAGGACAACCACACGCGAGCACACACAGAAAAATGCCACAAGCATCTCCGCAAGTTCCGCTCCATGTGCAGTCTAAGCATCCCACTGCATGAATTTCCGCTTTTCCCCCATCCGTGATTTTTTTTTTTTTCACCACCACCACATGATGACAGCAAATATCATTTCCTACTTTCACCCACTTAGAAAGCATTTAAGCATTTCTAAAATGGCAGCAGGAGGACCTAATGGGTGTTAAAACTATCAAACTTATCCGATGAGTCAGAGTTCCCATGTAATCAGCTGCTTTTATTTGGGGGCTCTGTATCCTGCATCAGCTCAAACTGATGAGAATATTAATACAAACAAACCTGATGACTGACAAATCAGAATTTGAACTCTGGTACATTAAACTGAACTTATTTACACATATTCAGTGTGAGTATGTGTCACAACTCCCCCCTCCCCTCCCCCACAACATTGTTTTGATGTACAAAATGTTTGGATCCTTCTCTTTTGAGATCACATTGGTCAGGTCTCTGGATAATTGTGTGTGCTAACTTCCATGTAATTTTCCTGTATTGAGAGGCCTCTTTTGTACCTGTCACTTGGGTGCTTCTGATGTCAAAAATATTCTGTCTAAAACAAAAACAAAACGTGTTTGTAAAACATAGACAGATACCTCCCTGCCATAATTATGTTTGCCCTCATTACCCTCTTGATAGTGAGCCTACTAAATGGGGTCCTCGTGACCTTGGGAAGTGGATGAAAGTCATCAATTTGCAAAACCTGATGCAGTCCTCATAAAGGGACTGACCTTGAGCAATACGCAAGTCCTAGCTCTAAAGTTCTGTTGACAAGTTAAGCAACCTAAAGGTAAAGGTTGTGGTGAGAAATGGTGCAGAAACAATAGTCTACCAACCTGTGCGGTGAATTTGAGAATTAGGTCAAGGTTATTTATGTTTTAACTTTATCAAACCTTTATAGAGACTATTATCATGTGCAATATTGATATCCTAGGCTGAATTCTGAGTTAAGATGCAGAAACCAAATTCACAAAAGTGGCCATGTGACCTAGGAAATTAGGTCAAGGTCACCCTTCTTTGAAGCTGATCTAGCCCTAATAAAAGACTATAAAAGTCTAGAAAATAAAAGCTCTGGCCCAAAAAATTCAGCAGTTATGAAGCAGAAACCAAATTTTTGTTATGTGTTACTGTGACCTTGGGAATTGCCTCAAGGTCACCTATTTCAGAACTTGACCTAGCTAGTTGGATGCCAGACAGCAGGCAACTGACTGACCATTGTATAAACGCAGCTCACTGACAACAGTTGAGCTAAAAACCAGTCGCCAGAGGAAGAGTGTAGTCGGAGGATTCTTGACTAAATCATGGCTTATACATTGAGTGTATAGGTATGCTTTTAAGCACAAGAACTTCTCCCTCAACTTAGGACAAATCCCTCAAATAAAAATTGGAGAAAGCAATGTGTGACCTCCATCTGCATGCCGGCATTATGTCACTAAACACAACCTGTTTAAGAGCATCCAAAGAGGAAGCAATGGCCCTGACCTTTTGACCTCTGGTCTGGTGCAACTGTCAGAGTTCTAGGATTTTGTCTGCCACAACATAGGCCAATTTGATTGCCTTGGTAACCAGGCCAGAGATAGTGTTGCTACAGGTTCCAGGTGAATCCAGTGAAATTGTAGTCTTTTTCTTTAAAGGTATGAATAGCTGATGTCTACCTTTCCTGATGGGATTAGTTCTTTTCAAATATAAATTAAGTGCTTTAACTGGGCAAAGCAATCTGTCAAGATCCTGCCAATCCATATTAGCAGAGAAGTCCTTGATAGAAAAGCCCACAAAGGTGGTGATCAGTCGATCAGGGGCAAGCGTCTTACTCACAAACAAAGGGTTTACAGAAATCTCCACAAATCTGGAAAGACATTCCTCCTATCTGAGATGATCTATTTGACGACACTTTGAGGTACGTATATGGTGGGCAGAACTCCTCCTGTGCCTGCTGTGGCTTAATATCCTAAGTGGAACCTGGCAGGTTCCTTAATTCTGCGACCAGCCAGCTGCCAAAGACCCCAACTGCTCCGACATCATCTTGGTCTGTGCCCAATGTACGTGGAAGAGAGAATCTCCAGCTGTTGTTGCTCCTCCCTCCTTTGGGCCGTTGGCTGCAGAAACGGTCCATGGTGTGATCTATGTTTTGGGTGGTGATGGCCTCACCTGTCCTCATACTTCCTCTTCCTAGTGTAAAGACAGGTGGTGAGGTCACTCAGCATGCCCTTACCTGTCTCACTCCCTGAAATGCTCAGGATGCATGCACGAAACATGATGCTGCTGCAAGAAAGAGGGGGAACATGGATGGTCGCGCCAGCTGCTGTGAGCCTCTAGCCATAGCTGCTGAGCCAGTCATGGTGGAACAATGCCTCTGTCAATAATATCCTGCTCCTGTGGATTGAAAGCCAGATTCTATCCCAGTCACATGCGTGCGCAAGGTAAATTCGTCTTTTTTTCCGGGCATAAATTTGTAACAAATCCCAGCAACCATGCCCTCTCGTGCATTGCTGACGTTGCTTGTTACGTCAGCAGCCAGCACATTGTGTTTCATCGATCTTGCTTTCATAAACAAAGTATAACGTGAAGTCTGCTGTCAGAACAGCACGCGCCACACGCACCGCATGATAACCCAAGTTGCAAAGCTTATTTCCGTTAAAAAAATAAAAGGGGGGATGGGTCTGTCACTTCAGGCATTTTTTGATATTTAAGTTGATCAGGTTTGCTTGTTTGTCTCTTGCAACATTACTATGTTGTCGGAAACTGGGATAGAATGGGGTTTAACTACTTCTGGGGAGGATTGGACGTTCAACTAAGGCCGCACCATGAAGGCTTGGCAGCCGTCCATGCCCTCCTTCATCAGGCATGGACTAAACCTGCCAAGCCTTCATGGTGCGGGCTAAGTTGAACATCCAATCCTCCCCAGAAGTAGTTAAACCCCTAAACAACCTGGACTGGGTGGTCTAAGCTGAGGATGCCCTATCTGCTATAGGCTGGCACAGAGGGTGGTTGGTCAATGCTGGAAACCATGGGCTATGAGGTTAGAGTGGAGTTTTCTGGTTCCACCAGAATCACACTACTGGTGAGCTGGACTGTCTTATTGCAATGCTTCCTCCTAAGTGCCTTCAGAGAGGGAGACTGTAGAGTGCCTCTCTGAGGTGTGGTATCCTGGGTTGGAGAGGTAAACTGGATTAGGAAGTGAGCTACCTAGCCTAATATCCAGTGCCTCAGATTCTCGTCACATAGTTGTGTCTGGTGAGAAGCTGATGTCAAAGGTGAAGATGAAGAAGGCACCAGAAAGTGTGCTGGTGGAAGGGCCAAAGATGGCCCTTTGCCTGTGAACCCAGCAAGGTGGAGACTGGTCTTGTGACAGTCATCTTGCCCTGCAGGATACCTCTGCCCAGTGGATCCCGGCCACAAAGACTATAACTGTGATGATGAGGTGTGAGACTAGGACTCCTCCTCCTCCCTCTCTTCTTCCTGTGTTTGCTGCAGTGGCAGTGCTGTCTCCTCCATACCTTCTCATGGGCCCAGTCCTCCTCAGAGGAAGGCACAAAAGGTGCTGACAGAGGAGCCAGTGTCCCCTGTGACAGAAAGAGACCATAAGTCTCCAAATACTGGGGTTGCGCCAGGGACTGTAACCAATCCTGCAGGGAAGCCTGGAGCTCTGAGAGCATCAGCAGGACCTGCCTGTTAATGATGATCACTACGAAGCCCTGGAGTGACACCCCATCCAGGCTGTACACTGCAGAAACTGCAGCCAGAGGCCTGGCCAATGCTGGAGAACCAACTGTATATATAGATGTAGTGGATCTGGTTTCATGTGTACCTGGCATAGATGCTGGCACCTTGGTAGCTTTTGATTTGAATTGTGGCAGATCGGTGCCTGTTGGTGTGGGCCCACTGGTACCAGAGGCACAGGCTGACACCAAAGATGAACCAGAGGCCACCAACACTCATGGCATGCTCCTTCTTTCTCTTCTGTTCTGACTTCAGGTCCACCTTCTGTTAATATTCCCAGAGCCAATCTTTACACATGCTGAAGGGATTGTCCTGGGAGAATCCCACCCCTCTGATAAGCTCCCAGCAGTGACGGCAGTGCTGATAATCTTCCCAACTAGCCATGGCATGTCCCTTGACATTCCATTTCCAAAAGCCATCACTATATGCCATCTTGTAAGCAACAAAGAGTGGGAACCGCACCACCAAACTGACTCTTGCACAGCCAAAGGAGCATGATATGGAACAAAACTGCGTAATAAGCTCTACGGAGTAGAAACCAACAGTGGTGCAGAAGCAGCTAAACAGAGGTCAAGTAATAGGTGCCAAGGTCAACCACAAGAGGGCACCAAAGTGCTCTGGCCCAGAAGAATATATACACTCAAGGTTTCTCTGATGGGATAAAAATTTTGGGAGTAGTTACAATCTCATAGTGATTATACCAAATGAAGCAGATAAGTAATGTATTATGTCACAAATGGGGTCTATTGATTGTAATAATGTGCTACTTCAAATTAGAATGATTCTGCAAATTCCACAGATATTTAGACAGTGATATTGAATGGCATAATCTTTGAGTCTAAAAGTACATAGGCATGTGATTCTCCCTGGCAGTTCAATAACTTGCACCTGCTGTTCTACAACAAATATTGATGTTACCCTTTTTCCTAAAGTGAGACCAAAGCTAACCTTATCTCCCAGTTTGGTGCCCTCTTTTAATCAGAAAAAAGTAAATGTTATTGACTTCAGTCTCTTAAGATAATAACTAGTCAAAAAAATATTTCAAAATTATGCATTTTCAAGGATCGGTCCCAAAATTCATTAACAAACAGTTAATGTTATCAGAGTATGAGCCAACAGTAAAACAGATAAATCCATTGCAACAGTGGAGCATGCAATCCTGAACCTCCCTGTCCCTAAAACCCTCTTAATCACAAACCCACTAAATTTCCTGAAGATGCACCAACAAATAGATGTTAGAGTGTTCCCCAAGATTTTTACATTTTGACATAATACTGTAGGTGGTGCCACCAATTTCAAAATTGACCCAGGTTTTTATACACTGGGTAAGTCCTAAAATTTGTACAGGCGTAACTCAAAATCTATGGACATCATTGGCAAGTCACCCCTTTCAACTTCACAGCAAGCGATCTGGAATAAGTCATGGTTACCCATGTAAAAGAATATATTGGTACCTTATATGATCTTTAAATCTTGCAAATAAGGCTTGTCCAGCTTTTTTTTTTTTTTAATATTAAATTTTTCAATACATTCTGGTTGATTTCTTCTGGGCAAATGTAGGTGGTGTCAGTATTATCACAATCAAGATTTTGACATCCCACAACAATCCCATCAAACTTCATTGAGAGCTGCCAAAATTTCTGATGCCACTGTTCACAAAACTTCCACACTTTAACCAACATATTACAAGAAGCCGTATAACCTGGACCTTCTGCTCAGATTAAAAACCGTTATTTTTAAAATATGTGCCTGAGTCAAGCTTTCTATAGATGGTCTCTTTGTCAAAATCTGATTTTTTTCAAGTTTTCAAGTTATCACAGAAAAATCATAAACTTATACCAATGCTAAATGTCATGATAACGGGGTCAAGGTGACACACAAGGTACCTTACCACGTAGAGTTTTAGGTGTATGTACAATGCACACAGGTGAAATTATAATTTGGTGGCTCAGTTCTATTCCCCAATGATGTCTCTGTAACATTTTTTCATTGCCAGGGCACTTCTTTCAATATTGCATTCCTGGTGTGTTGGCACAAATATGTCAAGGCTATCTGTATTATATAATGTATTATTGGTGTTTAACAGTGTTATTATTAGTGTTTACCATGATCTATATATAAATTAAGTTTGGCATGTCTAATTTAATTATTTCTCAAGACACAGAATTTCTATCTTTCACTATGTTGTTTTGGGTCATTATTTCATTCAAATTGTCGGCAGTGTCATTAGTTCACGAACAATAGAGATTGGTTAACCCAATACTCAAAGATGGCAGTAATCATTATGTCCACAAGTACAGACCCATATCAGTTTAAGTGCTCTTTCTGAATTATTGGAAAGACACATTCACACACACCTGTGTTCCTTCTTTGAACAGTTTAACTTATATTGTACATGTCAATCAGGTTTCCGCAAGTGTCACGCCTGTCACACAGGTCTCACAAAACTGGTTGATGAGCGAACAAAAGCACTGGATGATAGTTGTTGGTTCATTTATGTTAGATTTGCAGAAGGCTTTGGATGTTATTGATCATCCCAGATTACTGGAGAATTTAGCTTTGCATCACTGTTTTCCAAGCACGATAAACTGGTTCATGCCTTATTTAGCTGACAGGTTTGTGTAAATAATTTATCTGATGGACTTCATGCTCAACATGGTATCCCTCAGGGATCCATATTAGGTCCCTTTTTTTAAGGCCAAAAAAAAAAAGTCTGTGTTTGGGGTTTCCCTACCGACCCTTGCCCAAACCCCCCTACCCTAAAACTTTTTATTGATTTAAAAAAAAAAAAATCTAGGCAGATTTTCTTCATGAAATGTACAATTTATCCATTTTAAGTCACTTTTCTTCTGTTTTCAGAGCAAAAATTTAAAGAAAAAAAAAAGCCTATCTCCCTACCCTATTTATTTTTGGCATGTAACCTCAAACACACTATTTATTTTCTTTGGCCTAATATATGTAAATGATTTGCCTTCACATATGCAATATATATTCATGTATGCTGATGACACAACATTCCATGTGACAGGGAAGTCAATGGCCATGATACAAAAGAAATTAAAATGCAATCAGCGATTACCGGATCCATGCCCCACTCCCTGTACACGTCATTGATAACCTTACAACCAAGACACAAATAGTGGATGGACAGATGCAAGGATGCATAATACTTGACCTAGTGACCTTTAATTAAATGACAAACCTTTGGGTCAAGATGTGTGTGTATGAAGTTTCATGAAACTAACTTAATGAGTAATGGAATTAGTACGGACATTATTTTACCAGCATATACCAATGACAAAGATATTTGACCTAGTGACCTACTTTTGTTGCAAATGAACTATAGCACAGACAAAATTTTACAAGGATGTCACCCAGATACTTGACCTAGTGACCTACTTTTGATGACATATCCTTATGCCCAGATGCACCAATGTGTAAAGTTTGATTGGTCTAAGTTGAAAGACAACAGAATTACATCCCCAACATGAAGTGTAATGTAGTTTTACATGATTGTATCACATGACCCAGATACTTGACCTACTTTTGTTTCATGACACACCTTTAGGTCAAGATATATGTGTGTGTGTGAAGTTTCATGAAGTTAAGTTAAATGGTACAGAAATTATAGCCTGGGCATGATTTTACAAGGCTCTGTCACTGTAACCCAGATATTTGACTTACTGACCTAATTTTGGTAAATGCCACACCCTCATATCCAGCTGCACTTTCATGTAAAGTTCCATTAGTGTAAGTTGAAGGACCAGAAAATTATAAGCCAGACACAAATAGCTGACGCATGGACAGAAAAAGCGAGGACTACATGTACTTGCTCCTCCTCCGGTAGAAAGCGGGCATTATAATACTTTTATCTTCTAACAGAAAATTCTCGAAGGTTAAGGATGAAAACATTACAGAGGAGCTTCATGGTGACATTTCAGAAAACATGCCACATCATAAGATTCTTGGACTCCATACGGATCAATGCTTAATTTGGGAGAAACGAGTATCTCTCTAATGTGTCAAAATAATTGCCAGTAAAATAAGTATTTTAAGAAAGATGAAACATTTTGTTCCATATCATGTCAGGTAAATATACTTCAATGCATATTACTGCCATACTTTTGATTTCTTTTGCATTATATGTGGAGGATGCAACAAAAAATTACTCAGAAAGTTGAGGCTGCACAAATTTGCTGCCTATCAGATCTTGAATGTCCATGTGTATCAGTTTGATGGCTGTAGCTTCATTTGTTCTCAAGATCAAGTACTTAAAAGGGTTTTCTATATTGTCATGTGACCTTGACATACTGGTCACTGTCACCAGGGAGCAAACATATACAGTCTTGATAAAATGTTTCTGGTGTTAGAAGTTTAATGGTGGTATCATGATTTGGTGGGCACTTATTGCATTTACAAGGTGCACACCCAGATGTGCTCAGATGCACCAAAATGACGTTAATAACCTGTATGGAGCTGCGAGAGTGGGAAAACCTATGTCCCTTACCTCAAAATTATAGTTGTATAAACTTAGCCACCATGAATGTTTCTCAGACTGTGAGACACAAATTGCCATACATGTCTGCTTGATTACCTGTGTACCAAAACTAGGATTGGTCACTACCAAGACAGGATACCCACCCACCCACCCCCACCTTGCACCCTCGCTTCATACACATATGGGTCCTGTGACCTTGACAATGAGATCAAGCTAACCAAAATGTAATCTGGTCAAGAAACTGTGTCATGGTGCAATTGAGGTAAATTTGATTTTGACATGGCCTAGGAATTGTGATATTTTCCTTGAAAGGATTCTGCTAACGACAGACAGTTGTACAGGCGGAATACACGACACACCCAAACTTTGATTGTGGGAAGTATAATGAAGAATGGGGACAGAAATATCATATCCTAGAATTGAGAGTGGTCACAAGTTGTGTGTTCTTCAATTATATTATAGGCCCTTCCTCTCAAAGCCATTATATGGGCTAAAGTGTCTAAATGATGGCCTTCCACGTGTTTTTCCCTCCTCAGCTACTTTTCATCCCGATTCAGCAATAAACCCATTCACTACGAAATAAACTGCACCCCCCCCCCACACCCCCAGCTTTTTTTTCTTTTCTTTTTATGCAGAGAGACAGACAATTTTCGCCTGTGGAACATGCACGTCGGAAGTACCATGTGGGGCTGTGTTGACAGGCCATACATCCGGGAGCAACCCTCAAGTGCACTTGACATGTCTGTCTCCCAGCTGCAGCATGAATCAAGTTTTCAAGCACAGCATTGCACTTTTTTGCTGCACAGCCCCCTATCTGGACAAGACTTGTGATAAATGGCGATTTGGATAGTGCCATACCATTACGAGAGCTCTCCATGTGTGTGCCATGCAGCCCAAAATAGAAGGACAAGTGTTAGGGAGAGCAGTGCCTCTGTCTGGTTGGCCTGGCCCAGATATCACTGCAACCATATAGCACCAGAGTAAGCCCAACCCCCAACACCCACCCCCACCCTTTTTCTCCAGCTGGAATCTGTCAGACCAACAGAACAAATTTATCAGGTTGCCCATTCAGCCATATTCACGAGACTGGTGTACTGGATTGTGAAAGGAAGTGCAGAAGCTCCGTTGTTGCACTTGGATGGATGGATGGTCATTGACTGTGTGTGTGTGTGTGCGAGCGCCCGTGTACATGTGAATTTTCATTGATACTCTACATAATTGATCCCAGATCATGCAGTTTCCCTGGCTTATCCCATCTTGTTTACACAGGTCATTGGCCTACAGTGTACGGGGGTCACAGTTCCTGCTGTCAAATTTGGTACCCTCAACGTAATGAAAAAAAAACACAGTGAAGTAAACACTTTTACTTGTGGATATGCTCGAATCTTCCTCTCAATACACGCAACACGCCCATGTGTTACTATTACATGTGCTATAAATTTCTAGAACATATGTCAGACAGAGCCAAAATTTGTCGCTACAAAACTTCCATGCTGGAGGGAGTATAGCTTTCCGTAATTATAGACAAAAATTGTATGCCTTGAATTATGCATCCAGATTTTAGCAGATCTGTACATTACGTATGACAAGAACAGTGGAATTTTACGTCATTTGTAAAATTTCACATCTAAAGTTTGTACAAGAACCCAGTACAATGATCTGACAAGTGACTTGTTTGATTATAACTATCAGTAAATGATCAAGTGTTATCAGTGGTTATGGAGACAAGTCATAATGAACTAAAACAAGCATAGAATGTTTGTGTACGGAAAGGTTTCATTTATCCCCGGATAATGCTTGCCAACTAAGTATCCGCTTTTGAAGTTATTCAGTTTTTTTGACCCCAGTCTTAAGAGTCTAGCAAAAAAATTCAATGTCCTGGAAGTCATGCCAAGCTAGCAAATCTACAAAGGAAAACGAATGTGTTGGTACTTCCCCTCATTTGGAAATACAGTAGTCCCTTTTTTGACCACTCCAGTGACCACTCAAAATGACCCCCAAAATACTACTTATCCATCCAGAAATTCCCCACTTCAGAAGAGTAAAATCAAGCGATTTTGTCTAAGATTGGAAAAATAATTTGTGAAATCCAGTTGACAAATCCAAGATAAGATTTTAATATCAATAAACGAGTGAACACAACTACAGGACAGAATGGGGTGTACATGTAATACATGTACATCAATCATGTTTGAATCTAAATTATGGACAGGAGTTCAAAATAATCAGTGGTAAGTTGTCAGGCAGGTGGTGAGAGTCAAACCTCCTTTGGGGGGACCATCTGCTGACCTCTTCGACGACACTTGAGGTACTCTCTCAAAGGAGGGACCACTGTTGTATGGATGTTCATATAATACTGCACGTCTACCTTACTGGTAACATGAACTTCACCCTGCCAGAAGGGTTATTCTAAGCATGTCAACATTTCTTTTTGTCCCAAATCTGTTCAAAATATGGAAGCAAAAACACATGCCCCAGAGTTCATATACACTATAGCCCAAAGACAACATTCTTTTGATGTGTTTGACAAGGTAAAACAAACATGAAAAAAATTAAAATGATAATTTAGTTCTCAAAAAGGAGGAAATATTTATTCCTTCCAGCAAGATCAGGTCAATGTTTCTTTCTGGTGATGACATTGTAAATAAGCAAACAAATAGGAACACATAAATGGGTACTAGATGTATCACATACTTTATTAAATATTACACCACATTGGATTTCTTTTTTTTTTTTAATTTTTTATTACTTGTGTTTCTTGCCATTCACAATAAACCATCAAATATAATGGTCACAATAGTAAGACCCACAGCTGAAAAAAAAAAAAAAATCTTCAAAATACATAATGTACCATGTAAGTTTGTTTTGGCCTTGTAATTACTGGTACCCAGGGACTTTCACTGTACATCTCTGTGGTTTCACTTTCAGTTTTACTCATCCTTAACAGGCTGAATAAAATGTCCCATTTGAAGTCAAATGGGTATTAATACTTAAAGGGAGGCGTTAGTTGACAGGGGCTTGCAAATTCTTTGCCATAAGGGTGTACATGTATACTGGTCATCTTTAAATAATATGGTGATAGCATGTATTTTACAGAAATGAATGTATACCCTACTTAACTCCCAGTTTTCTTCAGTATTGTACAAATACATGTACATATATACTCAGCGATCATACATTACTGGCTCACGTTGTGTCACCATGCACTAATCACTGTTTTTAGTCAACAAGGATCAAAGATTACTTGTAACTGCATCCTAGTCTCGTGTGAGGGTGAAAGGGGGCACTTTGAACAGTTTTGATAGAAGACAGGGATGCAATTTGTTGATACAAACACCCCAACAACACATGGATAATCAAGCCTATGATCTTGAATTTAGTCTCGTTAGATCCTTATAGTCCATCCATTGGGGAGACCATTTACTTCAGTGCCAACTGCGACTCAAGTTGAACTACTTAAAACCAACTGCTCGGAATTATAAAGATTCATGTTCCTTGTAAAAAGACCATTCATTCAAACTATATCACTATAATCCATGTCCACAGCTTTCCTGGGTGCACTTTGGGTGCATTGCACCAACAAAACGCTAAGAAAAGCTGGTAACTCAAATGAAAATGTGGTACTGAAACTGTGAAGACCACATTTTATTATGACCTTAATGCTCGATCTATTTTCATGGTGAGTCACTAGCATTACTTATGTACTTTTTGCCTGGGGTGGCCATCCCAGGGACGGATGAGGGACTACTGCACTTGTTGTCTCTGTAAATTCAATGTCCTAGGACAGTGGTGGGGGTGGGGGTTGGGGTAGGTGGTGATGGAAGAAAAAAAGTCAATTATTTCAACACCTGACACCATCGCCCGATTGACAGTCACAAATGATTGTGAGCAACTCTTTTAACCAGATCAACAGACTCACTACTGACAACAAATATAAATCCCTGGCGTCTTCATAAAAAAATTCCACTACTGTTAATTCCGCACGAAAAATAGCCGCAGGCCCGGTGACCAAACTCCACCAAAAAGGTGGCTTGGCCACCTTATTTTGTAAGAAACTGATGATTAGTGGCCCATAATTTCCAGATTGAACAAATAATAACAATACAAATGTGGCTCGAAATAAATTTTTGGGACCCCTACCTGCCCCAAGGTGAATTTCTAGTGCTGAGGTTATGTGATTGTATGGTGAGGCTTGTTGAATAATGTTTTCTCTGGCCACTATGTGGTGCTTACTGCTCTCTTTTTATGTCTAAAATGTAACAGTTAAGTATTTAACAGCAGATTTTTCATTCACAATTTTCATCCGAAGAGGATGCTTTTTCGAGCAAAGTGATGTTGTTATGAATATGCACAGCAATTTGCCTTAAATATTCATTCATACCTGCATTGGGAAACATTTATGTTTTCTGTATATTATAATACATGTACTGACCACCTTTTATTGTATTCTTAATCATTTCAGATTGCCAATTGAACCTGAATGGCCAGGCATTTCTTGCCCAAGGTCATGCAGTATACATTACGATCTCAAACGAGTCCCTTAGTATAGGTTTTCCCGTGGCCTGGCTCTTTACCTGCACAGTTTTTGCCCAAACAAGACAAAGAGAAACAGATATCGCTCACAAAATACAGAGATATGAGACAGACAGACAAGCGAAGTCAGTGTCACTGGACGGCAGAAGTAAAGCAATGCAAAGGGTTTGATGCGCAGGCAAATCAGAAAAGTTTTTGTGTTTGCAGACTGTGTTTTCCTGCATCGTCAAACACTCTAAGCACTGCATATATACAAATGTAGTGGTGAACACTTACATAAATGGAGCACGAAATAAACCAAGCAATTTTTCAAACAATTTCTGCCACCTGTTGGAAAGATTTTTTTTTCTTCCCGAGTCATGAAAATAATTTGACCATTTCAGAAGTACCAGTACAACCTGAAAGATATTGTGATGAGGTAAGTTTAATAAAAAAAGTGTGTTCTGGATAATTTTTTCAGCTATTATATGTACCATGCAATTTATAACCTGACATTTTCTGCAAACAAAATGACCCAACAAAGCGAGAAACCCCACACCAAAATGATCATGCTTAAAAAAATAAAAAATCATTACATGGACAGAACATCTCTAGAATAAGAATACTGTCAACTGATTGTGAAAAAAAAAACCAAAAGGTTACTTCAAACCATTTTTGGGTGCAATGGACTGAATTATAATTTTGGCATTATCCTTTCTTACAAGAAGTCTCAACAAAAGGTATTTCAAAATGTGAATGGAACACCAAATGGGAACTTTGGCACCACTCCCATGGAATGGTTCTGGCATTTGAATATTCGAAACAATTTTGCCCCAGGATACCCTGACTATAGCCTCGGGTATCACTGAACTTTCATCAGACATTCCCTGTGGCATGTCATTTCTACATTGGCAGTTAACACTGGCTCAACTCAACCAGTCTGCATGCATTAAATTTCACCAATCTGTAAATTAACCCAATCCAAACAAGAAGATGCAGACACAGGACAGTCACACTAAACACAGAATTACACTGGGTGAAATCAAGTTTGCTCCAAGCTATCACTAACAATGTGCAGCCGAGAGATTCATGTGCATATTGCTGTGGGAAAATACAGTGGTTCCCCTCTTGTAAGGTCCCCTCCTGATGACGCCACTTCTCTATGCATCAAATATGGTACTTTCCTTTTATTTACCCCCTCAAGAGGCCAGCCCTCTCATATGGCCACATTTGTGCTGCACTTGGGGTTGCCTTGTTAGAGGGGGATCACTGTACAATACAAATTCAAGCAACTTCTATTAAAAAGAGGACATAAACAACTGTATCATAGTATGTGGACTCATTTAACCCAAAAACATACTTCATTTCATGGACCAATCTACAAGATTTAAAAAAAAAAAAATCTTTAATTAAATTTTGATGCAATAAACATGGATGTGATGGCCGAACAATTGCCTTTTCTGCTCCAAATACACAGCAAGTACATAAACTTTGAAATATGCTGTTTTCCATCCAGTGTTTCCACCAGGATTTTTTTCGGGGGTCACCAGAACGAAAATTCAGGGGAGAAGACTAGATTTTCACCCACTATACATGCAAATAAACAAGACTTGTGACCCTTGAGAATTTTCTCAGTGGGTATTTCGGGTTTTGAAAGGGTAATATACCCCAATTTGGGGAGTAATGGAAATACTGCTTGATACATTGCGGTACCAATTATGCTGTCATCAGAGCTGAACTATTATGTTTCCTTGCAGAAGCAGCAGTTCCAATTTTACCATCTTTAATCTTTGAAACTACAGGCTACATCATTTACGCTGAACTCTCTCGTGTCTGCAATAATCTGGCAAAACCCGCCCATAGCTTTCACTTGCATCCTAAATCATTTAGCCATTTACACTTTTAAGATTACATTCATTTCTGGCTTATGAGCTGAATGGCCCCTACATCTGCACCCATAAATAAGCTGCAGTCCTCTGAGTTGGGTTCAGCAATTTAGTCCCCTGTTTATGTATCATTTTCCTTATCAGCTCACTCAATTAAGCCAACTATTTTGAACAGCAAGCAAATCGGTAATCAGTATATTGACCAGACAGAAACGGTATTTTTATTGTATGTGCTTGAGCATGGAAAAGAAAAGGAAACAAAAGTAAAACAAAAGACTATATTCTTCAAGCAGAGGTGGGACACAGACATGTTCCAAGCTTCAACATGCGGAACAGCTGAAGCCTGTTGTAATGTTCATGTATTGATATTACCTTTCTGGCATACCAAACATGTTATATTAATGAACGCACTAGACAGTGTGTACATATGATCTTTGAAGTATGACCATATTTTTACTCACAATATTAAACAGCACAGAAGACCCTACTTCTGTGATAAGATAGAAGAAAAAAAAAAAAACAAACAAACAGATGATACTGTTGTAAACATCAACACCCCACCAGGCAAGTTTTGGATTCCCTAAGTATGCTTACACCATTTGATGAAATTGGTGGCACTGACAGAAGAAATGCTGTCACCGTCTGCTCAGAATCCAAGTAGTAGATCCAAGTTCTACATGACCCTCGCTCCCCCACCCCCAAATTCAACTGACAGGGGTCTTTTGCCCCCCCAAAAACATGACGCTATTACACAAGTGAATGCATACAATTATAGTACCATATTGGTAGGTTCAACTTTGAACTTAGATGTGCTGGTACCTTGGGATCCCTGTTAACAATTCCATTGCTGGTCAGCAAATTAAGTGTGCATCGTTCACAAATAAATTCACCATTTCTGATATATTCTGCCTGCATGCCTGTGTTGCTGGCTGTCAGATAAGCTCATCAATATTGATAACTCAATTTAGCGACGACACACTGGCAACGACCTTTTCCCAAACGAGTGATTTAAATTTCAAGGCTTGAAAATCAATACCCGGATAGTTGCTGCATGAACACAGCAATCATCAAGATCACTGAAATTATTCAGCGCGGCTCTAGACCCTCTCCTGCTTAAATTGCCCAAAAAAATGCCAGGATGTAAATTGTTGTCCATCTCAACCTTTTTTAATCTAAATTTCTTGTCCACAGAAAACATATTTTAGTGAGAACTGTAAATGAAACATTATGAGAGCATGCCCCCAGGTCAACAGCTTTCCCAAGGGCTTGACAATTCTCTTTGAAGTCCACTTGTCTGGGGACAAATATCACTATCTTTTCATGCTATTTTTTTTTCAAATTTTACTTGTCCCAGGCAAAAGGACATGCAAATTGTAGAGTCTTGTTTCCTTGGTGCATGTTGGGAACATTGATCCCAATTCACAGCACGGAAAGCCATTGACTTACGCCCATTCTAACCAGGAGAGTGTTAAATAAAAAGTCCCGCTGTCTGCACTTAACGTGCTTGAGGTCTATAATGCTGGGACCCTGAGGCTTGCCAAAGACATAATATGCAGCCAGAAAATGATAACTGATAAAGGGCAAAATAATTAATGTTTGAAATAGATCAATTAGATTAATTTTACCGCTGCCTCCAGCATTTGCATCAGGTCTTTCCTAATAATCTCCACAGTAATTACCACAAGGCATGATCTATATATGCCACTTTCTTTGCATTCCCGCCAACTGTTCAACTGGATGGACATCCTCGGGCAGTGTGCCACAGTGCAAGCCTACCACAAAAAACAATGCCCGAAGCTGTTTGGCAAGATAGCATGCTCCAAAGCATCTGTTCTTACTATTACCCAGAACCTACTACTATCTGAAAGGCCAGGGGGAACAATATGCCAAACCAAAATCACACCAAGCTGCTTAATTCTTTTTTTTGCTGGAGGGCTTGACAAAGGGGATGCCGGGCTTGGAAGAGACTGGCACTATCTCCTTGTAGCCACAAGATACTCAGTCAAAGGGAGGGGGGGGGGCTAGTTGACTTTTTTTAAACCCCCATGGCAAATGGTCTCCTCCCATAATGTTATTTCCATCCCAGTCAGTACCTCCCAAAAAGCATCATTTTTCCCCCTTCAAGTTTCCAATACGCACCTCACAAGAACAATGCTTCAGTTCAACAGAAAATTCATTTCAACGTCCAGAACAGTATAACTTTGGCATTTTTCACCCATCGATACAGACACGCATTCTAATGGACCTGGACACGCAAGCTTTTGATTCCTGTCATGCTGCAGTGAGAGCATGCTGCAATCAGTATGCCATCTGAGCCATTACCGCCTACCTCTCTGGCATAATAACAAAAGCTTATTGGTCACCCGTCTCTATGGCCATTTGAAGGACTAGCAATAAAATTCACAAGCGGCATTCCATCTGGATACTGAAGAGTAACCAGGAGAAAGTTAACATAACATAGCTTCCCTGAGTGGATTTGTGACTCACATAGTTTATCTTGGACATGTACAATAGGTCGGAACCACTGACAAGAAATAAACTGAAAGGATTTTGCCAACCAGCTGCTCAAATCTAGCTCAGTGGCAGTGATGGATAAACTGTTTTACACTGGTTAGCCTCCAGCAATGCAAGAACGCCCTGGCTTTACTTTCCTTCGCGTCTGGCCTGGGAGAAATGAAAGCAGACCCCGATAGGTGAAAGAAGTTCACGGACTCGGCAGGAGTAATGCTACCTAGATTGTATTATGATCAAAAGGGCTGTTCCAGTTACAAATAATTGCCCATTAAAAGGATTGCAAGAATGAGCTGAACATATACCTCTGTGTCATATTTTTCCATGCGACCATTTTTAAACAGTTCATGCTCCATGGGCTTTCCAGACACACAACTGTTCTACGCCCAACCTCTACCCCTCCAAAAAGTACAAATGTAACACAGTACATCAGTTTTAAGAGGCTGGTCAACTGTCTTATACAACCACTTTTTGGTGCAGTAGGGGTGGTCCCTGGCAAAAGGGACAGCATAGTTAACATACCATAATATTAATTAAAGTGACACTCCAAAATTGAAAAGGTAATGATTAAAAACTTAAAAGAGAGACACAAGGAAGCACTTAATAGATAAGTATTTTGTGGTGGGGGTTTTTTGCACCCTAGGCCAAATCTTAATTTAAGTCTTAAGGACATACATGTACTTCACTCTTGAAATGAAAAGCACCTGTAGTTCCTGTTAACAAATTTCTTGTACGTAATATAAATATATCTAACATGTATAAACCTTCTACTCCTTCACGCATAAATCTTACGCACCGCACCACACAAAAAGGGCAAAAAGTAGCAGTGATCGAGCTTTATCCTGTAATGGTGCCTATCAAAGGTAAATAAAGGGACGGATTTTGGTCATTGTTTCTGGTCCACTGTGTTCTATTCTAATAACATCACAAAATGTTGGCCAATTGGTGTCAGACAAATGGATGGCAACCTGGTGTATAACAGATCGCCAAACTCATACTTTGATCCTGAAAGTTATCATTCAGAAAAACCAAAAGGATCACTACTTTTCCTTTTCATATATGAAACATAACAGTACAAATCTTAATCATTATGTAAAAATAGGAGCTCAAAATACTTGAATGAAGACCACTTCAGAAATCACCATGTTTCCATGTCTTAATGTTTTGTTGTCATGCATGCTCATTCCAAAATGAATTAAAAAGAATTTTTTGTCAATTGTATTTTTCATGTTGCCTTGGGGGGTCTTTTTCATTAAGTCTATTATGATCAATAAAAATTATGGAATAAACACAACCATTTAAACATATGTTTACAGTCTGAACTTCATCATTCTGAGTGACAGAAAGCAATCAGCACACGCAACTGATCAATGCCTCCCTCCACACAAAATCACTTTGTTCATCGTGTAAACACTTCTGTCAGATTATCACATGCCTATCCAGCACAACCTATACAGGTACGCCACCTGCCTGCTCAGTGGTTGGCCCATTTGAAAAGAAGACCTGGTGAAAAATTTGCAATCCAGTTGGCAACAACTCTCCCCCACCTTCCGGACCATACCTGCATCAGGAAAATAAATATTAACTGAACCACAGAAGTTTCATACACTGCTTCACGTTTTAATAAAGGATACCAAAATAAATTCTGCATGTTGTTACATTTCACAAGTGTAAGTTAATTTCTGGGATTTAAAGTGTCATTTCCACTGCTCCAACACACACTTTAGTTTGGTCTTTTATATCTATATCTTTTCCCAACTAGAATGGATTTCTTAAAGAGACAAATCAAGCATAAATCAAATACTTATATATTATATATGACACATGAAACCACTGTATGATCCCTGGCAATGTTTGTCATTGTGAGTAAAATGAACAATTAATACCAGAGAGATTGCGAGACAGTCGAGCCGCAAAATGCACCACTTATTTGCCCACTGCTGATAAAGTTTGCGTTCTCCAATGCATACGGTTTGTTCATTCATGTCAATGGCTCTCCTTTCAGTGGTAACATTCCCTGCGTTCTAGTTGTTCAGTCACGTCCCAGCAGGAAAAAATCCAATGCTCCAATTGCTGCACAGAGAATGGTGTCACCTACACAAACAATATACAATAGCGGTGTCACGCAGTACAGCCGGTGAAAGGCTTTTTGGCATGGCTCCTAACACAGGCAACGACCATATTATGTGTAAATAAGACATGCACCAGTCCTGCTGTCCAACACACTTGACCAACTATGTGTCGCGTTCCTTCTTAATTTTAAGTTCCTTATATTCTTCTCCAAGTATAGTTGCTATCTCCCCCTGCATGAATGCCCAAGGTACATTGGATCCCACAAGAGGGCACTTTTTACCGCTCGGGCAGTAAACCTCAGAGCCTGCTCCCTGGCGTTTAATGCTTTCCCTCGAGCAAGGGAAGCAAAATTTGTGTTCCGGTACAGATGGGCACTGTACAAAATGAGTATCTTCTAAACGTTCATGACACAAGGTGCATTTTAATGCTTCACTGCTGGGCACAGTGGATTCAGGTACATTTGCACCATCTGAGCCTGGTGTACTTGAACTAAGTCTATTACGACTTGTTATATTATGTGGGGAATGAGGGCTTCGTAAACTGCCACCTACCCTACCTGACAGTGACCCCTCTGAGCGGCTTGGGGAGCCCGGTGGCAAGTTCCCTGTTACAGTCATGAGTGCCTCCATGGGCGATGGACCACTTGGTCCATTTCCTGATTCTGGAGGTGTCCCTGTATGATTGCTTAGTGGCGATACTGACGATGAGCTTGGTGGCCCAGACCCATTGGCATGGCCTGTTGAGGATATTGTCAATTTCAAGGCTTCTGCCTGGCTTTGCATCCATTGCTGCCTTTTGTATTGTTCTTCTGTCATCTTGCCACCACTGGCTTCAGAGTCTGGCTCTGGTGATGCTTTACGTTTCCGCATTTGCCCATCAAAGAATGGAGGCCTATGGGGTTTACCCATAATTGGTCTGGGAACACATGGTATACTAGGTAGCATGGGCACACTAGCATCAATGTTAGGTGATGGGAGCACGTCTTTCTTGACTGGCTCCTTGAAAAAACGCACTGGCTCTGGCAGTAAATCACACAAGAGTCGCCAGTCTCCAGAACCATGTTTCATTTCATACTCCAAATACTTAAATCCTGAGGACAATCCCTTGCCAAAATCTTTCATGCAGTCTTGATACATCTGTTTGGCTACACCAGAGGCACTACTATACACATTGTTAGAACCTAATGGATATTCAATAAACATCTTAAGTTCGTACTCCATACCTGCTTTAGAGGTAGCATCAAATGCGAACACTCGCCCAATGAGGGCAGGGTCCTTCTTGAAGCGTACATCAAAGGGAGCAACATTTGATAGCACAGCGATAGTTTCACGCACTGAAGCTGGTCTTTGAACATGGTCAGCCGATTGCTCTGTGCTGTTTCTTTTAGTTTCATCCCCACTGGAATGGTTGGACTCCTCATCATTTTCCCGGTCAGAGCGTTTACCATTCATGTGCGGCAATGTGGGTCCATTGGGGAGGGGACCGTTGGGTCTACTGTGAGGTGGGAGAGGGAGACCATGGGGCGGCATGTGATGGGACCCCGGCATGATGCCTCTCAACGGCCCCATGTTAGGGCTTCCTCTGTGTAATTCCGATTCGTCCGGTCGATGGTGTGAAGAGACAGTACTAGCCAGGCTGGTTGGTATCCTGCCGGGCGGGTATTCTATCATTCCCCGTGGCCTGTCAGGTATGGGGTACCGGTCTATCGGTGGCGGACCGTGGGGCGGTCCTCGGTGATCGTGCGGGTCGTGCATGCTCCTCGGTGGCAAGGGTGCCCCTGGCGGTGGGGGTTTCATAGGTGGTCGTCCATCCTGAAATCCATGGGCATGGACTCGTTTCATATGACGAGCCGCCTCAATGACCAATTCAATACGGTCAGGGCCTTCATAGTTGACACATCCACGGCATACGGGTTCAGAAAAGTCATGTAACATTGCCCATGGCGTGCGGGGCAAATCGCACAAGTAACAGTGCTGCCTATGAGCTCTGTGAGGTATCGACATGTTGTCAAATGTACTCCAGTTACAGTCCTTTGAATTACTTACATCGAGTATCACAGGCAGTATTCACGTTCCGTTCTGTTCACACTCCAATATTCGACACTATTGAACAGTCCTTGTCGTCAGCCTGTATGAAACAAACACGCACAGCCACTGAACTGTTACACAGTTACTGGGCCAATGCTGAGATCACGCAGTGACGCATGCGCAATGAAACTGGCACTTGCAGCATTCCCATTTTCCAGTCACTTCACGTGTCCAGCGCGCCTCGACTGTGATGGCACGATCACGATACAAGGCCACTATAATTACAGCCCGGAATCTGATACCCACATGACCTTAGGCCCACCAGATCCAATTTTTCAAAATAATTTTCCTAGGAATCAGGTCTTGGGGGCCACACGTCAAAACACGATCCAGATCCGGCAGACAACAGCAAGGCCTGGTCCATAATCACTTGCCACAAGTAGTTTGCGGAAATAGAGTACAGTCACTCGGTCGAGACAGCTTCTCTGTACACACGTCACATACGCGAGCATAAAAAAAGCAAGATCCTGGATTTAGAGGATTCAAACTATGCAGCTTTTGACGGGCGATTACGCTTTTTGATTTTCTCTGCTTGCCCACACGCCATTGAATCGGTCGTATCACCAAGCTGCACACTAATGAAGTGGAATAGCCAGTGGGTTATTTATCTGAGGCCGGAGTTAATATCACAACACAATCCCTTTTCGCTACTCAAGACGTGGGAGGGCTTTTCGGGGGCGCTGTAAACCAAACACAACCCCTGAACACAACTAGGAGAACGCATTAGAGACACAATAATTCATCATGTCCAAATGAGCGATGTCAAATATCCTGCCAAATACTGGATGCTGCGTGTCTGCAAAATAGTGTTCATTTCTAGCAGATTAAATCTAGTAAATTGCGTGCGGAGCGCAATGCTAAGTGCGTGAGGTCGTTACCAAACTTTCAAAGAAGTCTCAGTGCAAATTAACCGGATGTACACGAACGTAAGCCCCAGTGAATGCGTCCACGAGATCATCTAAGAAAATGAATGGAATTTTCAGTTGTCTACATCACGCACGTTTGTTTGTCTAACGTCTTCAAAGAAAATCGATATTCAATAAATCAGACCGTGCGACGAACAGTGGCAGGTTGCGCGCCGCACACAACCCCTCAACCCTTGCATGTGACGTCACGAAAAAGTTGTAGTTTCCTGCTATTCAAAGGGAGCAGGCTGCATGCTCTGTATCTTCACACTCTTTTCTGTGGCGTGCTTTTCGTTGGCCTGTTGAGCACTTGCTGAGCTTGCCTTACCCGTCATAAATAGTAATAATAATAATCCAATGTTTCTCGTGACAGCAGATTTCGCTTATTTCGCGATTATATATATGACAGGAATGCCAAAAAAGCCATACAAAATAAAGTCTGACGCTAATACCATACTTGTCTCCATCAAATTTGCCCAATTAAAATACTGACAGGTCAAATAAATAGAGAGAGGTCTATCAAATTTGCGGAATTGACGACCCACGAATATATGCAGGTGTTTCATAGCACGTGCGTGTGGCTGTTATAGCTGAGAAATGTTTTCGCACGCTCGGTGTTTAACACCATTATGAACAACGCTGGAAAGCAGCAATTTGAAAGTTCTTGGAGCTGGGTCGTGATCCTATCGATGGTTTTCTATGGCAGCAGGTATGGAATTCGTCATGCAAACCTTGTGTAATGTTAAAAAATGGTACATATACACATAGAGGGAGAATGGCATAGATGTACGGAAGCGTACTGTACCGGCGCTTCCTTTGCGAAACTTTGTTTGGAAGCTCCAAATTAGCGACAGCATGCGTATTCCTTATAAATTAAATAATCTCTATTATATTTAAGTCTTCTACTATTCAAGTAAAGGAACAACAGAAAATGAAGCTCTGCTAATACACAAACAAAAGCGGATCAATATCTAAATTGTATTATCCGAATTTAAAACAAGAATGTATGCAGAAATTATTGATATATTGTTGCATGCTGACGTGCGGCCCCTTTAAGAAATCCCATGGCACTGTGACTGCAGACAAAATCCTGCGTGCTCAGGGCCAAATACATTATCGATCCATCTGCTAGAGATTTTCATATTACGACTCCCGTCATTTGGAAGTCGCATTAAAACCTGAACTCGTGCCAGATCCCCCAAGGCCAGGTTAGGTTCAGACACTGCCGCGACTGTTTTCATGTCTCTTGCACCATGGGCAGTTGGGGTATAAAGCTTACACATCAAAGCTGTTTCGTGGGTTATCTTCGATAGCTACCTTTACTGTTGCATACACACGGATGAGAACGTCTTGCAAGCCAACGGGCGCATCAGAACTGTCAAAATATGCCCAAAACAAAGATCACGTTTCTGTACATCGAGGGCAAAAATCGTTGCCACGTAAGCTTGGATATTTCTGTGCTCCTGCTTATTGCGAGTGATTTTTGCATTGGCTCTCGCATGCTGATGTTTGGTGTGAGGTCTCTTCTTGTAACCCATTGAAAGTCCTGTTTCACGGCCCCAGGCATTTGATGGCTCTTTCATATCAATTGCACATCTTGTCCTGTAAGAAATATCGCTGGGGCCACAACGGTTACAAAGCTGAAGAATCGCATTGTGTTATTTTCACTTGCTTGCATTTTGTGGTCTGTGCATTGATCTGTGTGCAGCGATATATACATAGAAAGCAGACATATTCATTGATAAATGTGCTTTTGATAGTGTTATACACTAATGTCACTTCTCGCAAATAAATTGCATTTTCAAGATATTTGCCTTTTGTCACGTTTATCAGTCAAAAAAAAGGGTAAATATCATTCATAAAACTTGAAACATCATGATGCACGTGGCATAAACGAAACTCGTGTATTTCACTCGAGTCCTTCGCTCAAAAACTACCTGAAAAGCACGTCTTTCCCTTTCTCTTTCTCTGAAATCACTTCAAAGTTTGAAGCTTTCCCGCCGTTTGGTTCACACTCAACTGGATTATGACCGATTTTATCATAAATTAGTCAATTAAAATACGTAGGAGGTATTTATCACTAACAATGTTTTAATTACTCGCGTCATTTGCTTTAACAGATATGTAAAGCACAACCATCACCCCGGTTGGTTCGTTGGTCTTTCTAAAAACAGAGTGAAGTCAAAGGTAGACCCATAATTTTAGTTGCACTGAATAATTCGATACGCATGTGTTTAAAACGTTTAATCTTTTTTCCCTGATTTATATAATGAAGCTTTGTAAATTGTGTGAATCAAGCCACTCTCAGTCAAACAATGTTAATATGCACGTAACTGACGGCGCCCGTTTTTTTTTTTTTTTTTTCTCAGTTGGCCTTAAATCGACCCCCACTGCCACCCAGGCGCGCAGTCATGTCTCGCGTTGTTTCAACTTATCATAAGGTTTCACGCCAACCTGTGGAAACACAGGCGAACCGAGCTACCACCTTTTAATTCAGTCAATGGATTACAAACATACATGTTTTATACACTAAAATGTTCGTAAGAATTTTTTACATCAAATAAACACCAGAAAACATGGGCATGAATGGGATTTTTTCAGCAAATTGCTATGACAACCAGCTCTGCGCAGTAATACTTGCAATTGCTGCACACAATGTTGATTCCAGCTGAATCACTGTGTATACTGCATTACTGGTGCCATTGTCCATACCTTCATAATATTCCTGCCAGCTCAAAGTATACATTGTTTTCCACTAGCAGGCCAAAATCTGCCTTTCTGGTAGCAATTTTTTTTAAAATAATAATATACGGCCCCTTGCATCCCTAGGCCTCACATTTTATTGGCACTCTCCAATCATGTTACCTCAGCAAAGGCATAAATGATTACCCCTGTGGAACCTTAACTAGGAGGGATGAAACCACAATATTTACTGTATATTTTCATATTAGCATAAAGACACATAACTTTTGTTGTGTCACTTTTTAAAATAAAGTATGCAGTTGGTGTTGTGCAGACACCTTTCATTGAAAACATGCAAGATAAAAAAGGCAAGTCAAATTAAAGACAGAATCAAAAGTTATTCCAGTGTCATAGCCAGGAAACACGTGCTCCGAGTACGCCTTAATAGCCAATGATTACGTCACTGTGTATGATTATGTGATTCGTCCTCTGTTTATAAAATTCATCATGGAAAAAATGTCTGTCAAACCAAACAACACACACAGGCTGATAAACCATTCCCTTCAAAGGCAAGGGCAAGAACAGAAGGTTCAAAAACTGCCTAAAAGAGGGCACTGCAGTCGTTGGAGGGCTAGGGTTGTGTATTCCCATTGCTTTACATTGTAATTTGCAACTTAATAACTTGAAAACTACCGCATTTAGAAACACCAAATTTCAGTCAGTAAATCTAGATGCATCAGTCAATACCTCACGAAAATCATATATCCACAGCTACAAAAGTTACTAGTTTATCTAAGGTTGCTTCAATATAAAACTGATGGGAATACAAGGCTCTAGCCCTCCAAATGTTTGTGTATTCAGTTGTGTATTGGAAAAAATACACACCTTACAGCCAATTCTGACCTTTCCTATTGATCCGTGCTCTTGCCAACAGACTTTTTTTTTTTTTTTTTTTTCAATTTTCAACGTTGGAAACCTGAAGGTTATCGACCAATGTTTTGAGTTCTGCTTCTAGTTTAGAGCTTAGTTGGCTCAAACCACTTCCATAAAAATTACGGTAAAGATTAAATATGACCACTTCCTATTTTGGGAAACAACATACACAAAGCAAAAAAAAAAAAAAAAAAAACACACACACACAAAAAATGTTATGCATTTTTTTAATTTTTTTTTTTTTTTTTTTTACACCAGGTCACTGCATCCTCACTGAATTTTTGCAGGATATATTTCATCAGCAATTATTTTCTCTGAGCATATCCTGCTAATAACAAAATATATTTTGGCCTCTAACTTGATACATTATTGACAGAGTTGCATAATCCAGCTCTCTATGAAAACAAAAAATTTGAAAGTCCACATCATGTGGCTGTAAAAAAAAACAAAAAACAAAAAACAAAAAAAAACATTGATTTGCATGGTGCTCAGCTGTATGAATAGTGTGGCTCATAGGACTCTTTTGCATTACTTTACACTACATTAAAGTGAAGGTAAAGGTTACATGACCATTCAAAAAAGAAATGCATTGTTTTTTTTCTTCAGTTCTGTGCCTCTATTATCACTCATATTTTTAAAAGGCTACATATGTGTGCTTTAATGTATATTACCTTTGAGTGTAATGAGTCAAGGTGATCACAAAACAAAAGCATGGTCAGGGGAGGTGTGTGCAGGTTAAAGGGATATGGTAATTTGAAAAAAGAAATAAATTACCTTTTCAGCTTTTTTTACTTATCATCACTTATTGTTATAACAAAGAGATACATCTGCTGAATGTAGGTTACCATCAAATATACAGTGAAACCTGTTGTGGATGAGAGCAACCACCCCTACCAAAGACCAAATTGTGGTTTCTCGAGACAGGTGGTCTCTCATAGGAGGTAAAAATGAAAAGTACTATAGTGGTCAAGCATGTTGAAAAGGTGGTCTTTCAAGGCAGTTGATCTCTCGCTGGAGGGGTCCCTCAAGATAGGTACTACTGTGATTAGTTAAGGTTGTTAAAAATATGGGAGTATAGATGCACTTCAGACTTTTTTTCCACAAAATAGCATGATCACAAATGTCAAATTTGAAAGTCCTTTGTTCAGTTTTGGAACTGGATACAATTAATTGCTCTATATGCCTTTTCTCGCGAAAAGCTGGCCATATTGTGTCTAAAAAAAAAAGAAAAAAAAAAGAAAAAACCCCACTGTTTTTTCTTCAAGTGTATGTGCTAACTGATTAAACAAAGGGAACACACTGCAATGAAATGTTTTGGCATTAAATTGATCGGTTGTAGGTATGGGCATGAGAGCCATGAGCAATCAGCTTCCAGTAGCATCACACGGCTACTTACATGACTTGAGACCATCATCTTGAATCCTTCCTTCTGTGCCTATGACCCGAATTATATATCAAGTAAAACTGATGGAAAAACCAGAATAAATGAACTCCTGCTTTGGTGGGAAAATAGGAACTGTTGAATGAGTTGACTTAATGTGACGGGGCAACAAGTCAATGTGCGGCATGAAATTTATGAGTTGTACCACGGCACTTTTATTCGCTCAGTTATAAGCAGTTTGATTGATAAAGCTATTCCGCTGACAAGGATTATCCAAATTACTCAAACATGAAACTTTAGCTGTTCCACAAATTTTAGGTTGAAACGTGATCCAATGTGCAACTCCATAAACATGTTTTCATTTCAGTACACAGATACCAAACGTTGTCAAACAAACAGGCATTATCGATTATTTAGTTGAATACAAATGTAATCACAATGGTACTCATACTCTCAGTCCTTTATGGGTGACTTTTTCCCTTAAATACAGTGATACCTGCTCACAGGACTAACCTTCGCGACACACCACACACACTTTTTGTAAGTTTACCTTTTTATGACACCACAATTTATTTTTCTGGTAAATTTACCTTTTGTAAGACCACATGCAATATGAGACCATTTTACTAGCATGAGGGATGCTTTCAAAAAGCAGGCCTCACTGCAAAACATAAAGACAAAATATTCCACCTATTTCTATACTTTGGTCATAGGCAAGATGTGTTTATATTTTCAGATATACAACCAGCCAGTAGACCTATGAATATACATGTACAAACTAAAGCAGTTCAGAAAATATGATCCTTACATAGGTTGGTGTTTAGTTCTGTAGTACTTTTTAGGTCTTGCATAACTGGCACATTCATTCTCCATATTTTATTTGGTTTGAATGCTGATATTTTTGCTAATTAATACCCAGGTCCAACTGTGACTCCCCCCTACCCCCCCCCCCAAAAAAAAAAGGAAAAAAAAACAGAAAAAAAGTCGAAGTGGTTTCAACAGCAAGAACTAGCAAAAATTAAACTGATTTTAACGATTGGCATCATTTTCCTCATACTTTTTAGTGAAGCTTTGGTTTACTGTTCATTGATATTTCTCAAGTCAAGCTTGGACCATCTGGGGCATTTTACATTCCAATTTATCTCTAGCATGCTGTTGAAATATACATATTAGCACGGTAACATTTGGAACAAGGCACGTGCCCTGTTATGACCATTCACCAAAGTGTGTTGCATTCTTATCCAAAATTATGTTAGGAACTATTTATGCGCTATTTCTTCAACCTGTGTCTGTAAAATGTCACATCTGTGTGGTACATGTATGCCGAAGATCTACCGCACCATGTGGGACAGACGTGTGCCAAACATGAGACCGGTTGCAAACCTATAACAGAATGAAGGGGGGGGGGGGGAACCTTAAGGTAAAGATGACACAATAACAAATAAACCAAACGTGTCACACCTGGGCTGTGTGATCTGCGTTATATGTAATTGTTGATGCAACGGATGAAGTTGTTCACAGATGGCCCTAAAGTAAACAATCTGTTCCTGAGGCCAGACCAATGTAATATTACACTTTGTAAGTTTCCAGTGACATGTGCTTTAGAGGTCTTTGGTGACATAAAATTGCGGGTGGTGTGTATGTGCTTCTGGGGTCTGCATTACTTTTCCTTCACTCTTTATGGTTGCATTGAAAGGTGCTGATATTGCAGTCAAACAAAGAAAACTAGCTTCAGCAAATTTCATAACCACCCTACGAAGGACCATTGAACACAAGGCCCTTAAGTCCAGATATGGATATGCTAATAAAGCAATTAGGGCTTCATCTCCTAAAACAATAGTAAAAATGTTTTGCATACCTGTTGACATGTTTTTTTATGATAAATATGGAGTCTTTTTCTTCCCATTTTTTGTGTCAACAATGAGGAAGCATTACACAGACCTTCATGGAGTTTATTGCCTAGAATATGCAATATTTTGGAGGAAAAAAAGTCCAAAATATAATACAAAAAAGTGGCTGATGGGTAGCCATCCAAAATGGGTGAGACTTACATGTAATAGGTACAGTTTAGAAAGTCACTCTTAATATCATTTCACTGCCACTTGATACTTTCTTCTGCTCCTATAAGTCAAAATATTTCTTATTTATGTCAAAGTTTCAAGTTGTGAAAAAAAAAAGTAAAAGCAGATGGGACTCTAACAGCTGGGCATGTTTCTTTTTGTTCCAAGGAAAGTACTATTCATAATAGCACGCAATACATGGATAACCCTATGCAGCCCAGGATTTTTTTTCTTTTCTTTTCTTTCTTTTTTTGGGGGGAGAGGTGGAGGATGGAGGAAGAGAATTTTGTCAGTGAGAATAACACAACAGTACAACTTGAATTCAACATTTAATTGGCTAAACTAATATACATAAGTATTGTGTAATGTAAATATGTGCACTTAACCTGAGAGGCAGCCAGTTTCAACACATTTGCAGGAAGCATGAGTTCCATAGTGTTTTGGTCCAGGTTTTTTTTTTTTTTTTTTTCCCAGAATAACTCTGGAAAAAAAACTTTGGTGAAGCTCTAAAGTCAATTCATGAAGTACCTCTGTAACATCATCTTGCCCCTTAGTCATCTTTTTTCCCCAGCCGCCAGACAAAAAGTTTTGACATGCATTAAAAAAATTTAGATGTCCACAGGAATGTAGCTTTAAATGGTCTGGTTCATAGTACATCTGTGACAGGAACTTTTGTGAAGTTGCCACCAATCTTTCTTGAAATGTCAGTGCAACATTATCGCCAATGCTGCGTTCACCTGTCCTAATTAAGTTTTTAAAGTGCATAACGAGCAAAAAAATATATATGTGTGTGTATGGACCAGATCTGTTTTCAAAACTAGATAGCTCTTATATATATATATATATATATATATATATATATATATATATATATATATATATATATATATATATATATATATATATATATATATATATATATCTAAAATTCTTGGTATATGGTGGTAACAGTAACACCCTCCTCTGGAACATCATTTATCCAACCTCTGAACATAGTTTTAAAAATCCATTCAACAAGAGATCTCAGCTGATCTTGACAGTCAACCCATAATAAGTCCCACTCTGGTATAAGGGGGTGAGGATTTGGGAGTGGAAGTAAAAAAATGTGACTTTCCATTGCATTCCCCATTGACTCACATTATAATCAGAGGGAATGCGTTCATTAACCAACAGGTACCCAACTTAAAATATTGACTGAAAACCAGGGATCCCGAGTATCACCACTTAGTGTACACATTTGTTTAATCATCCTACAAACTACATTTCCACCCAGTCTCAGAACAATCTGAGTGACAGTTTTGAAGCAGAAGTTGAAGATAGCTAAAACACAAAAATTTGTATAAAAATAGAAAAAAAAATGCAGCTCCACCTGTTGAACAAATTCAGACCTTGAGGTCCCCAGAGGTGTTGCTATTGGCTTGGCAGTTTCAGAGATGATTTTTTAAGAGCTTGCCAAAAAGTTTGCCATGTTTCAGAGCAAATTACCAAAACACACCTTGGGTATTTTTTTTGGGGGGGGGGGGGGTGAAACATATAATAAGTGGACTTACCTTCAACACAAATCATTGACTGAAAGGTCCGACATTTGCTCAAATTAGGTCGTGGTGACACCAAAATCTAATCAGTTCATCTTGTCAGGTAAGATAAGCATATTGCCAAATTTGTAACAAGAATGTGCACATGCAGATGGCCAGACAACCCGAAAACATAAAGGGGACCCTTAACAAATTGGTATAAAATAAGCATAAACACATAAAATCAGACGTGAAACACAATACTCCCGATGGTTTCAACTACATCTATGTACAGGTATTTGTCAACAGTCAGTGGAAACCCCATGATTCATTTAAGTAAAAAATACTGTCTACCAATCAAGTTATGGTTCCATTTTATAGGCCTAAATGCATAAATTTTGTTCTCCCTGTCCCAATGACAAAACAACATTTTAAGTGTATAAGAAATTTATTTAAAATTTATCCTGAAATATCACAACAGAGTCACAATACTGTGATATTTGCTCTAGAGTAAAGAGCACCTCTCCTGAAAGACTGCAAATCATTTTAAGACTGTACTTTCATTGCACTAGGGTCTGTTTCTCTAAAGAGACCAACTGCAATGTGAGACCAGTTTTTGATGGCAGAAGGCATGGTCTTAAATAGCAGGTACTGCACCTGTGGCATTCAATTTTCACTGAAGACAATCAGTATCTAAAGCAGGGAAAAAAATTGTTTTACATTCCTTCAGCTGTTTTATCACTGCCACTTCCCCCACCAAAAAAAAAAAAAAAAAAAAAAAAAAAGAAAAAAAAAAAAAAACAAAGAAAAGAAAAGAAAAAAAACAAAGAAAACAGAGAGACCTCTTTAAAAATCAGCGAATACATGTAGCAGGTGGCTGGGAAGCTAATACAAGAATCAATGCAAATATAATTTTCTAGAGTTTCTCCACACGCCATTTGGCTGTGATTATATGCCTGAAGATTCCATTACTCCAGAAGGCATTCAGTTTGCACTTTCCTTTGCTTTGATTCCCATCGCTATGCTGGCAAGCCACTCCCATCACTTTTTCCAAAACTACTTTAATAAGAATGTTATACACCAGAAGTCAATGCCAAGATTCCTGTACATAAAGTTGAAGGATGCTGGAATTGAGGGAAACTCAGTTTCGACTGAAGGCTCGGCAATGAATAACCCTGGTCAACATTTCCACCATTATGTGGTTTGATTGGTATGCCATTAAAGTTGACCATCATTTTCCATCTTGGTTAAAAAAAAAGGTGCGGTTTTTGGTCACTTTCAGTGTTGTATTTCTGCATGGTGGGGAAATTTAGGCACAAGACCCAGACAACTTTCATTTTCGGAAGGCAGTAAATGAAAAGCCAGCACAGTGATTTCAATCGGCTATTTTCTATTTTCATTATTTGATTGACTAACAGAGGGAACAACAATGTACACGTATATCACAATAAAGTACTTAAAGTACATCCGTGATGAAAAAGTTATGGCAAAACAATTAAAAATAAAGCCTGAAGTGTCAAATTATAATGAGATATTGAAAGTTGTCTTCCCAGCCTTAAAAACGGCTATCCTTTCATGAAAACTTTGGTGCACGGTCAACCATAGATCCGTTGACTGCAACAACATGCAAAGAGCTTTAATCTGCACAATCGAATTTCTCAAATGCTTGCAGGAGAAAAAAAAGTCATCGTACATTGAGGACGAGAAATTACCAACAATTTAAAGATGAAGTGTATTGTTATTTTCATGCCATGCCTCAGGCAAGCTGGGTCACTGTTTGGGAAGAGAAATACTTTAGTGCAGTTTAGGTATCCCCGTGGCAATTAAAGTACAGTAACACCTGCTTTAATGACCACCTCTTATGACAAGACCGTATAATCAGAGGACCACCTGCCCATGGTGCCACAATTTATTTATTTAGTAAATTTACCTGTATTGTGAGCCCACCTTCACTATGAGACCACTTTTCGCTGGCAGTAGGGATGGTCTTCATACCAGGTAACACTCTACGTTGTATTGTAACAGACTCAAGCAAAAAATTGAGCTTGCTCTTGGATGACATATGTTTTCTCTGTGCAAAATAGCTTGATCAGTGAGTACTCTCTGTCACAAACTTATCAAAGTAACACAATATGTTTGACAACAAGAGAGTAAACCAATCTGTTTTGATAAAGTTGAAATGGTACTCATGTATTAAAGGAAATTCGAAGCAGTCTCAGGACCTAACAATGCACACATACACATATTTTCTTGCATTCACCATTTCAATATATGAAAAGGACATTTGGATCCGAGACCAAATCTGGCAAACTGACCTTGTTACACTGTAAAAAATACAGTGGATGTATTACAGTAATTATTAACTTCTGTAAATACCAGACAAGTGCCTGGCGGCTCAGAAAACCGGCTGAAAATGGTAAATTTTCAGTATTAGTTTTTTTGCTCAGTCCGACGCGTTTCGCCACCAACGGGGCTCATCAGGAACTGATTTCAACGCTCA